>CM062814.1:321207879-321697879 GCA_031772625.1 Pinus tabuliformis | reverse complement strand
ATCTTTTCCATAATTTAACACGCCCTTATCAGTGGTTGCGTAGTTGTTGGGTCTCTTATATATAGTGATGAAGAATAAAACAGTCAAATCTTAGCTAATATGCGATTACCACATGTTGTTGAGTTGTTGGGTCTGCAAAAGTAAGAACAAATTGAGTCTAGTATGAGTTTTGCACAAATAGCAAGCCATTCTGGGGTGGGTGCTACACCATATTGTCAAACTCACCACGGCATAAATGGCTGTCTTAATTTCAGATTGCTTACAATTTATGTTACAAGTGATAAAAAAGTTAATCTATGTACCCTGCTCATGATAAATGCAACTCTTGAATAGAGAGGATAGCACGCTGATTATGTTTGCATTACCAATATGCCTACAATCCAAATTCTCTATGGTTTAAATTAGTTAATTTCTCATGGAAATGCAACCCTTGAATAGAAAAGACAGCACAATGACCATGTTTGCATTACGGTTATCCTTACAATTCATATTATGAAAGATTTAAATTAGTTTATGAACATTGCTCATCAGAAATGCAACTCTTGAATAGCACAGACAACGTGGTGACAATGTTGCATTGTTGATTTTATATCTTGATATGTCAGATGCAATTACTGCAATTACATTCTCTTCAGTAAAGGAGTTTGAATGATATAGTGTTAAAATTGGCAACTAGGGCCAAATTCCACCTTAGGACAGCTCATATGATGGAGATGATTATTGCATTGGATTCCTCTCTTTGAGAGGTCTAATTTTGATATAAAAATCATCTTTCTAACAAACAGAAGTGGAATTTTGAATTTATTCTCTCTCATGCACAAATTGTCAAGGTCGGCCTCAATCAAATGTAGGCTCCAGAAGCCCAATGGATGTCTCCTCACCCTCAACGAATTGTATAAATAGGAGTGACCTCTTTCCTCATTTGGACATCACTCATCACAACATAAATCTCTCTCTCCTCTCTTGATTGGTTCGTATAGCTTAGGGACGGCCTCTCTCTTCTTCGCACGTGGCAGGAGGCCAAATTTTTCTGGGACAGAACAGGCCAAATTTGGAACAAACCAGCATTGACCAAGGCTCATTTCACCTCTGTTGACTTTGGTTTTTAGGGCAGAATTTCGATCTTTGGAGGCCGCATTTATTGCACAGAAATCAAGGAATTTGGGACAATTTGACCAACGTTGACTTCATATTTGACCACAAAATATTATAGCAATGTTTCTCTCTTTTGATTGGGTTTGACCAAACTATTTTGGGTTGACTTTGACTCTCCTAGAAGGCCGAATTGGACTGTTGTTGACCGAGGTGCTTGGAGGACATTTTGGTGTTGATTTGACCAGCGTTGACTTTCTGATTAGCGCTGCAGTTGACTGTTGTTGACTGCTGATTTTGACATGGTTGTTTTAGGCAAGTAAATTTGATATTTGTACTCTCTCTCTGTCGAACTATTGAATAATAATAAGAAGATTTGATCAAAGGGTTTTTCCCTGGCATCCGCCAAATCTTGTGTCCTCTTGTTTTGGCTTATCTTCTTCACATGTTTTATGTTCTATCTGCATTTACTGTCAATGTGTTTAAGTTAATGTGATCACTACTAGAAATAATTGGAAATTGTCATTGGGCTAATAAGGAACATTGAAATAAATTGTGCTAAAGCATAGAACATACCATTGTTATCTAAAATTAACATGGTATCAGAGCTCAGGTGAAAACAAAGTACAAGAAAGGTGAGGTCATCAACAAGCCTTTGGTCACCTATCTTTCTTATTTGGAAACATCTAAGGAGATGTATGACAAGCTGGTTGGGATGTTCAAAGTCAATAATGCAAATCAAATTCTCTTTTTTAAGAACAAGTTGAACGACATCATGATGGATAGAGGAGAATCCATTTAATTCTACTTCATGAGGATTACCGAAATCAAGAATGATCTCCTATCTATTGGAGAAGTCATTAGTGACAGGGAGCTCACTCTTATTGCACTTGGAGGCCTTACAAGAGAATGGGATGTGTTCAACACTACCATCCTCAACAATGACAAGATTCCAGGATTTGATGAATTATTGGCTAGATGCACTCAAGAAGAAATAAGGATGATGAAAAGCCCTCAAATGGAAACAATCCTACCACCTTCTCCGCTCATACTAAGAGGAAGAACAATGTTGGTCCAAGAAGACAAGGTCAAGGGTTCAAGTCGAGATTCATGGAAGGAAGAAAAGGAAGATGCTTCAATTGCAACGTCGAGATTCATGGAAGGAAGAAAAGGAAGATGCTTCAATTGCAACAGGTTTGGACATTTTTGCTAGAGAGTGTCCTCACAAGAAGGATACTCCAAGAGATGATGACAACCATAACAACAACCACAAGGGCAATGGCAATGAAAGGAACAATAGGTTCAACAACAAAGGAAAGAGGAATGCTCCCGTTGCTCGAAATGGAAATGGTAGTCCTCCCAAGAAGCCAAGAAACTCCTAGTATGAAGAAGTTAATGTTGGTGAAAAGCAAAAAGAATTCTATCTTATTTCTGCCCTCACCACCACCTCTCCTCCGAATACATTAGATCATTAGTTGATTGATAGTGGTGTCTCAAGGCACTTCACTGGGTACAAAGAGGATCTCTCAAACTTGATTGAAAAGAAGGCGAATATGGAGATTATACTTCAGGATAATGCCACTTATCTCGTAAAAGGAATTGGGACTGTTACTCTTCACTTAAATCAAGGTCAAACCCTTCATTTACAAGAAGTGTTGTATGTACCTGATCTGAAAAAGAACCTAATCTTTATTTCTGCAATGGAAGATAAAGGTTTCAAGGTGACATTCATTGATGGGAAGGTTCGTGTTTGGCGAAGGAACCCAAGAGATGCATTCACTCTTGGATTTAGGGTTGAAGGTCTTTATCAAGTAGGAGGAAGTCTACATAGAACAACCCGAGGGGTTCGAAGTTCAAGATTGTAAGAAACGTGTATGCAGGTGGAAGAAAGCCCTTTATGGGTTGAAGCAAGCCCCTAGGGCTTGGTATGAGAGGATTATAGCTATCGTATGAAGTTGGGATTTACAAGGAGCGATGTTGACCCGAAACTATACTTCAAGGTGGAAAAGGACAGGCCTCTCATTTTGGTCCTTTATGTGGATGATCTCTTTCTGACAAGTGATGACCCTCTCATTCATCAATGCAAGAGGGAGTTGGCTTCTGAATTCAAGATGAAGGACCTAGGACTGATGCACTACTTCCTAGGGTTGGAGGTCTGGCAAAAGCCAGGTGAGTTTTCCTTTCTCAAGGAAAACACAATGTGAAGCTACTTGAGAGATGTGAGATGGCAGACTACAAGTCTGTATCTACTCCGATGGAACTAAATTTTTAGAAGCTATGTGGAAGTGTTGTTGGGCCTAGATTAGCGAACCCTTCCAAATATCGTCAACTTGTGGGGGCCCTGATATTCTTGGCCATCTCCCGTCCTGACATATGCTTCACTGTGAACATGTTGAGTCAATTTATGGTCGAGCCTCATCACATTCATTGGATTGCTGCCAAGAATCTCTTGAGATATCTTCGGGGCACAATCCACTATGGATTGCGATACACTGTCGGGAACTTGAGGCTACATGGATATTCAAATGCTGACTAGCCTGGCAGTGTGGTGGATCGTAAGAGCACGTCTGGGTGCTGCTTCTCTTTGAGAAACCATAAATTGGTTGCTTTAAGGCTTAAGCACCGTCTAGGCCGAATACATTGCTGCGAGTATGGCCTATTGTGAAGTTGTTTGGTTGAGGAAGCTCTTCAGTGAGCTATTTGAGCACATGCTAGATACCACCGTGATCTTCTGCAACAACCAGAGTGGGATTCGCCTATCAGAGAATCCTGTGTACCGCTCCAAGCACATTGATATCAGGTACCACTTTATCCGGGATATGGTACAAGGAGGAGCAATAAGGCTCCAACACATCAAGATGGATGAGCAACTTGCAGTCGTGGAACGACCCTCCTATGAGCGTCCCGTATGAGTTGGACATTAAGCTTTGGGAGCCCCTGGGGGCTTGGAGTACTTCTTGGAGCTATGAGCGACCATAGTGTTGTTAGTTTTTGGTAGCATCGGATATGCTCTAGCCATGAAAATTGGTGGAGAGGCTAAGGCGCATGAGTTCTAAAGAACCCAGAAACCGTTTGGTGAAATTCCACTCGGATTGCATTTTATTAAAATAATTAATATTTTTAATGGGGTTCCTAAGTCTAAACTTAGGAAAATTAAAGTATTAATGGGTATTAATCAAAATAGGGGTGAGAATGATCTAGAAGGCAAATCAAGTCAAGTTTTAATCTTAGTCGTTGATTAGACTTAGTCTCGGCCGTTGAAGTCTCAACGAGAAAAGTATAAGGAGGCATGGGGTTCATTTAGAAAGACACATGAAGAGAACGAATTAATCTGGAGTTCGATTTCTGGGGCTAGGAAGATGAGAATTCGAACTAAGTGATCATTCTGCAGCAAAGGGGCAGGGATAGTTCGGGAGTACTAATAGAGAGGTAGAGAGACGCTAGTGGAGGCAGCACAACAGCTAAAAGGATTTACGTCGGGCTAATCTGAGCCCATGCAGGCCTGACGCAGAGGCAGAAGGGCTAGTGCAAAAACGAAAGTTGCCCTCACGCAAAAAGCCAGAACTGTCAGGGAACTACCAGAACAGTCAAGAAGGTTGACGTAGGAGGCAGAAGAGACAGCGCAAAGCCTATAAGGTTGACGCAGGGCCAGCCCAGGGATAGTCGGGGTTAGCCAATTTTGTTGTCGAATCAACCGGAATCTGCCGAATAAAGTGAGGTAAAACTCACTCAATTTTCCACCATTGTATTTTCTCTATCACTGGATTGTCGGGAGGGCATCCAGCATTGTATTCAGAATTACTGCTTAATAATAGAAAACCCTCAGAGCTGCTGCACTGGTTTTCCCGCATTGGGTTTTTCCGGGGACTATCTTGTTCGAAAATAATTGTGTCCTATGTATCTTGTTCTTTGCTCAGTTTTATGTTTCATGAAATCAAATTTAAAGTAGTGTGGGCTACAGAAGTAATTTACTTTAGTATTCAAAAAAATAGCTTGATAATGTATATTAAAATCAAGTAGGAGAAGTAAATTCAGTTTTGCTACAGTAGGGGTTCCTTGGACTATGAATTTTCACATGGTATCACACCATTGATTTTGAAACAGGAAGAGAAGATCCAGCGTTGAGCAAAGAGGCCAATAGCTGCATTTGGCAGCAATTCGAATCCCCTTGAAGGGATTGCGCAGTCCTTACCGAGAAGGAGAGATTCTGAGGAGATCTCTCTCTGAGAGAGGCGATAGAGAGGTACAATTTCCAATTCATGAGTTTGCAGAAGTAGAGGGAGTGATGCAGGGCCTCAACGTAGTGCTTGAAGGGCGCAGTTTCTGTCAAGGCAGAAATCCGTTGGAAAAGAGCAAAAGACACATAGAAGGGGAATTTTCTCCTCAAAGAACTTTTCTTACCAAAAGTTCAAATTTCTCACTGACCGGGCAGCAATGCTGCGCAGTGACTAGAGGAGTTAGTTCGACAATTTGGGTGAGATGGCATCACATGGGCTCAGAGATCAAGACAAGTTGGAAGAAGATTCCAGCTATGTCATATGGAAGACCAGAATCTTAGTTGTTCTGGAGGAGTATGATCTCGAAGCCTACGTGTCAAGATTGTTGTGGTTGTTCCCGTTGACAATGATCAAAAGAAGAAGTATAAGGCCAAGCACGGGAAGGCGAAGAGGTTCATACTCGATGGAGTTCGAGATCATGTGGTCTCACAAATGCAAGGCAAAGATACAGCCCAAGAGATGTGGGAAGCTTTGTCTTCACTGTATGAAGGCTCTTCCAAAGAATGGAAGATGTACTTAGAACAAAAGTTGCAGCGGATGATGGTGCAGAAGGGAGAACGGGTTAACTCCTATCTTCAACGTCTTCAGGACACCAAAGACCAGCTTGATGCAGTGGGATCTACACCTCAGTCTACCGCGATGGTAAGGACGACCCTAAATGGAGTCTCGGATGAATGGCAAGTCTTCGTCCAAAGTATATTAGGCAGGGAAAGACTACCTTCATGGGAGGAGATGTGGGCAGCTCTTCAACAAGCAGAATTAAGAAGGGACCTAGTTAAGGTTAACCTCAAAGGCAGCAATGGGAGTGGCACGAAAACTAAGGAGGAGTATGAGAACACAGCTCTAGCATCAAAGGGACAGCAGAAGTAGAAGCGAAAGGAGGACATTTCAAAGGTGAAATGTTTCAGATGTGGCCAGATGGGCCACCTTACATCCCACTGTCCTTTGAAGCAAAAGGATAAGGATGAGAAACATGATCCTAAGGCTGCTCCAGCGAAAACTAACGAAGATGAGTTTGCCATGAGTGCCCACGCATCTCCAGGAGGGAAATGGGGCAATATTGAACTGTAGTCGGGAGGACTACATGTAGGCAGAATCCTGAGTATTCCACCTCCTGGATCAATTCCTTGATACGAGAGCCCGAGAATCAGCTGTAGCGAGATGGACTTAGTGTCAGATGATGCAGTGGATAGTTTGGAGGACTGATGCAGTAGCCTGAGACCAGAGACTGATCAGCGCAGAGCAAGGTTGGCAGCAGTGCAGATGGCACAGTGCAGAAGTCAGCAGCAGCGCAGAAGATTCAGAGGGTCAGAGACTAGTAGTAGTCAGATTCCAACATTCATAGTATTATGCTAAACACAGTTAAGTTCAGTGATTTTGGATGTTTTTCAGTTGTTTCTCTCAGCAACTGAGTTGCAGTACGAATGCAATGTTAGCAGTGGCAGTGCTAGCAACATAGCAGATGCAACATTTGAGAGGGAGTTGTAGTACAAATGCAGCAGTGGCAGTGGCAGTGTCATGGGCAGCAGTACAGTAGCAGCAGCAGCACAGTGCTGGTGACAGCAACAATGCGGAAAGGACATTGTTGGACATTGTTGCTAGAGCACTTTCCTCGCTAAGAGGGAGTGTTGGTTTTTGGTAACATTGAATGTGCTCTAGACATGAAAATTGGTGGACAGACTAAGGCACATGAGTTCTAAAGAACCCAGAAACCGTTTGGTGAAATTCTACCCGGATTGTATTTTATTAAAATAATTAATATTTTTAATGGGGTTCTTAAGTCTAAACTTAGGAAAATTAAAGTATTTATGGGTATTAATCAAAATATAGGTGAGAATGATCTAGAAGGCAGATCAAGTCAAGTTTTAATCTCAGTCGTTGATTAGAGACTTAATCTCAGTCGTTGAAATCTCAACGCGAAAAGTATAAGAAGGAGGCTTGGGGTTCATTTAGAAAGACACACGAAGAGAACGAATTGATCTGGAGTTCGATTTCTGGGGCTAGGAAGCTGAGAATTCGAACTGAGTGACCATTCTGCAACAAAGGGGTAGGGATAGTTCGGGAGTACTAACAGAGAGGCAGAGAGACACTAGTGGAGGCAGTGCAACAACTAAAAGGACTGATGTTGAGCCAATTTGGGCCCACGCAGGCTTGACATAAAGCCAGAAGGGCCAGCGCAGAAGCAGAAGTTGCCCTCACGCAGAAAGCCAAAACTGTCGAAACAACCGGGAAGGTTGACGCAAGAGGCAGAAGAGACAGCGCAGAGCCTGTAAGGCTGACGCAGGGCCAGCGCAGAGATAGTCAGGGTTAGCCAGTTTTGCTTCCGGATCAGTCGAAGTCTGCAAGGTGAAGTGAGGTAAAACTCACTAAGTTTTCCGCCATTGTATTTTCTATGTCACTAGATTGTCGGGAGGGCATCCAGCATTATATTCAGAATTACTGCTTAATAATAGAAAACCCTCAAACCTGTTGCACCGGCTTTCCTGCATTGGGTTTTTCCAGGGACTATTTTGTCCAAAAATAACTTTGTCCTATGTATCTTGTTCTTTGATCAGTTTTCTGTTTCATGAAATCAAATTTAAAGTAGTGTAGGCTACAGAAGTAATTTACTTCAATATTCAGAAAGAAAAAAAATAACTTGATAATGTATATTAAAATCAAGTAGGAGAAATAAATTCAGTTTTGTCGCAGTAGGGGTTCCTTGGACTAGGAATTTTCACAAAGGTGAGTGGTTCACCTTCCCCTAGTGGTGCGCTAGATACAAGGTGAGTGGTTCACCTTCCCCTGTGATACCACATGATGGTTGACATGTGTGTAGGGTGAGAGGTTCACCCTCCTCTACGATTTACATATGCATAGGATGAGTGGTTCACCTTCTCCTGTGGCATATTAGCAGGATGAGTGGTTCACCTTCTCCTGTCGATGCCCCAGCACACATCCTACCCATGGAGTCTGGGACTCATGGGAAGTACCTCTCATCTGGCCAATGAGTTGGGAAAAGATGGTTAGAGACCATAGCACTACCAATGGACGCATCATGTATTGCCATAATCCCTATGACTAGGATGCATAGTGTTCAACAATTTGATCTGGGGATAAACGACTGACTTTTGTCAGTGGATAGTGGAATGGTCTTAAGACTCACTCTCGATCACTTCTTCTTCATTATTACTTCATGGTTCAATAGGGTAGTGCAGGGCAGTGATGACAGAGATGGTACAGGATGACAGGATGGCATGATGGATTGACAGGTGGAATTCTCCCTAGTTGAGAGGGAGTGTTAAAATTGGCAACTAGGGTCAAATTCCACCTTATGATAGCTCATATGATGGAGATGATCATTGCATTGGATTCCTCTTTTCGAGGGATCCAATTTTGATATAAAGATCATCTCATTCTGACAAGCAAAAGTGGAATTTTGAATTTATTCTCTCATACACAAATTGTCAAGGTCGGCCTCAGTCAAATGTAGGCTCAAGAAACCCAATGGATGTGTCTTCTCACCCTCAACGAATTGTATAAATAGGAGTGATCTCTCTCCTTATTTGGACATCACTCATCACAACATACATCTCCCTCTCCTCTCTTGATTGGTTCGTACAGCTTGGGGACAACCTCTCTCTTCTTCGCACATGTGGCAGGAGGCCGAATTTTTCTAAAACAGAACAGGTCGAATTTTAGAGGAACACACGAGCATTGACCAGGGCTCATTTGACCTCCGTTGACTTCAGTTTTCAGGGCAGAATTTCAATCTTTTGAGGCCACCTTTATTGGCACATAAATCGAGGAGTTTGGGACAGTTTGACCAACATTGACTTCAGGTTTGACCGCAGAAAATTAAAGTAGTGTTTCTCTCTCTTTTGACAGAGTTTGACTGAACTATTTTGGGCTGACTTTGACTATCCTGGAAGGCCGAATTGAACTGTTGTTGACCGAGCTGCTTGGAGGACATTTTGGTGTTGATTTGACCAGCGTTGACTTTTTGGTTAAGGCTGCAGTTGATTGTTGTTGACTGCTGATTTTGACAGGGATGTTTTGGGCAAGTAAATTTGATATTTGTATTCTCTCTCGGCTGAACTATTGAATAATAATAAGAAGATTTGATCAAAGGGTTTTCCCCACATTGAGGTTTTTCCCTGGGATCTGCCAAATCTTGTGTCCTCTTGTCTTGGCTCTTCTTCTTCACATGTTTTATGTTCTATCTGCATTTACTATCAATGTGTTTAAGTTAATGTGATTCCAACTAGAAATAATTGGAAATTGTCATTGGGCTGATAAGGAACATTGAAGTAAATTGAGCTAAAGCATAGAACATACCATTGTTATCTGAAATTAACATATAGGAATGCTAGAAATCAAGGGTTTCAAACTAAACCATCTTAACTGCTGTCACTTATTGTTTTGCTTACAACTTTTACTTTCCTTGATAAAATCTAGTTGCCCACTACATAGGCACTTTACCCATGAGAGATAGAAATGTTGCATTGTTGTCATACTTTATTCACAGCACCTGCTCTCAGTAAAGAGGTAGGTTGCACTACAGTCCAGTGAGATCCGACAAAGGAATCTAAGGACTATGTTTATGACGCTCTAACACAGCTTGCACAGGGGATACTCACATTAGAAACCAATTATAACTTATAAGTCATCTCTGGTGGGTCTATAACAAATTGTAAAACACCTAAGGTTCAGTACAGTCAACATGGCAATACATGAAGTTGTATGGTGGGCCAATCTCCTTGCTGTGAGAGTCTCTTTGTCTTATAGAACTATTAGAATGCAATTACAACCTCCTTATATTGAACCTCACCTTCACTAACTATGCGACAAGAAGTCACCCACAATGTATCACTCTGACTCATCATCTTGGTAGTATAAACCATTGTTGCTGAGGTCTTCAGGAATGCAATGTGAACTCAATCGTATAAAGGCTACCCACTACTTCAGGAATGCAATGTGAACTCAATCGTATAATATTTTCAAGTAATCCCTGACTTTTTTTTAGTCATTCCTTAAAAAAATAATAATAATAATAAATTTCTAAGGGGATGTTACACTCTGTATCAAAATGGTTGCTCTATAGCTCGACTCATAAAAGATATTAACCATAAGACTGTAAACTATTTAAAAAATATATATTAACACATTACATACTGAAGTACAAGCTAAGTTAAAACAAAAGATGTTCCTTAAACTTTACCTGGACCCACTGAGCCTGTGAAATCTTCCTCACCCATGGAATCTATAAAAACAGAACCAAAAATATTATGAAAGATATAAAACAAAAACGAACCAAAAGAATTATGAAAAACATAAAACAAATACCAAAAATCTGATCGCGTGATAAGCAAACCTGATGTTTCTCGGATCGAATCCGGAACTTTGATTCTAGAATGGGTATACTCCTGATATACTAGGTCCTAGTTGAGAAGACGAGCGGTTAGGGCGCTTTTGCCGATCCTGAATTTTCGGGCGATCCCTTCTCGCATGGGATCTGTTCATTCTCAATTGCCTGGTGCTTGCAAATTTGGCTCTGCCATCAATTTTGCCAGCCCTTGTCCTTCGATAAACTTAGTAGGCTAATATTAAAGTCGCTGTCACATATTATAAAAATACGTTAAAAAGAAATCTAAAACACTAAATAGGTAAGAAGGAAACAGATTAATGGTCTCTGAAATGAAAATGACCTCATGGTCTTTGGACAAAAAGAAAGCTCTCTCACACAGAAATTAAATAGCTCCTTCCCTTTCATTATTCTAAATCACATTATCTGCATCAGCTATCATTATCTGCATCAGTTAAACTATTTGGATTGCCTTAAACTGAAAAGGGAAAAAAAAATTGAAAACAATTTGGACCAAAACACAAAAATTAAACAGCTCCTTCCCTTCATGAGTTTAAATCTCAAAACAAATTCATGAGTTTAAATTTTAAAACAAATTATATATAATTGAAACCAAGCGTACCTGACTTCGCTTGTGCCCATGGTATCTGTGGAATCTGCATCACTTTATTAGGCTATTTGGGTTGCCTTAATTTCCCCACTATTAAACCAAAAAGAAAAAACGATGAAAAAAACAGTAACAGAAAAGGCGAGAGGTAAGAAATAAGCAACAGCAACAACAAGAAGGAAAAAACATGCTTAAAAATTAGCACGGCCATGCTAAAAACACAGAAAATAACAATGCAAAGAAAAAAACACCAAAAACAATAGCAAAAGGAAAATGAAAATAAAAATAAAGAAGAACAGACGCAGAATCGGACTCTGCTCCACATTCATAGCCAATTCTAAAATCCAGCCTACAACCATCCGACCCGAGGCTGCCATCACATCGCATCGACTCTAAAATCCAACTCCTCTCTGCATCTGCATCCAGCTCTAAAATCGAATTTATGCTTTACTCTGAATCCATATCAAACTTGTTAAGCCGAATGTATTCCTCACGGGGTTGGGCTGGCAGTGTTCATATCAAACTTGTTACGCCAATCAGAACCGGGAATTTAACGAAGCTCATCCGACTCGACATCTCTAACAGGTTCGATTCCGGCGGAGCCAGGCAATCTGAGCTCACTCGACTCACTCTTCCTCTACTTGAACACCATGTCGTCCCCCAGCTCGGCAATTTGAGAAACCCAATGAACTGACTGGACAAATTGGAGTTCACTCTCCTGAATCTGTTCTGTAACAAGCTCCATGGCGGAATCCCCGATTCCATCGGCAACTGGCCGGACCTTGAGATGCCGAATCTCTGGGACAACAACGTCACGGGTTCAGTTCCGCGCCCCCTCGGGAGAAATGGCAAGCTGCTGGCCCTCGATGTTTCGTCTGATAAGCTCACGGACCTCAGACAGCAGGATTTCTGCATGGGTGATGAGCTTCAGAGACTCATTCTGCTTGGCAATTTATTCTTCGGCCCCATTACGGCAACCTTGGCGTCCTGCATGTTCCAAAAAGGGTTTATTCCAGGAGGCCTTCGTCCTCTGTGCCTGCACCTCTCCCCGCCAACCTCTCCATCCAAATTCGCATCAGTTGCATGATGCATTTAATGAACAGCGGGGATGTTATATTGTTTAAATTTTGTTTAATTTTTATATTTTCTGTGTTTTTTCAACGTTAAATTAGTTACTGCTTTTGTCTTTAAAGCCCTAAATCGTGGGGATCTGACACATTGTTAAATCGTGGCTTATATAGGATTTGACACATCATCAAATTCAAATTGTGAGACGGACAGGACACAACCCATTATTCTTGGGAAAGACAAAGTAAATAATTTAATTTTAAAATAAATTATTAATTTAATACATAATTTTTTAATTTAAAAATATATTTGTTAGAAAATTTTATGATATATTAGATCATTAAGTATTTTAGATTATCTTAATGAAATAAGTATTACTCTTAATAAAGAACGAAGTACATAATTTAATTTTAAAGTAAATTATTAATCTAATACTTAAATTCTTTAAAAATAAATTTGTTAGCAAAAACATTTCTGATATACTAGATTATTGAAAATATTTTAAATCATCTTAATGAAATAAGCATTTTTCATAATAATTTATAATAAATTCTTAATTAAATTTTGATATGATTTATTATTCACTTGATTTGGGATTAAAATAAAGTATTAATTTATTTTTAAAATAAATTATTAAATCTATTACAAATATTTTTCAAAATACATCTCGTAAAAAGAAATTACAATAAAATATTAAAAACTAATTTGAAATTACTTTAAATTAAAAATAATTTAACATTAGTTTTTTAAAATAACAAAATTATAATTAAATTTTGTTTACTTTTATATATATAAATAAATAAAGAGTAAACAAAATTTAATTAAAAATAATAATTAAATTTTCTTTGTATATAATTTAATTTTTTTATAATTATTATATTTGATAATAAAAATTTCAAAGGTTTTATTTTAAAATTTTATTAATTTTAGTCTATTTAGAATTGGTCAAAGTTTTTAATAAAAAAATTCTCATGTTTGAAATTTCTACTAGATTCATGTCAATTTATGGTTAGAAATGAGGTCATTTTGTCAAGTGGGCTTAACTCAAGTGGTTGGCAAGAAAAGTTATTTATTTTATCTACCTTACCCAAGTTCAGATCCCACAATTGTGGTTCAAATCTCACAATTGTGACATATCGCTCCTCAAAATGATGGGAAATACATTGGGGGTTTTCTTTGGGCACGTGTTTCCTAAAAAAAATCATTTTGCTACGAAGTTAGCTTACTTCTACAAAAGCGTTAACAAGTCTTAAGCGCCAAACGAACATGCCATAAAATATGCTTACCCTAGAACCTTGATATCAAAACATCAAGGTTCATGTGGCATGTTTGTTAATGCTTAAAACTTGGGGTCACGTGTTTTTTTTTTTTTTTTTTTGGGGGGGGGGGGGGGGGGGTGGGGGGTATTCTTTGTCCTGGAGGAAACTTGGAAACAAACTTTGCATGGGGTCTTGGAGAATCTTTGAATAACCAGGTTGATGGTAGCACTTTCCTTAAAGGCTTACTCCTTGCATTTGAAATGGGAATAAGGAGTCTAGTGGTTATTGTGGATTTGAGCTTAGTAATCAAGCAATTGGTTTTGAAATCCCTCCCTTTGATAACAAGATCACCTCCATTATGGCTCGATATTGTAAGGAAGCTAATTGTTACCAAAATAACTCATTCTTCCAAATTCCTCGAGATCAAAATTACTCGAGGGGAGAAAAAAATAAAGCCAATCAGACCTCACAACTTTGAGAAGGGATATTAAGGAAATGTTATACTTTTAACCCATTCCCCAATCTACCTCATTATCAAATCATGACATGTACCCTCACATTAATTAAAGTCTATCTCGTTATCAAATCATACGTGTACCCTCATATTAATTAACAAAGTGGTGCACAAAGAAGATAGATGGATTGCATGAGAGGTGAAGGGATTCAACAATATTTGTAGATCACCCTTTTGTGTGCACACTCTTAAGTCTAGCATGTTGTATGAATGTTTTGTGTGGATTTGTTTTAATTGTGGTGGGATAATGAAATTGGTCGTGGATGCACATTTTGTAGATAGGAGTAATGGTCACAGTTTGGTAAGAGTCTACCCTTATATATGGATTATTCTCTAGAATTTAAGCTTAAGTGATTATGGCTTAGGTTTCCATGCTCTAGTTATTGGATATTGGCTCTCATGCATTGAATTTTTTAGTTGGCTTTGAGAGCCAATTGTGTCTCTGAGATTGAAGGTCCATAATATTCATGTGTTGTCCATGGTGTGGACAATTTTCCTATTTATCAACAAAATTTCTTTTTCGGTGGTTTTGGTGATCTCACCATGTTTTTCTTTGTGTTTTCCTCCTGGTTGATTAGGCAAGCAACAAGGTATTTATGGTGTCCAACTCTAACTTATTTTATGAGAAAAACTAGCACGCCCATTCTTTACCAATTTCATGCATTGTAGGGAGACTCAAGACATTTGGAGAGCCCTTCATAAGCATGAAGAGTCCATCCACTATAACAAAACCTTCATTTTCTTTGTCACCACAAAGCTTCACGAGAATGAACACTATTGTTTATTTATAATTCCATAATTATGACATTTTTGGCATGGAAAGAACTACAAATAAACTATTTGGAAGTGGAGTGTGAGATGGTCAGGAACCTAGTCCGCATTTGAGCAAAAGCAGATAATGACATTTGAGGATGTCAATCAATTGTATACATCTATTGAAGAGGAGATAACTATGCACCAAATTCTTTAGGACATGGACAATGACAACCAAGAATCAAATCCAAGCAATGTTGGGTCGAAGAGGCACAATGTTATCATGTATTTTATTAAATGTTATGTATGGCAAAGCATTTTGTATCTTAGGAAATTTTTTACAAAAAATATACTAGTAGTAACAATTGGGATGTAATTCTTGAAGACTTAAGAACTCTATGCATGTGCAAATAATGAACTAGTATTTTTGTTTGGATGTTAAGGCTAACAAATTTTGTAACTTTGTTTTTAGCCTTGGTTGCAAGCATTCATAAAATAAATTTTCTAGCATTTTTTGTTAAAGAAATAAAATCTAGCAGATGGATTATAAAAATAAAAATAAAAAATAAAAATAAAAAAATAAAAAATAAAAAATTGAGTAAAATTAACCAAGATGTCATTAAAGTCATATGGACTTTTAGTGTGAAAAGAGGATGAAGACATTCTTTGTGCATAGGCAAATATAAATTATTACCCCAAGTGGAGGAGAAGAAACTTAGGATAAACATCATGAGAACAATATTGGAAATCAATAATGTTGCCACCATTTGAGTGTAATATCCCTACCCATGTGCACATGAGCAGTTACATAAATGAGAAGATGTAGTTGAATATGCCACTTTGCACTTAAAATG
This sequence comes from Pinus tabuliformis, assembly GCA_031772625.1. NCBI lineage: Eukaryota > Viridiplantae > Streptophyta > Pinopsida > Pinales > Pinaceae > Pinus > Pinus tabuliformis. The sequence goes on along the minus strand of CM062814.1, from coordinate 321,682,111 downwards.
TGAAGTTTTGAAAGAGAATTAGATATTAGTTTCTTTGTCTTGCTTCATCCCTCTATTGGCACAAGGACAATAGTTGCTATAAAATAAGAAATAAATATATTTGTGTAGGTATTCCTCCCATCTATTTAAAAGATATGTTAATGCTTGTTTCCATTGAGTTGAAATAATATGCTAGTGCTTTTTAAAGTCTTTGAAATAAAAATAGTGCAAACATGTTGATTGTCAAGGCTTGGTGTTAAATGGAATTTTCACTATTGCAGACAAAGGTGAATTCCCTAGATCTAGTGGTTTGATCTAGAACAATAGAAAGAAAAATAAAACTCAAAGTTTTCCTTAGAGAAATTAGAGTATGGGAAAGAAGCCTACCTAGAATCTGTAGCAAGCCTTCCTTTCCTCCTTGCTTGTAAGCTCCAACTCTAGCTCCAAATGTTATAATTAGAACCTGCACACACAACTAAAACAAGCAAAGGAACCACAATCCACGTAGCATAATCTAAAATATCTATTCAATGAGTCAGCATGGCATTGAAATACATGAGTGCAAACATAACACAACAAATATAGGAAAACAAGATGCTCTTTGTATTAATAAATATAGGAGAGAGTTACAACCATAAATAGAAGTCTGACTTTGTATATGTCTCCCCAAGTTGACTTGTCCTTCCTTGCCACAAAGCACACCTCAACATCAACCCTAATGCATGAATGTGATAACTCCTTAGGCTCAAAGAAACAACATGAGGGCACTATCAATCTCCAAAAGCCACCCAGACCTTATGGGAGGCAATAAATTTATAGGATGACTGTGGTAGTTTAGGATTTACCATTCTAGGCTTAGGATCTACTTATGAGGGGAGGATGAACTCAAGGGATAAGAGATAGGTCCATTAGAGTAGGATCAGATAGGAATTTGAGATCTCTATCCGTGGTAAACAACTAAAACTACCTTGGAAGCTTTTGGAAGAGGAAGCTTTGAAGATATTTTTAATTTTTCCCGAATTTCTAGAATTAGCGCACCTGCAGAAGGGAGAACATGTGTTGACCAATGCTAGTTCTTAGGTATGCAACATGCCCTGAGCGCAGGTGGCCAAGCATGCAAGGTGTGCAAGGGCTAAAAATAGTGTTTTTGAGCTAATTGTCCCAAAAACTCAAACTTTTTGGAGAAGTGATGCTTAGGGCTTTCTGAAGGGATTATGACAAAATGTTCAAGGATGTTAACTGGTCCGGTTTGCAAGCCTATTAAACTGATGTGAAAAAATGGCTTGTAACAGATTGCCCCTAGAGTACAAAGTGAGAAGCAGTGGCTGAGGACTGAAGTGCTTTACCTTGTGACAATTTTAGATCTAGGATAATTGGTTGAGATCATCATTTGTTACAATACATTTTCATCATGATATCACTACTGAGGGAGGCATACCCATACTCAACATATAAGCCATATTACATGTACAATGATCAAAAAGTTTCATCCACTAATGACAAAGTGTGGACCCATGCTTGGATAATCTTATGTATGATCATATCCATCATACTCTGTGATCTGGTATGAATCTTGAAAACGCAACACAAATGGATGAAACTGGATTTCAGGTCTTCTATCTCATTCACTTGATTGTTAGATAGTACGAATCTAACCATGTGATTAAATGAGCTGAAGTCGAACATGGTAGACAACATCGATTATCAGCCAATGATATAAGTCGCTAACAGATGCAAGAGAAACTATCGATGATGATAATGGCTCTCAAGGTACCACAGTACAATCCATATGATGTGAATAGATGAGTTGAAGTCAAACACCACACATAATATTTTGGTCGAAGGCCAATGATGAAAACATATCGTCGAAAGTGAGGAAACTTGCCATTGATGTATGCAAGTCCCAAGGCACTGAGGGGATTTTTTAAGTCAACTTCCTCGATAATGTGTTGATGTCGACAGGAAGTGACTCGTTGTATGAGGGCCTTGATGTATCCTCAATCAATGACATGAAATGGGTATCAAGATTTGAGACATAATGATACTGATGTAGAGTTGGTCCAGGAAAGGCATACATGAAATGAAGGCTTTGGAGTATGGTAGCCAATATCAACTGAAAGACTTCTTTTGAACATATCAGCGACATTTAATGGAGTTGGCAGCATTGACCCAAAACCAAATGCGAAGGAATTTTAACATGGTATGATGAACCTAAGAGGCAAGCAGATTTCCCAACCCAACAACCACGGAGATGAAGTGGAAGAGTGTCATGTTCAAAAGTGACACATTGCCATTAATAAGTTAAAATACCTTGCTTTCCAAATTGCCCCAACCATTTTTAGTTAGTACCTATTTATTTTTTACAAGCTTGAGGAGGATAACATATGCTTGATCTATAAGTTCATCTTTTTGATAAATCCCTCTGAGTATATTTAACAAACCCTAAGAAGGAGTGGTTTTCTCCCATCATGTTCAATGATTCCAACATTGTTTGATGCTTTTACGAGTCCAATGAAGGTGTAACTCGACTTCTTTTTCATATTTAGAGAGTTTGAAAAAGAGGGGAAAAAGAAAACTCCAAAAGTTCATTTTCGTAAAATTGTCTCTTGAGTCTAAAAAGGAAGAAAACAATGCTCAAGAGAACCTCTTGGCCATGTTTGACTAAGGTATTCCTTTTTCATAAATAGCTATCCCAATCCAGAAAAGGGTTAAACTTATACTGGGTAAACATCTTTTCATCTATTTTAACAAGTTCGAAAAGACGAGTGCTCGACAATATTTCCATGTTTAGGGAGTCTGGAAAGAGTTGAAAGAGGACTCCAGGGGGTTCCTTTTTCATGAGTTTACACAGCTTGAAAAAGCAATAAAAGTATGCTCCTTCATCAAAATGACATGTTTTTAGTGTAAAAAATTATCGTAAGATCCTTCAAACTTGCTCAAAACACCACCAAATGATTAAAAATATATGTAATTATGGTAAAATTAAGTAAAATTTAGGTCAAAATAATAAAATATAATAAAATTGACCATAAATAGGCAAAAAGTAAATTCATTTTTACCATTTTCATTTTACCTCTTTGTGAGTGAGATCTTAGTTCTTTTTTCCCCAAACTTCAGCAACTGATTGCGACCAATCTGGTGGACCATTTCTAGTTTCGTTAGTTCCATGTAGGAGATCTTACCTTTCTCTTTCTTTTCATGGTTTCCATTTTTGGTTTCATGCAATTTTTTTGGAGTTTTAAGTGCATTTAGGCTTTAGATTTGCACCCTAGATCTAGCACACCCTCTCCGTGTTGAAAGGTGTGTTGGGCTAGATTAGTTAACACTAGGAAGAGCGCTTTAGCACTCCTCCTAAGGAAGAGAGGGTGTGTTGTTGTGCTTTGTCCTCTTAAGGCAAGGTGTGTTGGGCACATTTCAAAATTTTGTGATTTCCACTTACTCGATTTTTTTGATTGGGATTTGTTCTAAATGTTCTTCTCATTATATTGCATATATCTACCAGAGAAAAAATGGCTTTGATTTGGAGAAAGAGAACACGAGTCCCCTGACTTGGATGTTGCCAATGATGTAGCGACAATATAGGTTTTAAGAAATTTTGGACTTCTCAAGTTCTTTTGGATGCCTGGCATGAGAGCCCAATTGGAATCATTGGAATATCTAGTCAGGGCATGGGAAATTCAGGCACAATGTTCCAGCCTTGGTACACATACCCTTAGTATACAGGTGGAGGAAATTTATTTTTGACAGGTTTGTCAAGGAAGGGAGACCCTATCTCGTTATCTGACATGAGAAGGGGTGGTGATACTTTCAAAGATTACAATGTTGCACATTATAGGCCTCATTCCCAAACAAAAAAATATGGGAATATTTAGATTAAGGATGTGATATGAATGCCTTTGAGGACAATCTTGCGTATTGTGGCTAGATTGGATGGCCGTGTTACTCTACATTTGGCTAACATGTCCCAAATGCAATATGCATTAGAATTATCCATAAAACCAACCGTGTTGAATTGGAGTGAGGGTGTGTTAGTGAATTTGAAGGAACAACTCAATAGAGCAAAGGATGGGCGGCTTATAAACTTTGGATACGATTCCATATTGATATAATTTTCCCTAGAGAGAATTCCACTACTTTTTCCTCAACATTTTACTCTTGAGCTTCCGGATGCCAGGGCTCCATGGATGAGGCGATGGGTAGAGTTGATGCCTTGACATGCAGGTCCTTTTTCCATGAGTTTCACTCTCATTTTCTTTCGACGGCTACGATTGCAGTTCATCATGATCGATGACTACCCATATGCTAAAGTGGAAATTTTAGGAGACCCAAAGCTTGTGCTACATGAAGGTGAGCAATTGGGTGACATAGGTAAAGAAAAATCATTTTGAATGGTCTTTTTTTTTGGGGGGGTTTTACAAAAAAAAAAATTCATGTATCGAAGACTAACTATTGATTTCAAATGCAAATATTTGACCTTTTCGACTAGTGGCCGCATCCTATCTTCAACGATGAGGAGAGTCTCTACTTTCATATATTGGAGCACAAGTAGCTGCAGGAGCAGAGGAGGAGATGCAGGATCTCAACGTAGTTGAGACTCTTACAAATTTTGAGTGCCACGTTAAGGGATTGACCCACAATATACCAGAGACCAGGGTCAATCAGATCCCTATGAGACTGCAGCGTTACACCATTGGAGTGCCAGACCACATTAGTTTGTTGTTGTGCAAAGTTGCTTGTGTGGTTGTCTGTTACCGTGATCACCATTGGGACTAGTCTACTAGGAGGCCTTAGAGCCATATTGTATTTTGATAATATAGGTCATGTGGCCATATGTGTCTCAGACACAATTTTTGTAAAACCAAAATTTTATATATATACAATTATCTATCAATTTTTCCTATTTACTCTATTCTTGTTCAATGTATGATGTGAATTTAAATGTTTACATATGCTGCAATTGTTTTTCCAAAACATAATTCGCCAACGCATCAGTTAATGTATTCATACTTCTAGGAATGTGTTGATATTGAATGTAATCAAAATGTCTTTATAGAAGGGGAACCCTTAAAAACATGTGAAACATAGGTTGACTTCAGACTGAACAGACATTTTTCAGATGTAGTACTATGAGTTGTGAATCAATTCTGACAATCAAATGGAAAATTCCATGTGAAATGGTGTCAAACAAAAGTTTGATCATTGTGCTATATTCAATGATGTTATTGGTAGAGCAACTGATACAAATCCCTTGTAAGCTAACTAACTCACCATTCAAAGCATAAATATCCCACACTGCGGAGGAAAGATTCTGAGTACTACAGCTAGAGCCATCAGCATAAACAACATACGGTTGAAGGAATGTTGACATTTGCAAATCAAATGTAATACAAGATTAACAAAGACAGTAGGAAATTTCGAAGGAAACGCACTACAAACACACTAACACACCTATACAATATGTACACATTGACTACAAAAAGATGATCTCAGCATGGTATTTTTTAAGGTACAACCCATTTCTGGGTTGTGCCAAGGGGATTCCATCAAAATCAATGAGCTCATAAGCCCCTTTTGCAAAAGCACGTTTAACTATGTACAAGCATAACCACATTGGTTCAAACTTCTTGGCCCCTAAATTATCGACTTCTTAATTACAAAAGCACTAGATCACCTTCCGAGAAGGCACGAGGCTTAACATTTTTGTCATATTGTGCTTTGATGCGTTCCTTGTGGGCCTCATTGGCCATTGCGGCATCGCGTCGGGTTTCATCTAAACGTGCTAAATGCAAGAGACACTCTTCTTCTGTGGAATTTGCAGGGATAAGTTAGACAACAAGCTTCAAAGATGGAATCGTGCATTCGATGGGAAGGATTGCCTTTAGACCATACACCAATTAAAAGGGTGTGAATCTAGTGGTAGTCCGGATAGAGGTTCGTAATGCCCACAAAGTTGCATAAAGGATGAGGTGCCAATATGATTTGAGATTCCCCATCATGCATTGTATCATGGTTTTCAACACTTTGTTGATATCTTCTACTTGGCCATTAGCCCGCAGGTAATAGGGAGTTGAGCTGTCATGATGAAGGCCCAACTTGGCAGTAAGTTTAGACATCATGTGATTTCAAAAATGTTTCTCATGGTCTGTAACAATAGCTTGTGGTACACCAAACCTAGCAATAACATGATTAAAAAAAAAAAGGGCAGTTATTTCGCCAATGTTATTATATGGAGGCATCGCTTCAACCCATTTGGTAAAATAATCTACTGTCGTAATGATGTAGCCATGCCCCCCAGTCGAGTGAGGGTTACATGTCATAAATTCAATTCCCCACTTCGCAAAGGGTCCAACGACGAGAACAATATGTAGAGGAGTAGGTGGAGAACAAGTTTTAGGATCATAGATATGGCAGTTGTGACACTCTTGGCCCATAATGATGCAATCTCAAAACATAGTAGGCCAAAAGTAACCAACAGGCAAAAAAAATTGGGTGGTGGCATAGCCAGAGATATGTCCGCCATATGCTCCAGCATGGCATTCATTTAGAGCTTTCTCAATCTCCTCATGAGTGAGGCACCGTCTAAATATGGTATCGGTACCACAACGATAAAGGGCATCGCTAATTATAATGTAATTTTTAGCCTGCTTTCGAATATGTCGTTGATTAGAGCGAGAGGCATTAGGCTGGAAAGTCTGCGTCTGGAGATAGATGATAAGATCCCCATACCAAGGATCAGATGAATCAATTAGAATCACCGACTCGTCAATAATATAATCGCCAAATGTAGACTCAGTTTCAGATGAGGGAACGTCGCAGATCAGTTCAACAAATACTAGGGACTTCTTAGATTTGGATTTGATGAATTCCAAATTGAACCCTTGGAGAATTAAAATCCATTTAGAGTACTTCCCCCCAACAATTGTTGTGATAAAATATATGTCAAAACCCTTTGGGCGGTATCGTTCCAATAGAAGGGAACCCCTTTCTTCAACAATCAAGTAAATCCTTTGGTTAATTCAACATAACTGGGAACAAATCTTCGTAGAAAGTTAGCCTTCCCTTGGAGGCATTGTAACTGAACAAGTGAGGAAGGTGCAGGCAAATCAAGGATCGCCTGAACTTTAAGTGGATCAATACAAATCCCTTGCTTCGACACAATGAAGCCGAGAAGTCTACTAGATTGGACACAAAACACACATTTGTGCGGATTTGACCTGATATTATAATGTGACAACATAAGAAAATAGCCCTGAGATGCATCAAATGATCCTCACGATTATTTGAATGGGCAGGTAAGTCGTACAAATAGGGTTGTACACTGAGTGTAATATCATGGAAGGCATAATTCATAGCCCTCTGGAAAGTTGCACCAGTGTTTTTCAAACGAAAGGGAGTTTACGATAGGTAAACGTGCCCCATGAACAAATAAATGCAATTTTATGTTGGTGTGATGGGAGAATGTTGATTTGGTTGTAGCTAGAAAAACCATCCATAAATGAAAAAACTTCACTTCCTTTACAATCGTCAACAATATGGCCGATAAACGGAGTTGGATAATTTTCCTTATGACAAGCACGATCCATATCTCGATAATCGACACAAACACTAATCATACCTTGTTTTTCATTATAGGAACAATGTTTGAGACCCAATCAGTAAGGGGAACTGGGTAAATGAAACCATATCATAAAAAAATTTCAACCTTTGCTTTAATAACAAAAACTTTCTTAGGATGAACTGGACACAAGCGTTGTTAGATTGGCTTAGCATCCAAATAATGTTGATTTGATGTATAATGATATTGGGATCGATACCTGGATTCCCTTCATATGTCCAGGAAAAGATGTCTCGAAATTCCTGAAAAAAGGGCTTTATAGATCTTAACCTCATCGGGAGAACAAGATGCACCAATGTGTACATTTTTGACAATTATGAGTTTAATCGAAATATCAAGAGGAACAATCTCTTCAATATTCAATAAATTATTCTTTGAATCGATGTCATGGATAGATAGAGAATTTGTAGATATCTCAATGATATTGGGTGAATAAATATATCCAAGGTTATCCTCAAAGGTCTCGGGTAAGGAGGAATGATGATGATTATTGTCCCACAACGTATCATCTGACATCATGGTTTCTACGATGCTTTCATTAGTAGATAATGTACCAGAGAAAGGATCAAAAGTTGAACGATGATCTTGGGAATGATCTACCCATTCTATTGAGGAGGAGAAAGAAAAATTTGTCGAACATGATGAATAAATAGCTTCATATTCGAGCTCAACAGGACTAAGCGGCATGCAGTCACCAAATGTATCAACATTAGAGGCATTTGGCACTATCCAAGGATCAGATGGAATAATATAAGAATAAATCATATTGATGAAGGCAACCAGATTTGGAATGTCAAGAGGAGGAATGGAAAAGGTTCCCATCAAAGAGGAATCTTTAAGTTATCCTACTCCGACATGTTGGTAAGGTGGTGGGGATTTGCCCATAAGAGGCATGCTTCCATTAGTCTGAGAATTATTAGAAAAAAATGTAAGTTGGTTGATGGCCATGATACCCCCCTAGTGAGGGAAAGAAATCATTCTAAACTAGGTCAAAACGACAACATCTATGACATAAATCCATGTGCGGCCCAGTAAAAGGTTATAATCCAATGCTCCATTTATACTTTCAACTTCTACTGAAACCATTTTTATAGCTAATTCTACTTGCAACGTATTCAAAATTATGTAAGGTTTGAAGCCTCTTCTATCAAAGTCTTTGAGAGTAGTTGGTGATTGATTAAGTGAAGGAGAACCAATAGCCTTCCAACAGGAAAATGACACGATACAGGTCGAAGCACCTTCATCTACAACTGTCTAATGGCTAGTTTTACTTTGAACAACGACCTGGATGATAAAAGCCAATTGTTGTGGAAGTTTGGGTGTATTATTCTTGTGATTAAAGACCACAAGACTAGCATATGAAGGATTGATGCCCCCAATTGCGACAAGTAAATCCTTCTTCTGGGCAGGGCAATTGTACAAAACATCGAGAGTTGACATAACAGAAGGGGCTTGAGCTAGGTCTTCTACTATATTATAATTTTGCGCAACTCTTGCACAAGGATTAAACGTTGATTTGTGAATAACGCCCTTGGGAAGTTTAATAGTTAATTCAATCGGAATCAAATTTGGAGAAGGATTCAAAGTGGACGAGGTAGAACTGGCAAGTTAATCAGTAGCCTTACTAGCTAAGGGATTAATATTACCATAGCCTTTATTTCTTGTAGCCACCATGATTTCATTTTTCTATTTGGTGGAAGAAAGCATCATAACCGAGGAAGAGGAAATTGGATCTCCTGCAACCATGTTCATCTCCTGATTTGGGAAGGGATCTGTTAAGACAACATGTGCGACAGATGATGACTTGAGGAATTGATTAACTTATGCCCGATGTGGATAGTCCCAGGTAAAATACTCTTTATTACAAATTAAGCAAGGATAACAAGGTTTCTGTTTATCTTCAGGAGACTGGTTATTTTGTTTATCCTACAAAAAAATGTCTTTCTTCTTATTTCCTTTTCCTTTCTTCTTACTTCCGGGTTGTTGTGATTTACCTTTCGTAGATTGAATGACATTAATCTCAGAAATAGTTGCAGGAGTAGCAGAGGATGGGTTTTGAGTAGCCGAAACAGAAGATGAACCATATAGTTTACTCGTTATCTATTGGCTAGCAAAACCAATCACACCATCAACAACATGTGATTATTTAGTAGGAGGTGTTGGAATAGTATGTTGAGGTCTCGGAGCATTGGGTATTTTTTCATAGAGCATTTCAGATTATGTATAAAACGAGATCAAGATATTTGGCACGAGCAATAACTTGCTCTCCAATAACGACTTTGCCTTTAGAAACATCTTCAGTTATGGGTGCTAACAAAGATTTGGTGAACCGTTCAACCAATAACTAATCGGGAACATAAGTTTTAACCAATCGATGTTTATGTCTCAACTCGTGAATATGATCTGATATATGGGTGGAATTAGATTGTTTCAAAGGGGTCAAATGTCAAGTGTCGATTTTGTAATGAATAGGCAACTAAAAGTGAGTTAGAAACGTATTTTCTAAGGCACTGAAATTGTCGAAAGAAGCTCGTGCCAATTCGATATACCATTTAGTTGTTGTACCAGTGAAAGTTCTCTTGAAAAGATGTAAACGGATAGAATCCTCATTAAAGCATTCGATGAAAACCATAAATGATATGTCATAACATGAGTAGATGATTCTTCTTTAGGATTGCCATTGAATTTAGGAATGTCACTCGACAATTTTGTAGGAATTCCCGACCACTATGGAGAGTGACAAATGGGATCAATTGTAAGCTAGGTTAAATTTGGAAGCTCAAGAGTTGCAAAAAATGACAACTGCCTCTTAAAGTCTGCCTAGGAAGGTTCACCTTGAGGATGAAGGTTAACTTGTGGTGGAGGATACCCTGGGTATGATGGAATAGGCTGGGCCACAGGTATTTTCATTCTCGGGTATGGAGGATTTTGATAAATAGGATATGTATAACCAGGTTCTCCAGGATAAGTATAACCTTGATAAGATGGGATGGCTGTGTTTGAAGTTGCAAACCTTGATAAGGCATATGTTGCATAGGATTTTGACCGAAAAACATGTGCGATATACCTTGGTATGGTTGCCCATAAGGATTTGGAAACATCCCTACAATAGTTTGAATGGTTTGTGCATGTGCTATAGCATGTACAAGTTGTTGTACTTTCATTTGTTATGTATATTGACCAAACGATGGGGTTTGTAAGGCAACTTGAAGATGTTGGGTATTTGGGATTTAAGACATCCCAGATATTGGTGGAACAGGTTGCATTTGAAGTGTAGCCTAGGTAGGTTGACTTACTTGAGATACAACTTGGGCGAATTGAGGTATAGGTTAGCAAGTAGGAACCTGAGGTGTAGCTAGAATAGGTTGAGAAGTTTGGAATTGATTTAGAGCCAAAGTAGCTTGAATGGGTAGTGTAGGATGCCAAGGATTAACTGCCATTCTTGGAAAGAGAAGGACCAGTAAGATGTTGACTCAAATAGTTATGAGCACCAAATTGTTGCATTTGATTAGGAAAAGGGAACATTCCATCAACAGATTTCCTTCCTAGTGGGGGGATAGGGAGTGTATGGAGGTAGTTTCCCCCCAGGAGGAGGGTACCTAGTACAGGGTGGAGGAGGTTGTTGCAAATGTCCCATTTCACTGGCACTTGGACCATACTGCTACTCCAAAGATGGTTGGGGCACAATGGACGCAACAGGTTGTGAGGTGCTCATTACAGATGTTCCAGATGAGGATGGAGAAGGAAAGTCCATGGATAGGTCATTGTGCCAAAAAAGGTTTCAAATAAGGACTAATAACTGGGTGGCACAAAAGGACTACCATACAAATGGGTTTTTGATGGAGTTACAAACATGGAGGTAGCTTCAACTCCATTTGACTCACCCATGATAGCAGATACAGGTTGAGAAGTCGTTGTTGACTCAGTCATGGTTAAACTTCCCAAAGAAGTTGGTCGAGGGAAATTGAAGGGTGGGTTGAAACTAGGGGTACTAGGTGAAGGAGCCTGTATCAAAGTGTGAGGAGGAGGGACTTGATTAAGATGAAGTCCTCTTAAATGAACATGGGAAGAGGGTCGAGACTCTTCTTGAGGAATCTCCTCAATACTCAGAAGATCAAGTGGAAGTTGTTGATCGTTAGGCCCAAGATATACAAGTTGTGGTTGAGTTAGAGATAGAGGAAGAGAAGAGAAAGACCTTGAAGCAACATGTGTAGGTAACTGAGGTTCCTCGGGTTGTATATCCTTAGGGTGTAGTGTTTTGAATCAAGAAATTCAGGTTCAATGACCTCAAGTAGTAAATTTCCAGGTGCTTTAGTTTTCACTGTGTCGGACTCACCGGCTAGTAAAGAGGTGATCTCGAGTTTAGTACTTATATGAAGGGACGATTATGGCTAGTCAATTTTAGATGTAGGTCCAAAAGGGGTAGCTTCTGAAGTACCATATTTGATAGTTATTCTTTCAATGACCAGGAATTGCCTTAGAAGTTAAAGGAGGAAATCTTTGCATCCTACGCAAACAACAGGGTTGAGGGGGTTGTTGTTCCATAATGGTTTAGTAAAGTTAGAAATTAAAAACAAAAATAAATCAAAATAGGGGCAACTAGGCAAAGGGGTATACCAAGCAACTGTGAACTACAATATACCACCTTGGAAAACCAAGAATTTATGTACAGGAAGGAAATCTCCCCGAATGTTGTGTTCGGTGTATCACAAAGTACAAGGCGGCCGACTTGGTTATCTATGGCGGGATAGCAACCTAGTGGGGACTTCCAAAATATACCCAAAGGTATGTGGAAGCGCAGTGGATAGTAGCATTGTATAATGTGCAATCGCTCGATGAGAACGTTCCCATATACTTATCATGTGTGGAGCGCCATTGGATATACCTGAAGGGACGTGGAGAATGATCCTATACACTTACAAACGGGATATCATCCCCTGAATGTAATGTTGACAAAGAATGATAACTTCTATGTTTAAAGACATCATAATGCGTTTATAGCCTAGACCTCTAAATGTTTGCATTAACATTCTAAATGCTCCTTAAGATTGGTTGATTAAATTTTAGAGTTGATCTTTGATTATTTTTCAATTTTCAAGGCTCACCATGAGTTCACCTTAATTCCCTACAATGTAATCTGGCATGATAATATGAACTCTTTTACTTTTTGATGAAAAAATATTTATGAGAAGGAAGAGATTCAAATGGTAATGCAACAAACAAACAATGCATCAAACAACACTTCCTAATAAAAAAATTCAAATGCAACTACTCCAATTTCCTAATTTCATTTAAAACCCTAAATGCAATGCAAAATATGCAAAATGATGAGATTTTTCATTTCTTTCCTCTTAATCCTCAAATGCAATGAAAACTAAGATGCAACAAGATCACTGATAAAAGAAACCACATAGAATATGTCTGCATATAAATTTCTTCAATCAAATCGATGATCAAACAAAATGTTCACCAAAGACTTAATTGGTAAGAAAAAGAAAAAATTAAAGAAATTCTTACCAAAGGCTAATAAAACCAAAAACAAACATCATGATGACTTTTTATACAAACTCAAAGACACAAGGTAAGCTTTCTAAACCAAAGAAGAATGAAGAGAAAGGCCAAGGAATGCAAAGCAAGGCCAAGGAATGCAAATTTTCACATCGTAAAGGAATCAATGTAGGTGTAGAACAAACACCAGTGCACTCCAACGCAGGCACAAAGAAGGGATAAGTGTGTTGAAGCGCTATGTCTCAGAACATGGAATGTATTGGAGATGTTTTAGTCAAAACACAACACAAGAAACCCAACCAAGCTCAAAGGGCGTTTTCCTAAGGTCAATCAATGTTTGAATGAGTCATTTAAGGCCACTTTGAGAGGTGAAAAAAGCTAAGGCTAAGGAAACCACTAAGGGAAAATATTGTCCCCAGTGGAGTCCCCAATTTGTTATATGGAATTTTCACTATTGCAGACAAAGGTGAATTCCCTAGATCTAGTGGTTTGATCTAGAACACAGAAAGCAAAAGGATCAAAGTTTTCCTTACAAAAATTAGAGTATGGGAAAGAAGCCTACCTGGAATATGTAGCAAGCCTTCCTTTCGTCCTTGCTTGTAAGCTCCAACTCTAGCTCCAAATACTATAATTAGAACTTGCACACATGTCGAAAACAAGCAAAGGAACCATAATCCACATAGCATAATCTAAAATCTCTATTCAATGAGTCAACATGGAATTGAAATACATGTTGAGCATGGAATCCCCCCAAGGCATGTTTTGGGGCTCAAAGCCCAAGTTTTGACCGAATTTTGTTGTAAAACTCCGCGAATTGTGAGTGCGGGGCACGAAAGTATAATAGAGTCATACGGTTGTCCACCCTAGTTTTGTAATGTAATGTCGGCTAGATAGACCTACCCATGGTCCGCGAACCATGGGATGGTATAAATAGAGCGGGGCTCTAAGTAGAGAGATAAGGATAGAGAAGAATAACAAGTCTAAGTGATTGAGTTGCAAGTGAAAAGTGTGTTTTTGGGTCGTAGAGTAGGAGAAGGCTCTGTAGCTGAGTGCGCAGAGGCCTAGTAGTCTGCAGTTGAGTGTGCAGACCCCTACAGCTGAGTGCGCAGGGCAGAGTCGAGTCTGTAACCGAGGAAGGAATTAATAAAGAGAAGTTTTATCGTAATTTTGTGTATCTGTTCTTCGATTAATGCATGTTTGATATAATTTGCAAATATATTGTTTATTTACTACGCGCACCTATATGAATGGTTTATGTTGTTAGGTATAACTTAAAGCATGCAAGTAGGCTAAGATAATAAACTAACATTGGAATACCAATAAATTCTTGGGTAATAATGCAAAAGCACAACGTTCACCCCATGAGTAGGGCTACGCATACGCAATATATCGGGCCGCGAGGTACGGGAAAGTGTGCGAAGCAACTTGCGCGCAGAGTCAAGTCGCAGACCACTTAAACTCATCAGACATCTCCAGGGTGTGGAAACATGGTTCTAGCACCCTCCCATACTACTTCAGGTGAGACCTCAATCCGCGCTCCGCGGACTGTTGTCAAAAGGGCCAGTAGTACCAAGATTTGTTAAGCTAACTTAGCTCTGAAACTGGGTCAAGCCCCAATAAGCCAACAAATGGTTCAGTTGTTGGGACTAGGATTTGCATAGAGATGTCTAATGTTGTATCACTAGAATACGACAAAGAAAGGAATTTAAGAGTGGTTGGATAGAAATATTCACGATTTCGCGGCGCAGGAGAATAGGAATCCATGATTATCAAAGAAAGAGTGGTTAGATTGCTACTTATATACAGAAAACCACAAAATTTTCTTTGCATCCTTCCCCTTTGAGTTATACGAGTGGATCGCGAAGCTAGTAGACGGTCAAGGAAGGTGTAGGCTCGACAAACCTATTGTGTGGACTCCAGAGTTGGTGCGCAAACTAGAAGCATCGGAAGGTAAGATCGCGCGCGCTGTGGATCACTGGCTCGATCGAATTATCGGAGGACTTATCACCGAGTTCGCAGTAGATACTTCAGTCAGCTATAGCGAGGCGGAACAACATTTCCTCAAAGGAATGTGAGGTAAGTACGTTATATCTTTGAACACTTGGATTAAAATTCTAATGTGTGAAAAGAAGGTTATGTGAATAAATTGATGTTTGGGGCTACGCGGAGTGGGAAGATCTACAGAAATGAAGGTAGCGCAGAACTAGAAAGTAGCCCCTTGATTTCACCTCCGCGAGAAAGCGAGGAAGAGCTCGCGAAGGTCTCACCAAGAAGTGCGATTAGTTTGATAAAGCAGCGAATTCTGCGCATGCCACTTCCACCTACACCACCGCCAATTTCACCATATTCACCCTCGTCTTCGCCCACACCAACTCCGCCACCACCACAGTTCAATATGGCAAGCACGATAAAATTGCCGGTGTTTAAAGGAGTAGGGAATGAAGATCCAGACCAGTTTTAGTTCATGGTAAGGGTTGTATGGGAAGCACAGGGAGTCACATATGACAATATAAAGAAGGCAATGCTACTTTGCGCTTTGCAGGATCACGCATTGACTTGGTACATTAAGCACTCCAATGACAATCCGAACACAGGGATTGCAGATATCCAAGCTGCTCTAAACAAGAAATTTAGTAGACCAAAGTTAGAGACACAGTCGATCATCGGATTTAAGGAAATCGTGATGCTTCTAGGCGAGACCCCCTGGGAGCTAGATCAAAGACTGAAGGGTATGATTCATGAAGCCAACATGACCTTGACGGATGGGCAACATCGTGCATGGTTTGTAGCATCGCTAACGCCACATCTAAGGAACATGCTGTCACAACAGAATCTATCCACTCAGGCCGAGGCCTTGGAGATCGCAATGAGACGACACGAGACCTCGATAGAAGATCCTAACCCAGGAGTTCAAAAGATTCACGCGCAGTTGAAAATATTGTGCCTTGAGATGCAGAGGCCACGATGAGAGCACCTATAGAAGTTATGAACTGATGATGGATCAGACTCCTACCTACAGAGTTCAGACCGAAACACGGGCCCTTTATCAAAATGCAGGGATGGCGCGCACTGGATTTTAGGGGCGCAGACGAGGTCGAGGTGGAATGGGATGAGGAAGAGGTCGCGGACAACTATTATGTTACAATTGCGGACGACTGGGGCATTATGCCCGCGATTGTACAAATCCGACAAGACCATCATGCTTATATTGTACCCAGTTTGATCATGAGACAAAGGACTGTCCCACGCTGATAGTGAGGTTACGCGACAAAGGAGCACTCCAATCTCCCCTGACTCAAAACCTGCAAATGATGACATCTGAGCCGTGCGAGGAAGACCCGAATGTAAATATCATGCTCCAAAGTGGTATCACGATAGGAGATGACAAAGCAGCCCAAAGAGAGTGTTTGGGTTCGCAAGGCTCCAACAAAGGAACCAGAATTTGATTTGGAGCGCGCTAAGGAGACATTCATGGAAGCTAAGAAGAGCTTCGTGGAGGCCTCCACTTCAGGTAGTAAAGACAATCTGGAACCGAAAATGGACGCATTGAGGCTCACTACCTTTTTGGAGACATGCATGAAGTTGTTGCGCGATAGCAAGGCTGTGAAGGGGCTGCAAGAACTCACAACTAGATGTGTTGGGACCGTGCCAGGAGAATTGTGCGTAGTTCGGAAGCTTGAGAAGCACACAAAGCGAACAGGAAGAGAGATGAGATTGATTGCACAGATTGGGGAATATGAAATGGATCAAGTGGTTTTGGATCTAGGATCGGACGTGAACATCCTGCCAAAGCAGACATGGGAGCGCATGGGCAGGCCTGCGTTGCAATGGTCTCCTATTCAATTGCAAATGGCGAACTAACAAAAGATCCTACCTATGGGAAGATTGCAGGGAATAACGGTAGACATCGAAGGTGCGAGCGCGCCTACATATTTTGAAGTGATAGAGATTGTTGATGACAACAATCCCTATCCCACACTACTGGGAATAGATTGGGGCACTGACATGAATGGAGTGATAAATCTAAAGAAGTGCAAGATGATTTTTGAGAAGAAGTCACTGCGCGTAGTGGTATCTTTAGACCCTGCGGAAGGATCGTGCTCCATAGAGCCGGTGTGCGACTACGATAGCGACAACGATCTAGACTGTATTTACAAGATAACCACGTGGGAGCAGGACTGGGTGAATCCAACAATGGATGGTAGACTCTTGTGGGAGCATGAAAGCTCCTGCACCTCAGATTCGGATGAGGAAATAGAGCGATGGAAGAACCAGTTACACGAGGTAACCACACTCAACTATAACATGATGACGAGGTCGTTGTGTTGCGTGGAAATGGAGGTAAGAGATCTATCTATGTATGATGGGTTGAGCGAGGTGAATGATTTCCTAAACAAATTTGAAAAAGAAGTGCCAGAATAACAATGTTTCAATGCTCTGAAATTGGTACTGCGCACTACGCCCGCAAGATGGTGGGGTACGCATCAAAGAAGTTTTGAAGATTGGCACGAATGCAGAAGGATGACGCGCCTATGATTTGGAAAGCCTCAGATGTGGATGAAAGCCAAGTATGATGGACGAAACAACCCACGCGCCCACTTGTCCAGACAGGCATATGGTGTGCAACCTGCACGAAGGCACACCGTCTGCGTGGTAGGAAACACGATCGGTGATTAGGAACGGGAAAGGCAATGGTGCGAACGATGACCAGGAAGTATGGTAAGACCAAGCACGCAAAAGATTATCTGCGTGGAAGCCTTTGACAAAGTATGCGAAGTACTGAATAGGGTCCACATTGTGAAACAGACTAACTGGGACTTGCATGTACCAACAGTTCTATGGGCTTATAAGACTATGTGCAAAACCCTGACCATGCGGGCACTTCCGAAGCTTAAGTATGAAGCAGAAGCTATAATCCCTATGGAGCATGCAAAGCCTAGTCCGCGCATAGTAGCACCCGTAGATACGATGGTTCGCGAAACCCGGAAAGAAGGAATCATAGAGCCGCAAGAAACAGAACGCATGGGACTTGTGGAAGAAATCCAATAGGGAAACCTTAGACTCCAAGAACTTGCAGAAGAAAGGGTACAGTTAAGAAAGAAAAGTGCGCTGGTGGAGGCGTAAGTCCCGAAGCTGGAGGACAAGATCAAGGAAGATTTTCTCGCCGAAAAAACTAGGATGGTAAGGCAAGGTGTGTACGATCATGCTGAAAAGTTTGAGAACTATCGCCGTGAATTGATTAGTTTGATGCCTTGGCTTGGACCGCATATTGCTTAGTGACTAGGGTAGCGCGTTGCAAATGGTGAAGTGCGTGATTCCGAACATAACAATAAAAGGTGGAGATTCTCCAAGAACCATGACGGAGGGCAGGATGGAACTCTACACGGGTGGTGCGGCCACCTGACTAGCCGACGGAAATATAGTCTTAGTGCTCCAGGCAATTGGAAGGGGGCACGGGACTATAAACTATTCTACTCGGGAGCTGCGGGATATTGGAGATGCGCGCAGAAGCAAAGAGTCACAAGGTCTATGACCGCGCATGGGGGGCTGCGCTGCCGCGCGGGTTGGCCATAAAGTGACTGTTGAAGTCACTATTCACGATGGGGTGCTCGACTTGAGGCCAAATGGAGCGGGCGATAGGCATTTAAGACGTGATTTATGGGCAAGATTTGGGAAAATTTGCTGCCAAGAAAGCATTAATGAACTAGAATTGGGAGGAACGGTAGAATTCGAATTCAAAAAGGGCTATAAAATACAAAGGGCTGCCCAACAAATAACACTTGGTCATTTGCCAATTGAGAGATTGAGTAGAACCCTGAGTGTTGCGAGCCGAGCGTTGATTGAGCCCTTGAATTTGCGAGTGATAGATTGTAGCACAGATACAATGACAGCAACTAAGGATGGTATGGAGATAGTAGAAGTGACCGCTGAGGAGGCCGTGCAAGTCCTAACTATGGGGGATGTTCCAGAAGGTGCCAGGATTATGGCAGAAATCCCAAAATCACCGCGCACGCCAAGACCCAAGAAGGACAAACAAGAAATGGCTCTTGTACGCGTGTCCCCGCGGAACTTGCTACGTAGAAAATTGTCGATGGAGGAGAAAGGGAAAGCTGTCACTGTAGAAACAGATGAAGAAGAAGAAGATTTGCATGATCTTACCATCGTAGAAGAAGAATATGAAGGCATAGAGGTGGATACTCAGAATAGGCACTCTGCGACAAATCTACCTGCCTATGTCCCCCCACGAAAAGGGAAAGCCAAAGTGCCCAAAGACTTGGACGAGACCAAGAGTTCGATCCAGACCCTGCTCCTCCTAGATGGCATTAGGTTTGAAGGCATGCACCTGGGCTGCGTGCCGACCATGAAATTCGAAGATTGGGACCTCGCTAACCACGAGAAGTTCCCTACCCTTGAGACCGGGAACCTCATGAAGCATAACACCGCGGGGGTGGTGACAACATTAGAGCCGTGAAAGTGGTCGCGCGAAGTGGAGAAGGCCGGGCTGCTGAACCTACTTTGGGTGCCGCATTTCCACCGCACCCCAATAACCATTTTTGTCATCAGGCAACTACTCTACCTGGTGTATGATGGGTGTTTATGGCTAGAGGAGCCCATCCCCATCACGACATACTTGATTCATCGCATCTACCGGCTTCCATACAAAGGAAAAGACCCCACGGCCATATCAAAAGGAAATGGCAGTGATTTGGCCTTCACGGAGGCCATGAAGAAGAAGTACAAGCTAGAAAAGAAGAAGAGGGGCTACGCCATCTCCAACATCAAAGACAAAGTAGTACGTGTAGCAACCCAAATCCTCATCGGTAAAGTGATGAACAAGTGCCGCACAGACAAGGTACCTACGTCGGTGGTCGCACTGGCCGAGTAGTGTGTAGAGGGGTCTAGTTTAACTGGTTTGAATTCCTCGGCATAGAATTTTTAGAGAGTTGCCGTGAAGCCCAGGAACAGGGAAAAACATTCCACTATGCATGGCTATTGCTATCCATAGTGCTCATAGCTGGGGAATTGCCGGAGGATAGTCAATTCCCCGTAATTAACAGAGATTTACCGGAGGCCATGAAGTACGCTTCGCTCTGGGCCACAAAGGATGCCAACAAGATACGCAATAGTAAGATCTTCTGGGTGCTGATGGAGATGAACATCCGAATGTGGATCAACTGTAAGCTGCGGTTGTCACCCACGGTTTACAACAGTCTGCAGAGTTTTGTAGAATTTAAGGCAGACATGCATAACGTATATATCAGGGCGTGCAAGGACCCGACAAAGCAGTGGACAAAGCTACTCTTTGTAGCCACCAACGACGTCATTTTCAATGTCTTGGAGGCATGGCCATCAAAATGGAGCGCCCTCGACATTGTAGAAATCAAGAAGTCGGCAGTGCAAAAGAAGAAAGACGATGCCAAGATGCACATCGCACAGTTGGCCGAAAAACGCAGGAAGGAAACAACAACAGCAGAAGTGCGGGCAGAGTGGGACATGGCACAGAAAGTAGGTGAGCAGGAAAAGGTTGCATCAGCAGCAACAACATAGGCATCAGCCACGAAGGCGGGCAAGGGCCAAACAACGCCTTCGTAGGGGGAGGAAGCAGAGACAGAAGAAGGAGGCGCGAACCCACGAACCGCATCCACACAGCTAAAGTGCCAACACCTAGCAAAGCGGGCAGGGTCGCGGAAGAAGGTCAAGGCCTCTAAGTTGTCCATTGACCTAATCACCCTAACCGAGGGTGATCTGCATGACATCGGCGAGATGGTCCATTATGTCGCAAATGAGGCTCTCCAAGATTTCATGCAGGAGAACCAGATTGTGTTGGGGGCCCTCAGAGCACAGTTGCAGGAATTACAGGCACGCCCCCCTCAGGTTGGTACCCTTTCGACCAACCTCATAGTCGGATCCACAACAGCAGAGGAGATGCTGCGTGCGCGACTGACAAACACAATAGTGTTGCCGGAAGGGGTACTAGTGACATCAAATGAGGCCGACAGGCCTTCGGTTAGCGCATTGAAAGGTCTCAGTGTTAATCTCATTTCCCTCTCGCACGAGACATTGTATGTGTTATAGGATGGGATAACTGTAGAGCTGCGAGATAGGGAGAGCCGCGAGCTCCAAGTCCTCAGTGAGTAGAAGATAAATATGGAACAAATAAGCTTGTAGTGTGACAAATTAATGTCTCAAAATCAATAGCTAGTGCAGGTGATAGACGACAATTGCTGAAGCGTCCCGGATCTGGCCATCCCAAAAGATATGCCAGCAGAGGTGCAGATCCACAGGTTAGCAGTAGGGGTCCCCAAGGCTAGGGAGGAAATGAAAAAGGTTCAGCTAGAGCTGAACTTTAGATCGCCAAGCTGCGGTTAAAGGCACAACCATCCACTCCCCCAGAAGTCAGAGAACAGCGCGCTAGCGCTATCACAGCGGGATTGGAGGAAATCAAAGGTGCATTGCGAGACTGCACCAGTATGTTGGAAGAATCACCTGAGGTCCTCACAACTGTGCAAGAGGACCCCAACATCCAGCGCTTAGAGACAGAGGCGAGAGAACTCCAACAATAGTATGACAGTGTCCAAGGAACTGCACAGACAGTGGTCCTCACCCAGAGGCTTGCACGGATGCAGTAGGCTAAAGCACTGAAGGAGCAAGTGGATGCGACACGACATAAGGAAGCAGTCCTCAAAGCGTGTGTCTAGCCTTGGATCGACGAGGCCTTCACCATCACGACAGACATTGAAGGCAAGCTCGCAGACATACAGGGGATGCACACATTGATGTAGAGAAGCACTCTGGACACAGAGGTCTTGGAACAAAATATGCAGCAGATCCAGCAAGCAGCAGCTCAGTGCACTGCTGACCTCCGCATAGTTCGAGAACAGTTGGAGGGACTCCGTGCAAAGATCATCGCATCAACAGAGTTACTCGAGGGCGAGTCACGATGTTTGTGTTGGGGGCGTGTTGGGCATGGAACCCCCCCAAGGCATGTTTTGGGGCTCAAAGCCCAAGTTTTGACCGAATTTTGTTGTAAAGCTTCAAATTGCGGGTGTGGGGCGCGAAAGTATAATAGAGTCACAGGGCTGTCCGCCCTAGTTTTGTAATGTAATGTCGGCTAGATAGACGTACCCTTGGTCCACAGACCATGGGATTGTAAAAATAGAGCGAGGCTCTAAGTAGATAGATAAGGATAGAGAAGAATAACAAGTCTAAGTGACTGAGTCGCAAGTGAAAAATGTGTCTTTGGGTCATAGAGTGGGAGAAGGCTCTGCAGCTGAGTGCGCAGAGGCTTAGTAGTCCACAGTTGAGTGCGCGGACCCCTGCAGCTGAGTGCATAGGGTGGAGTCGAGTCTATAACCGAGGAAGGAATTAATAAAGAGAAGTTTTATCATAATTCTGTGTATCTGTTCTTGGGTTAATGCATGTTTGATATAATTTGCAAATATACTGTTTATTTACTGCACGCACCTGTATGAATGGTTTATGTTGTTAAGTATAACTTAAAGCATGCAAGTAGGCTAAGATAATCAACTAACATTGGAATACCAATAAAGTCTTGGGTAATAACGTAGAAGCGCAGCGTTCAGCCCCTGAGTAGGGCTGTGTGTAGGCAGTATATCAGGCCGCGAGGTACGGGAAAGTGCGCGAAGCAACCTGTCCGCAGAGTCAAACCGCGGACCACTTGAACTCATTAGACATCTCCAGGGTGCGGAAACTTGGTTCTAGCACCCTCCCATACTAATTCGGGTGAGATCTCGGTCCGTGCTCCGCGGACTGTTACCAAAAGGGCCAATAGTACTGGGATTTGTTAGGCTAACTTAACTCTGAACTTGGGTCAGGCCCCAATAAGCCAACAATACATGAGTGCAAACATAACATAGAAAATATAGGAAAACAAGATTCTCTTTGTATTAATAAATATATTAGAGAGTTACAACCATAAATAAAAGTATGACTTTGTAGATGTCTCCCCATGTTGACTTTTCCTTCCTTACCACAAAGCACACCTTAACATCAACCCATAATGCATGAATGTGATAACTCGTTAGGCTTAAAGCAGCGACATGAGGGCATTATCAATCTCCAAAATCCAACCCAGACCTTATGGGAGGCAATAAATTTATAAGATGAATGTGGTAGTTTAGGATTTACCATTCTAGGCTTGAGATCCACTTATGGTGGGAGGATGAACTCGAGGGATAAGAGATAGGTCCAATAGAGTAGGATCATATAGGAATTTGAGATGTCTATATGTGGTAAATAGTTAAAACTACCTTGGAAGCTTCTGGAAGAGGAAGCTTCAGACATTTTTTTTTTTTTATTTTTCTTGAATTTCTAGAATCAGTGAACCTGCAAAAGGGAGCAACATGTGCTGACCAACGCTGGTTCTCAGGTATGCAACATGCGTTAAGTGAAGGTGGCCAAGCATGCAAGGTGCACTGGGGCTAAAAACAATGTTTTTGAGCTAATTGTCCCAGAAACTCAGACTTTTTGGAGAAGTGATGCTTAGGGATTTGTGAAAGGATTATGACAAAATGTTCAAGGATGTTGATTGATACAGTTTGTAGGCCTATTGAACATATGTGACAAAATAGGCTATAACACTTGGCTATTGCAATTGCATGAGAGAAATATCAATCCACATAAGACTAAGTTGCTAAGTAATATAGCGAGTCAAGGTAACAATAGTTCAAAGCCCAAAGTGGTATAACTACTTATACATGGTGTGAATGGAAAAATATCAACACATGGAAGGCATATACGCAAGTGCACAAGGCAAAAATAAATACTTATACAACTAGTTTTTTATGTAACAAATAAAAGTCAAGGTTTCGACTTTCAAAACCCATAGTGGTGTAACTGCTTCTCAATAGCTTAGAGAGCAAAGTGTCAACATGAAAGAGAGCATTGAATGATGGAAGGAGTCATTCTTGCTTGAGCATATTTTCAAAATGATACTTCAATTGTTGCTTAGATGTCTTTTGCTTGAATTGGTTGTCACCAATTTTGTTGGCCACTTGTCTAGCTTTGTGCGAATAGGTGATTCATTCAAATCCCTATGGGTTAGTATACACCATAAGGTTCACTACAGATGTCATGTGCAAATGTGAGGAAGCATCCTTTGGGTTCCCTAACGAGATTATTTCTCCAAAAATAATAAAATAATAATAATGACATAATGTAGGATTATTTTGTATGTCAAATTGTGATCTAAGGTTTGGCATGAGGCACCACCATACAAACAAATTGGTTGCAAACCACAGTATGTGTAAATCCTTTCTATGTATGTAAAAGAAAATGTGTGTATGCAAAAATATGTAAAAGTATGAGCCCTGAGGGTGAGCTCAATTGGTTGAGTCCTCGTCGTTAAAGCACCTCTACTATTGAGAGGTCATGGGTTCAATTCTCTCGACACTCTCGGGGTCAAGCCCCGTGGTTGAGCCAAAAGGAAGTGATCCTTTCAAGTAGATCTTTTAGGGTAGATATTCCCAGTACAAATATTTCGTGGATGTAGCTATCACCAAGAGGACTATGAACCAAAAAAAAAGTATAATTATTTAGAAGTAATATAATTAAAAAAAATAGGAAATGACATGACAAGGTCAACTTATCAATATGATTCATCACTTCCTAAAAAAATGGAGCTCTCACAAAAAGAGATGATTCCAAAATGTGAAATAACATTTAAAGGCAAAATAATGAAAATCTTGTAAAATGTATAATATCCAACTTAACCTTTAACTACGACGAAACTATGTTATATCTTAAAATCAAACTTTTTATCGACTTTAAAATATAATAATAATTTAATTTCAAGGTCATAGCTAAGCCAAACGCCAAATTCATGTATGAGACCCCCTTGTTTGTGGGAGAAGGGACCTCCTCAATGCAATAAATGGACATATAAAGTCTACAAAGGTGTACATACCCTACCCTCCTCCGGATTTGAACTAGTGCATCCCTAGGAGGAAATAGATGTTCCTAACCATTAGGCCCACTCAAGTTTTATAAAGGATTAATAAAAAGAATTGGTTGTTATCTAGCTAACTTAAACTTGTGAGCGAATGTAAGATAAAGAAGTTTTGAAAATGACTTTATAAACTTGTATTTTACGTTATAATTAATAATGTAAATAATTTGATTATTAATTTAACCTTGCGAGTGAATGCAAGTTAAAGAAAGTATTGAAAGTGGTTTTGTAGATCTAGATATTTAATAACTTCAAAATAGTATGTATGTTTTTTATAAAATGTGTTCATATTTTGTTTAAATAGGATTAACAAAATTGAATCTCAAATGCGAATGTAATTTTGTTGCCATGTTGAGCCTATCACTCTAATTACTCTTTATGACAACATGGACATAAAACCAACATAGATGATGATGTGATACTTCTATAAAGCTTGCATGTGGTGTATTGTAGTGCATTATATCATTCATACGTTTTATTGTGACAAAACAAATAGTGATTATGTCTTTCCCCATTTTTTTGATTTGTAAACAAATAAAGGGGATGTTGTTTTAGACTTTTATAGTGTGTTGGATATTTTAGATGGTTTTCAAATGAACACTACGCGAATATAGTTTAAGTCAATGTTTTAGATATACGATAAATAATCCATTTTTAAGATGAGAGAGTATGTGTGTGAGAGAGAAATTAGAAATGTGAAAGGGAGAGATGCCACCAATTTCAATCAATGGCATATCTCTCTCTTTCTCTCTCTCTCATATGCACACACACACATCTTGAAGATGGACCACATATCATGAATCCAAAATGTCAACCTAAATTATTCTAACTCAATGAATCAAGAAGTCATCTATTATAGGTATATGTCATATTTTCCTACTTTAATGGTTGATTGTGCAAGTAGCATGCAATCAAAGATTAGATGATGATGAGAACCCATAGTCCAAGTAGGTTCATCTTTGTGTCTCCGTGTAAAAACTAGTAATCTTGAACTTATAAATAATTCAAATTTTTTGCTGTCATAAAATCACATGTATGTAAAAATCCTCCTTAATCCAAAAATTAAGATCTCGAACATAGATTGACATGGATGGATGAATAACAACATGTATCGATAACAACACTAATATCCTCTTAAGCTAAAAAAAACCTAATCTTGCTCCATATATATTTTTAGTGTGACAAAGAGATTAAGATCCCTAGTACACATTTAAACAATGCAAGAATTTTCTTAGTGTGACAAAGAGATGGAAATCCCTAGTACACATATTTAAGCAATGCAAAAATTTAAGCATCACGAGCTAACACCATGAAGACTATCATTAGATCAACTAGTTATAAACAATACTAATTGTATGATTTGGCTACATAGAAGGAGGATAATCATATGTAATATGCCCAAGGTCTTTTTTATAAACATATCAAATAACTTCAAATTATCCAATCTACTAGATTTATGGTGTTTAGGAACACTAAAATCTATTTCTTACAGGATAAATACTACATTTATATTGGTCATTGCACCACTTAATAAATTTGTACCAGCTAGAAGGACATATCCTACGTGTTTTTTACCACACTTTCCATAACAACGAGGATATTTCTATTATACTTCTTGAGAAGTTATATTTACAATTTGTGTTGCAACATCTTGTGAAATATTTTGACATCTTGGAGTTTTTACTACTTCATTTGGCCCAAAAAATGAAGCCAATGACTACTTGTTTTGATATTTTTGTTGGAAAAGTCAATCCATACACCACCAAGAGACAACGAATGTTATTTTCAGTTGACAACTTTGAGGTAAATTTAGATTTTTTTATGCGTAAATGTTTGAAAATAAACATATTATAATATCAATTATTATAAAACTATGCCAACATCCTAGAAACTATAATCTAAAAATTCATAATAATATTAATAGTAATACCCTCATTTAGTTATTTCATTCTTGAAATTTACAAGCTACTAATTCAAGGTACAATATTTATGGAGTAGTTAAAGTCATTAAATAGGCACTACTAAGATTTACTTGTTAAGAATGATCTGATGATTTAGGACTTTGCGTTGGTAGAGTTGTCGAACAACAAAGTGCTATGGCCTACTTTACAAGGATAGAATAGAACTACAACAACATGTTGTGCAAAGTTCATACCATGGGTCAATAATAAAAAGCTTCTACGTAATTCCATAGATACGTGGGTAAAAACTTTGCAACATAGTTGCACCAATATTGTAGTCTAATCATTGCACTATAACCCATTCACGCTAACATCCATAAATTGCGAGCAAAAACATTGTTTAGTAGTTTCAATAGTAATTCAATTACATAAGTGATGCACACTGACCCAATGGCACTAACGTTCAAACACTTGAAATAAGATAAGACCATAAGGTAATTTGTTGTAGTCTAATAAACAGGTTGTCTTTGTTACTGGGTTTGGTCTTTGTTACGAGGTTTGTTTTAATGAATATTATTGAAAATCCCCCTCACAGACCAAAAGAATATCAAAGCATCAACTCACATGTGGTTTTGTTCACATTTTTACATTAATTTTTTTTTTTGTTGGTTAAATGAAGAAATGGGCAACTAGGCTCAAGTTTAGAGAAACAAGTGGACTTTGAGAATTAAAGAAGAGAATTTCATTTTCATGGAATCAATGATTGTGGGTTCATACATCGATAACAACACAAGGAAGCACTTTGATTTAATTTAAATGTATAGTTTATTGGATACATGGGATGTGAAATCAACAAAATTTTGGGAAGAATCTTAGCACCAAATGACCAAATGACTCCATTAGAGGGGGTGGGGGGGATTCATGACTAAAAATCTCACAAGTTTCTACAATCCAAAAAAACAAAAAAACTAGATATATAGGTATATTGCATAAAGGAAAACTAAATATGATGTAATAATATTGTTAGTAAGATTATTATTTTTACACCATTTGGGAAGAGCCTAGGTTGGGGATAGCCCCAATGTTGAATGGAAGAATGATTTTCTCACTAGTGGGATGTTATCAGTAGGATTGTGTGAGACTCAATCAAGCTTAAATGCCCCTTAGGATAGTTTATTTCCCCCACATATCATTCCTGCCCTCAACTCCTCCCCATGAGGTTCAAATTTAAGACTCGACGAGTATTAAACACCAAATAAGCTAACTAATATGCACCTTATGGGTAGGGAAGATAATTATTAACATGTAATAATGATAATCATACTATTTTCCAATGACATGGTGTATCATCACTACATGTATTTATATGCATGTTCATTGTAATTTGAGATGGATCAAGAAAAATGAAATTTACACACACACACAACGTAATTATTTACTAGTGTAACCTGCAATTGTTATCAAATCTATTTTCTTCCTTGACTTGTTGATTTCCAATATTCATCAGGGATCCATCATTATTTTAGTGTCCTCGTTCCTCTTGAATTCCTCATCCTCATCACCTTGCTTCCTCATTCATGCATCATGTCACATTTTCCATTCCCTTTGTTGTGTCCATCCTTTCCACCACATTTTCCTGACCCTCATAATGTCTCAACAATTCTTATTACATCCATCCTTTCATCTCCTCGACACCATACCCTTTCCCTCTACCCTTCACATTCACATCCCCATTGTTCCCTCCTTTGCTCCACATGGCCATTGCAATATTCATTTACCCCTACATTCCATTCTACCTCTATGTTCCATTTCACCCTATGCCACATACGACTATAAACCCCATGTGCCATATGCCATACATTCACATAATCCCCACAAATTTCTATGTCCCATTAAGAAATTTGGTAATTCTCATGAGATAGATAGAGGATTCCAGAAAATCCTCTAGTGGTACCAGAAATTGAAGCATTACATCACCTAACTAAGGTTTCAATAGTGAGATAAAAGAATTAAAAGATCCAATAACAAAAATGTATATCAATCCTAGGAATGTAGATACATAAGAGTTAAAGGCTTTGGTGGAGGAGATCTCTGACAAGTTAATAGTTTCGTATTAGATCATTTTTATTATTTTGTCATCTATCTTGATGCTTAAAAGTAAAAAAATTAGAGGAAATAATTTGTAGGGTCACTTTTACCAATGGGTCCTAGTTTAGAGAATTGGGGTTTGAAACCTTCCAGGGCTATTTTGTGGCCTCAGATGATGTTTTTGTTGAAGTATATAACTCCTGCTTGTCTTATGTATGAGGGATCATATTTAACTGTTGAGTTTATTGGTTATTATTAGGCAGAGTTTGAGTCATTACGAGAAGAAGTTTGTTCCTATTATTTAAGATGTTGTTGAGGCCTAGTTGGGTGTGAGATATTCTCTCTAACTAGTAGGCTTCCTAATTTGGTGCAGGGTTGAGATATTTGTTGAATTGAAGGATTGTGTGTCCAAGACAATTTTGATATCTTGAGACAAAGCTCTATATATTTATATTTGTATACACATTTGTGTGTGCATTAAAGACATGGTATCAAAGCAACTCTGAGTTTGACTCCCTCATGGGGGGCCCAAGAATATGAGGAGAGTAGTATATTGTATTTTTCTATTTGTGTATTATTGTGTGTTTAAAGTAGTAGTTTGTCCAAAATAGAGTGAAGCGTTTGGTAGCTGGTGGGAATGTGACCTAGGCAATTATGAGTTGAAGAAGCCCGCATTGGATGTTTTAAGTTTTTATACCTTCATTCCTAAATCCACATTTGTGACGTTGGTGGTGTTATTAACTAGCTCACAAAATAGAAGAATAGATATATCAACGACTTAAAAATTATCCTCTTCGAGGGGGAACCTCCTTTACATTAAATAAATGAACAATCCTTGGATGATGCAAATGACAAGACCTCCTTTGTATAGATAGGAGTTTAAGGGGTCACAATATAATCAGAGCCTACATAACAATAATAATGTAAGGGCATAACAATAACAACAGTGGTCTTCTATGGGGCGCAAAAATAACAATATGGGGGCTACAAGGGCACAACAATAACAATAAGGGGGGTACACTAGTATTATAGGGACATAACATGCCCCTCTCCTTCAAAAAGTGGCGTCCTAAATGCTTGGGTAGTTCTAGGTGCTTCTGTATAAAATTATCATCCCCCCATGTGGAATCTTCAGCGGGTAAGTTCTTCCACTTAATGAGATACTCTGAAATTGATCGATTCCATAGCTGTCGGGTTCTTGTTTCTGTGACTGCTTCAGACTCAAATATGATTTTTCCTTCTTCGTCAAGTTCTAGCAACATGTTTGAACTGAAAGCTTGTCACTAATAACCTTCTTTAAGCATGAAAATGGAAAACTGGGTGCACTCGGGAAGATGCAAGCAACTCCAATTTGTATGTCATAGAACCAATCTTTTGCAACACCTTGTAAGGACCATAGTACTTGGGTGATAATTTATTATCCTTCTTAGCTTGCTTGAGAGACATTTGTTTGTATGGTTGTAGCCGTAAAAATACCCAGTCACCTACATCAAAATTTCTTTCACTACAATGTTGATTTTCCCATTCTTTCATTCGATTCTGCTCCAAATTGAGGTTATCCTTTAAGAGTTGGAGGACTTGTTGTTGATGCTCGATGTCAGGCCAGGCAGTAACTCCATTAGGCAAAAAAACTGATTCATATTATTCCATTAGGTAGGTCTTTGTTATATACAATAGGGAGTGACTGTTCAGTTCATCTCCTGATGATTGTTCAGTTCATCTCCTGATGGCTGTTCACATTCCTAATTTAATTATTTACATAAATTCACCCAATCATGAAGATTAGGTGTCAACATTCCCCCCCTTAATCTGAAGGGATGTTGGTGAGTCCAAGCATCATTCTGAATCATTCAAGCTTTTCCCTTCCAAGCGCTTTGGTGAAGATGTCTGCAATTTTCTCATTTGTAGAACAATGACGGAGATGGATTGTTTTGGCCTCAACATGATGTCGAATCAGATGATATTTAGTATTGATGTGCTTTGTTCGATCATGGAACTTTGGGTTCTTAGCCAACTTTATTGCAGAGGTGTTGTCAATCATGAGTGGAGTTGATTGTACTTGTTTTACCTGCAAATCTTCAAGAATTTTCCCGAGCCACACAATTTCTTTTGTTGCTTCAGCTGCTGCCACGTATTCTGCTTCTGTTGTGGAATCTGTTGGAACTGATTGTTTGTGTGATCTCTAGGAGACGGCTCCCGATCCAAGACTCATAGCATATCCTAAAGTAGATACCCCAGTTTCTTTGTCTCCATCGAAGTCTGAATCAGAGTATCCGATCAAGCTGAAGTCATCCACCTATGTGTACTTGATTCCAAAGTCTTGAGTTCCCTTCAAGTACTTTAGAACTCTTTTTGCAGCAGACCAATGTCCCTCACAAGGCTTTTGCATAAACCTGGAGAGGATTCCAACAACAAATGAAATGTCTGGTCTGGTGGTAGTTAGGTAGTTGAGACTTCCTACAAGCTGTCTATACTTTGTTGCATCCTCAAATTTCTTTCCTTCAATAGATGTGAGCTTCAAGTTTTGTTCCATTGGAGTAGTAAGAGGATTGCACTCTGTCATGCCAAACCTGTTCAACAAATCTCCAATGTATTTCTTTTGAGAAAGAAATATGGACTTTGGATGTTGGGTTACTTCAATGCCAAGATAGTAATGAACATAGCCCAAATCAATCATTTCAAAACTTTTTCCCAATTCCTTCTTTATGGATGCAATGTAGCTTTCATTGTTCTCTGTCATTAAAAGATCATCTACATATACCACAATATATACAACTGTTTTGCCAACTTTCTTGACAAATAAAGTTGCATCATCAAGATCAAAATGATTGAAATTGAGTTTCAGAAGATGCTCAATTAGTTTTTCATACCAGGCTCGCGGTGCTTGTTTGGGGCCATACAAGGACTTCACAAGTTTGCATACTTTATGTTCATGTCCTTTCACAGCAAATCCTTCAGGCTAGGACATAAAAACATTCTCTTTTAGATCTCCGTTCAAGAAAGCAATTTTTACATCCATTTGATGGACTTTCCAACCGTTCTGAGCTGCTAGTGCAAAGAGTGTTTGGATGGTGGCCCATTTTGCTGTGGGGGAAAAAGTCTCCTCATAATTGACCCCTTCCTTCTGCGGAAAACCTTTTTCCACAGGCCTAGCTTTGTGCTTGTCAAGTGAGCCATCAACTTTATACTTTTTCTTGTAGACCCACTTGCAGCCAATTGGTTTGGTTCCAAATGGAGGATCAACCAGCTTCCAAGTGTCGTTCTTTATGAGGGCATCATACTCCTTTTGCATCGCTTCTTTCCATTCATCTTGAGAAGCAGCTTCTTTGAAGGAAGTTGGTTCAAAATCTGTAGACAAATTCAATTCACAATCATAAGAAACATCCATATCAACAGGTGAATTAGAGTCATCTACATCACCTCCATTTTGTCGGTTTGAATTTCTGGTTCCTGTTTTTCCAATTTCATCAGGATGAACACTTTCAAGTGTCTTCGTCAGCCACTTTGGGGGACCTTTCTGAGATGGTCCAGGCTGCTCTGTTGATTGAGTTGGGACTGAATCAAGATTGAGTCTCCCAATTCTATCAATTACATCACTTAAAGCATCATCCGTTGTTGGAGTTTCATGCGGGGGAGAGTGTTCTTCAGAAGAAGATTCCACATGTTGATCTAGTATAGGAATCCCCCCTTCAAGATGTGGAATCTAATTATCAAATTCTTGAAATGATTTTGTTTTTGCGAATCTATCCAAGCGATCAATTTGCTGCTCAACAACATTGTCAGTTTTGGATGATTCAAGAAAAATTACATCTCTAGATACAACAAACTTTTTATTTACTTCATCATAAAGGCGGTATGCTTTGGAGGTGTTTGAATACCCTAGGAAGATACACTTACGACTTCTAGCACCAATTTTGTTTCTATGTACCTTTGGTATCAAAGCATAACAGGTGGAACCAAAGACCCTGAGATGTTTTACCGAAGGAACATGTCCATACCACAATTCATACGGAGTCTTGTTTCTTATAGCATTAGATGGGCATCTATTATTTATATATGCAGCACATAGAACAGCATCAGCCCAAAACATTATCTTTAGATTTTTGAAGAAAAGCATGGATCGTACCATATTCAAGATTGTTCTATTCATTCTTTCAGCTACACCATTATGTTGGGGATTATAAGGCACAATTGTTTGATGTTTGATCCCATGTTGGCGAAGATAGTTTTCAAATTCATTCGATGTGTATTCTTTTCCATTATCAGTGTGAGTAGACCCAATATGAGATTTTGCATCATTTTCAATCCATTTATGAAAATTATTGAATGTTTGAAAAGCATCAGATTTGTTCTTCAATAAATAAACCCAACACATTCTGGTGTAGTCATCGATAAATGTCATGATATATTTATTTCCATTTGCAGAAGGAACAGGAATTGGACCACATAAATCTGAATGAATGAGTTCAAGCTTCCTATGTGCTCTTGAATGTGAATCATGAAAAGACTGTTTGCTATGCTTTCCTAGAATGCAAGCATCACATTGCTTAAGTTTCCTAGGAATTGTAGGCAAACCAGCAACACCATTTTTCTTCAATAAGCGGAGACTATCATAGTCTAAATGTCCAAATCTATCATGCCATAATAAACTTGATGGAAGTGTACCTTCTTCATGATGAGAAATATATGAGAAATTTGTGCATGAGCAGAGGTTCCTTGCAGTTTGAGAAGCCTTTCTTCTTTTATTCCCCTCATGACAAGTGAGTGGTCAGATGCTTTTCTTACCTCAAGCTTTCCATCAAACATATGAATGGAGTGACCTTGCTGGCGGATGTGGACCAAGGACAGCAAGTTTCTCTTGAGCTGTGGGAGATATAGAACATGATCCAGAAGAAAGTCTGGAAGACCAGGCAATTTAAGCCTGATTGTGCCAAGCCCTGATGGCTTGATTTTTGATTTATCTGCAAAGTATACTGCTCCATCAACATTGTCAGTAAAATCTTTAAAAAAATCTTTTCTATGAGTCATGTGACAGGTTGCTCCTGAATCAAGAAACCAATCCTTTTTCCAGGAAGCAAGTGAAGCATTAAACAAATCTTCATTTACTCCAATGTTACATTGTGCCTCAACATAGTGAGCGGATTCAGGTGCTTTACCTTTGTCTGTATCATCAGTTTTACCTTTTTGTTGATTTCTTTTCTGCTCAATTTTGTCCCATGGTAGCTTGCATGTAGAGGCATCATGTGATCCATTTCTTTTGCGGCAAATGCAGTGAAAATCTGCCTTTTCTCCTTGAGAATGTCTGCCCCCCTGTCTCTAAAATATCTTCCTCTTCCTCTTCGTCCACCTCTTCCTCTTGTAGAATATTGAGCAGGATGCTTTTGTTTATGAGCAAGGCACACAATCTCTTCAGAAGATTCAGGGGCTGTCTTCTTTCCAAAATCTTTCTCTCTTTCAACAAACTTTTTCACAAGAGAGTCAAAGGTTATATCTTTGAGATTTCCATTTGCTTGCAAAGACTCAAGATAATTGGAGTAAGTAGGATAAAGTGCCTTGAGAAAAGCAATAAGAGGGATATCCAGCTCAGCCTTAGTGGAATTGATATCATGCATTATAGACTTTACTTCAAATGCAAGAGCAAGAGGATCATTATTTTGCAGTTCAAGAGTGAAGAGTTTAATCATGAGTTGAACAACTTCAAGTGCAGAATGTGAGTCATAGAGTTCTTTCAGCTTTTGTAAAGCTTCAAAGGCAGTTGAATATGACGAAATATGGTGACTCACCTCTTCATTTACAGATGTTGTGATTAATGCATAGGCTTTGCTGTTCTTGTTTTCCCAAATGGCGAGCTCTTTGTCTGAGGTAGGCTGTACTGGGTCATTGTCTCCTTCTCCGACACACACTCCTTTCCACAACTCATTGAAGATGAGGGTGTGTTTTATCATCTGGGACCATTCAGGATAGTTCTCCTTGCTAGTGAGAACTATTGCTACCATGGATATGATTGAATGCATTCTGTAAAAAAACTTTTGCTGATAGAAAAAAAATTACTTCTGCCAATATACAGTAAAAATGTACTCAAAAGGGAATTCTCAAAGGGTATTATCGTCCACTAAAATTTCTAACATAAGATTTTCATGTACCCATTGAATCACTGTCATCATAACTTCAATACACAGACAGAAAATGACTTTCAAAAATGTACACAGCTACCAATAAAAATCATTCAATGCATGCGCAGTGTATAGCATGGGATGCCGAATCCTTTCACACGAGTTTAGAATTCACCAAAGTCCATGTGGCCTTTATCCATGTGAAGTAAAAAAATCAGATCCCCATTAACTTTCATTAAGAGATAAATATAGCCCAGAGACAATGAAATGGTCACATATGGAGAATCGCTAAGCACATTCACATTATTTTCATCGACAGTCCGCACCGAACAAAGAGAAGACCACAAAACTCATGGTCAGGAAGGCCCCACACCAATGACTCACAAACTTCTCTGTCAAGTAGGGACACACCTCAAAGATGTCAGTGCAACACTGGCTCGTCGCTTCGAATACCGTGAAAGAGCAAGCGTAGGTACCAAAATCCTCCACCGCAAAACAACGAGAGGAATGGGATTGTGCGTAAACCATAAACTTACATTCTCCGGTTCAATAGACTGCGTTCAATAGACAACGTACAAAAGAGCCTCCACCATAAACTTACATTCTCCGGTTCATGAATGGGACTGTGCGTTCAATAGACAGCGTTCAAAAGAGCCTCCACCATAAACTTACATTCTCTGGTTCATGAATGGGACTGTGCGTCCAATAGACAGCGTACACAGCGTTGTCAATGATGCCGAGTCTTCCATCTCCCAACCTAATGGCGTGATTTGCAAATGGTGCGACTGACGGACAGGCGGGGGCGTTTCAATGGAATGAAAAGAGCAACACAACGTTTATGTTTGAGATGGAATGAAAAGAGTAGCACAACGTTTCGATGGAATGAAAAGAGCAGCACAACGTTTCAATGGAATGAAAAGAGCAGCACAATGTTTCAATAATGTCAAAAGTACGTTTCAATAATGTCAGAACAGCGTACAATAATGTCACCAGCGTTCAATAATGAGGTGTAGTAAAAAATGGGCGGTCGATAGTGAGTTTGCAGCGCCTGGCATCGGTTTTTTTTTTTTTTGAATATGGACAGATGCGTTATGGACAGAGGCAGCGCTGGAAAGGAATATGGCAGAGGACAGAGGGGATATGGCAGACAGAGGAGTTACAGGAGCATAAGAGCTAAAACAAGGAGCTGGCTCTGATACCATGTCAGGCCAGGCAGTAACTCCATTAGGCAGAAAAACTGATTCATATTATTCCATTAGGTAGGTCTTTGTTATATACAATAGGGAGTGACTGTTCAGTTCATCTCCCGATGACTGTTCACATTCCTAATTTAATTATTTACATAAATTCACCCAATCATGAAGATTAGGTGTCAACACTCGATGTGATCTTCCACTGCTTTAACCTTAGAATTTTCTCTTAAAGATGATGTTATGGTTGGTGGATGATATCCATAAAGTGCCATAAATGGGGTCATTTTTGTTGCAGTATGGAAGGAAGTGTTATACCACCATTCAATTCGAGGTAACCATGATCCAGATTTAAATAGAAATGCAACAAATTACAGATATAACCATAAACACAAAGATGCAACAAAAATAACACTTCATTTCATTAATATCAAATATTGAAATATGCTTACAAACTGAATGGAAATAAGACTAGCTTGGGTGATGGTAGCTTATCTCTGAGAAGAGATGTGTCGGCTACATGCCTCTAAACTATGTTAAAATGAGGCTCAAGGGGCTATTTATTATTGAAAAACATGAAAAAAAACTTAAACAACCAAAACCATAACACCAGGAGATGTAACAATAAGAGTTTGTGGACCCTGTTGGGGTTAGTTGGGTAGCCAACTTTCCGGGGTCACAACTTAGTCACATTATCTTCATTTGGCGCATACAATATCTTGTTGGAAAGGTATCTCTGAGTACTACAGGTTTTGCTACAGGCCCTTGTCTACAGCTATGGGCCTACAATGGACCTAAAAAAAACGTCGTTTAGAAGATCAAAACTACTCCAAAAGTTTGGGACCCGAAAAATTTCTAAAAATAGTAAATTCTGAAATAAACAAGGAAACAAATGGAGGTCTAGGTGGAATAGGTGGCTGGCCACCAATATCCACCTAGATCATTCCCCCCCCCCAAGGAAGTAATGGTCCCATTGCATGCAGAGTCTCCATGAGGTGAGGAAAATTCTACTGAACCTAGTCCCTGGTGAGCCACTTGGCTTGGTGCAGGAGTTGGCCAACTTTGACAACCTGATAGAGTTGGATCTTTTGTTGGCGAGTGTTTTGACCTATGTGTCCATAATCCAATTAGTTGTTTCCTGTTCCATGTATTATGGTTTTAAATTTGTTGGTGTGAGTTGTTTTTCAATGTCTGATGTGTCCAATAATGATGGGAAGTATCGCTGAAGGCGGTCCACATTGAACACTAGGTGCAGGCCAAGGAATGGGGGAATGATGAGCTCAAAAGTATTGTCTCCCATAACCTTGCTAATGGTATAAGGACCATATCGTAGTGGTATGAGCTTCCAATGGGCTCGATAAGGATTTATTTATGCAAATGCAACTAAACTTTGTCGCCCACCTGAAACTTATGTGACACTCAATGTTGATCATGTCGTTGCTTGTACTTGGAATTTGACTTCTCTAGGATGTCATGAACATGCTGGTGGATGTGTTCAATATATCTGATCGCTTTATCAAGCTCGGATAATACATGTGTGGATTTTGGTTGTGTAGTCGCGTGAGGCATGACAACATCAATCAGACACAATGGTTGAAATCCTAGATCCACTTGAAGGGGATTGCGACCAGTTGAGCTATGGAGAGCTCTATTATAACCGTGTTGCACATATGGAAGACTGTCATCCTAGGTTCAAGGATGCTTGGAGTTGTACATGCATAGTATGTGCACTATCATCCTATTGATGACCTCCATCTAACCATCATTATGGGGGTGGAAGGCAGTTGACTTGGTGAGCTTGGTGTCCAATAATGTCTAGAGACTTGGCCAGAATGTGCTTAGGAGCCTGCTATCCTGATCTGATATAATGGCTTGAGGGATCCCAAAATGTACCCATACTCATTTAAAGAAGAGTTTGGCAATGTCCTCTGCAGTGATACTCTTCTTGTAGGCCGCCAATATAGTCATCTTAGAAAATATGTCCACGACCACGAATACAGAGTCATTACCATGCTTGGTAGAAGGGAGGACAGACATATAGTCCATGGAGATGGATTCACACGGCTGGCTGGGATTAGGCAGAGGAGTGTACAGGCCTTGCTTCTTGATGGTTGGCTTAGCGATGGCGCAGGCCATGCAGGATTTGATATATTTCCTAACATCCAGTTGGAGTTTGGGCCAATAGAAGTAATTTTGTAGTACATCCACAATTTTCTCCACACCAAAGTGTTTTGTGACCCGACTGTAGTCCGCCTCCCAAATCAGCTTGGCACGCTTGCTTGAAGGAACACAAAGGTGGCCCAGGTAGCATAGCAATGCGTCCTAGAGGTGGAAATCAGGAGCTTTCTTTCCATATACTAACATTTGGTATGTGGAGGAAAACTCTGGAACATTTTTCTATAGTTGCGGCCATTCAGAGGTCTCATGACCACAAGAGTTGAGAACAATAGTCAATGCTGCAACTAGGGGCCGATTGAGGAAGTGTGGAATATGATTAGTGTTGCCCTTTTTGTATTTAATGTTCAAGTGTAATTGTTGTAGATATGTAGACCACTTATGATGGCGATCGTTCTACAACTTCCCCTATGCCTGTATAAATTGAAGAGGTCGGTGATCAGTGTGAATGACCATCTCCTTCCCCAAAATGTATTGCTTCCACTGTCGGCAAGCTTGCACAATGAAATACATCTCTTTCTCATAGGTGGGGTACTTCTGAATTGTATTAGAAAGTGTCTCACTATCATAGGCCACTGGATGCCCGTGCTGGGTGAGGACTGCAGTGTCTTTCTTGATTTCAAATGGCTGCTTTAGGTATGGCAGTGTGAGTACAGGTGTAGAGCAAAGGTGGTGCTTCAACTCAACAAACACCTTCTAATGGGACTCAAATCAGGAAAAATTTGCTTTCACCCAACCCTTAGTAATCTGACTCAAAGGCCAAATGATATGGGAGAATACCATCACAAACCTCTGATAGAAATTCGCAAGGCCCAAAAAGTTGTGAAGCTCTATTAGAGTGGTCGGGGCTAGCCAGTCCCAACTGACTTGGATCTTGGCCATGTCCACATGCATGCCACACTCATCTATGATGTAACCTACGTATTGGACCTGGCTCATGCCAAAGGTGTATTTATCCAACTTGGCACATAATTTGTGTTGCTGAAGGGTTTGAAGGACTTGTCGAATGTGTTGCAAGTGTTCTTTCGAACTCTTGCTGAAGATGAGGATATCGTCCAGATAAACCACCACGAATGAGTTGGTGAAGGGCTGCAAGATGTCATCCATTAGCCTCATAAAAGTAGTAGGTGCATTTGTCAACCCGAAGGTCATAACCAACCATTCAAAAAGGCCTTCCATGGATTTAAAGGCGGTCTTCCATACATCTAAGGCCTCTATTGGAACCTGGTGATAACCAGACTTCAGATCGATCTTGTTGAAATACTTAGGCCCCTTGGGTTGGTCTAGTAGGTCATCAATCTATGGGATTGGATACCTATTCCTAACAATGATTTTGTTTAGAGCCTGATAATCAATGCAAAGCCTTCAAGTCCCATCCTTCTTCTATACAAGTACAATTGGGCTCCCAAAAGGTGAGGAACTTAGTCGGATGTGCCCCTTTTGCAACAACTCCTGGATTTTCCACTTGATCTCTTCATTTTTTAGAATGGGGCGATGATATATCGACCCATTGGGTAGAGGTCCTCAGGTAGTTAGATCAATTGAATGCTTGAACTAACAATGCAAGGGTACCCCTATGGGTGAGGAGAAGATGTCCTTGTATTATTCCATGACCGTATCCACCTGCTTCTTCTGCTTGGAGGAACCCTTCCTGGCGGCCATGGTTGTGGCTATGACCTTCCCCTTACTTTGAGAGCGAATCAAAAAGAAAATAATTTTCCCAGTCTCGAAGATGACCTTACTGCATTACTTAGCATAAATCAAAGAGATGGCGGTAGGTGGGGCTACCTTTGGTATCCTGTATAACTTAGTACGCAAAGAAATAATAATGGAGTGAGGTCTAGACTCATATACAACATGTCGCTTCCATAAGTATGGTTGAACTAATAATACATCACAAACTTCAAGAGGAGAAACATCACACAATACCTCATCTGTTGATTTGAAATTGATTGCTAGTTAATGTTGTGCTAGTATCATTTCCAAATATAAAATTTTCTTTGCTTTGGTTTGCTTATCCATAAAGAGTTTATCGGGGATCATGTGATTGTCAATTCATCTAACTTGGTGAAATTTAGTGTTTTGCATGAGCATAAAGCATGAATTTAAATGGCTGAATAGAATCATATAAAAACATAACAAGCACAAATAACAGAGCTCAATACACATTTTTTTGTTGAAGGAGTTCACCCCTCCTGGGATACATCTCCTTGGTCTAGCTTCATAGTGTGGGCCTTTGTATTAGCTCCAATAGTGCTCAAACTGTTGTTACATGCATCCAATGCTCTTGGAACCTATTAAAATGAGTTTAAAACATTCAAATATATCACAAATGACTATTTGTTTACTCAATTTGGTTACTAGCTGCTCTGGGAATGGCCTCCGACACCTAGTGGCCCTAGGCTTTAGAACTAGCATTTGCATCATATGTTGCAAAGGAAATGCCATAAGGCAATGGCATAAGAAACAATAGCATAGAAGATGGCATAAGAAACAATAGCATAGAAAAAAGAAGTCGAAATTTTCCAATCAGTATATGTTCAAAGTGAAGGATTTATGAAAATTCTCTTGATTAAGATTTTGGAATCTTTATAAGTAAATGATTTAAATCAAACATGAGGAGCATGCATAAGAAAAATGTCAAGCCCAGAAAGATGGAGTTTTACACCCAGGAAGAAGGTGTGTCACCCCTTAGAGGTTTCCACTTTAGAAGACCCTTCTATCACGTAAAGACAGTCGAGATGACAAAAAGAGCTACATAATCAACTGGCCTCTTTCGAGACCTTTCCAGTGATAGTTGGCAAGCCTCCTCTCTCGTTGATGGGGTTGTTCAGAAAATTTTGGAAAGCGCTGGACTTATCCTACTGATGGGATTAATAATAAACAGCTCTCACATCAATTTGATGTGTGCATGCATGCAAATGGTGATAATTATTCTGCACTGGAAGAAACATGGCAACACAACAGAACTCAACATTGTTTTAATTTGGCTGAATTTTTTCGTGGGACTAGTATCTATTTATTGAATTTTGACGTGTGTTGGTATATACGTCCATTGTATTTATGAAGTTTGGCTTGGGATATCCTGTGAATGATATGCACTACTCAAGCTTCAGTACAAAATTGATGGTTTAAAATATTTTTTTTTGTCCCTTTTGGACTTGATGTTATATTTTTCACAACAGTATTGAATGGCATAGTAGGATGCAATGACAAGTGTGATTACAAATAATTTCACAATTGTATTGAATAACTTCTGTTACACAGTAATTTGTCACCATTTGTCACCGTCCCTGTTACCCCTTTCCCGCACTTTGGAGGACTCATTCCGGGACCTGTGAGAAGTGACATAACTTGAAAACACTTGCATTATGTTCCCCTAAGTATGGACTTCATATGCCTTGAAGACATCTCCTGCAGAATATCATTAAAAAGTCCCCCTTTTCCATTAGCGCAGATCCACAGTGTATCACCCGCGCCAATGGGGGAAATTCTCCAAAGAGGGCGCGCCCATTGGCACTCTGTCTCAGAGTCTTACCCGCGCCAACCAAGTTTGGGAAAGCTTTTTAACAAACGCATGCCCGAAAGTTTTTTCCTTTCGACTCATGAGGCTTTTCAAGGATAATGCCAATCTCATGGATGTCGAGAT
Organism: Pinus tabuliformis; assembly: GCA_031772625.1. NCBI lineage: Eukaryota > Viridiplantae > Streptophyta > Pinopsida > Pinales > Pinaceae > Pinus > Pinus tabuliformis. The sequence goes on along the minus strand of CM062814.1, from coordinate 321,639,925 downwards.
TCATCGTATCTCTATCCATAATAGCTTTTCGAGGATAATGCTAATCCCATGGATGTCTGGATTCATTGTATCTCTTCCTCCTCCACCTATAAAAGCTTGTTCTGGTGCATTTGACAAGCTAAGTTTTTGAGCATAGGGAGAATTATACTGTCAGAAGTCTGAGAGCTTTGCTGTAAGAGTCTTCTTTGCATTCATAATAAAAGAGAGAGAGGCTTGTTCCCGATCTCGACAAGCTTTGCAAGACATATGTAGCTTATCACCCAGCCAAAGGAGGATTTGACGTTAGAACTATGGTTGTATACTCCTTTGTTGATTATCAATAATAGATGATTATCATTATGGTTCCATTCTTGCTGTTCATTGTGATGATGTTTGCGTTATATCTTTTCTGACCGATATATAATTGCATCTATTGGATTTTATGCTTGTATTCGTGTCGTTCTTTGCATGTGCAGGTGTCCATTCACGGAGATCGTGAGGATCGTGACCGACCGGAGCAAAGGAACGGGAGTGTCAACTCTTCTACAACACTAGTGTTGGAATCCAAGTAGGTTCTCATAATCCACCTTTAATTTGCAATTAGGAACTTGCGTGATAGCATTGTTTGATTGTTGCTAGACCCATTTTGGGCTAGTGGGGATCGCCTCTGTCCGCAGAGGGGATTTACCTCTCCAACAGCTTCGCTAGTAGTGTGCGATGATAATAGTAAATAAAGTGTGATCGCAAATAAATTCATAGCAGTATTGAATAGTTTAGGATGCAATGACAACAGTAAATAAAGTGTGATTGCAAATTATTCTGTACAATATTGAATAGCCTGGCACCATTAAGCTTAATGACAACAGTAAATGGAATGTGATTACAGAGTATTTTGAGCAGTTTTGAAAATCAGTTCAAGTTGACTTGGACTTGGTCAGCTTGGCCGAGTTGATAGCTGGTTGAACTGACACAACCTTCAAATTGTTTTGGTGGGCTGGTTTGGTATTGAAGTGGCCGACTCAGAGAAGGACTAAGCTAGATTGGTGCCAAACTACTTGACTCTGTCCCTACTTGGATGAGTAGATCCAGGAGCACTTTGTGTGGCCTCTCTATTTTGAAATTTTAAAGTTGTTTAACAAAAAACCCTAGTCTCTAGACCCCAAAAAAATGTTATAAAGAACCCCACCCCCACTCCGCTCACGCCTCTTATTGTGCATTTCGAGTTTTGGAGCAGTGCTAAAATCTTCAACAACAGCTGTGAGGCTTGAGCTTGGATCTGGGTTAACAACTGTATTGAGTTTGATGATTGATCATGTTGAGTAATGATTTGTAATAGGCTAATAGCTTGTAGCATGTTTTTGGATTCAAGAGGCCATTTAAAGTCTCATTGATTATGTATTTGTCACTGATATGTATTGCAATCAGCGCTATTTTGATACATTCATCGTTACATGGCATATAGATGAACAAACTTTGACATATTTCATCTCTAATGGTTTGGAATCCTTAAAATAGTTTTTTCATTAGTGTCTAATTATTTTTGTGTATTTTTATTCGATTGAGTAATCGAAATTAGATTGATCCGAGTCAGAATTGCAGTCCAAGCTGATCCTGAGGGATTCCAAGTCTAAGCTTGAGTTTAAAAACTATGTAGTGAATAACCTGAAACGATTAGGTGCAATGCCAAAGATAAATGAAGTGTAATTACAAAGTGTTTTGAGCAAATCCAGTGAATTGTATTGCAGTAGGAGTAAATGGATAACACAGTTTATGGTCACACTAAATGGATTATAGTATACATTATAAGTGCTTTTAAACTTTGACAGAGTAGAGAGACCATACACAAACAGGTTAGAAGCAAATTACAGAGCTTGCACTGGATCTGTATTGCACTGTGAATGATGTACATGTCCAATAAAGTAAGAATAAAGTAAGATTACAGAATCAAGTTTCCATTTAGAAATTTTCACTCTTAGCAATGGTATTCTAAAATGCATTGCAGAAAGATGTGAGAGGAAATACAAATTTCAAATACAAATTTAGGTTTAATTTGGCTGAAGTTTAATGGGCTTTACTGGAACCAGTTTATTGCATATAATTTTCCAGGTGAAATGTGGGAAAATTTTGTTTCTTAATTGAAGCATGTGATATGGGGTACTAAGATTGCCCCATTTTTCGACAGTCTCTTTTTTCTGGTGAGCCCCATTTCTATGCATTCTCATGATTTTTTGTCTTAAATTGGCCAAAATCCCCAGGAGCTAAGTTTCATGTGCAAAGTTCCCCTCACAAGTGGAATTCAAACTTTTGGCATAATTCCAACCAGATTTAAAGCCAAATTGTCCACAGTGCCTTGAGTGCTATTTATCCATGCGCTTAATCGATGCACATCAGATTCTTGGAAGATGTGTAGTTGTGTTCCTAGAGGAGGTCAAGTGTTACAAACAGGCTGTCATCTCTGTACATAATTTTTGGATACTACATACGTTAGCAACACGCTGAATTTTGTTATTTAAAAAAAAATCTCTTGATTTGAGCTACAAAACTGGGTCTTCAAAGTAATTCTACACTTTTTTGGCACCCATGTTCTTGCCATGGCTTGTGAGGCTTGCATAGGAAGATTGGATAGGTCCATACAATAGATGGTTTTCAATTTAGAAGAAGACACTCAATAGTCAATGTATTTTGAAAATCGACATCAGTTAATTGCAAATAATCTTACACTAAAACAATGGGAATATTTTATTTTCTCAATTCATTCTCAACAGAGGAGCTCTAGCCATGCTCCCAAGGGGTGGCCAACTGGTAAAGACAAATTGTCATTTTCATCTTAGATAGAAAAAGCTTGTTGTAGATATAAACCAGAAAGTCATGTAGTGAAAAGGATTTTATTGATACCATAGAGAAGGGAATTTTTTGGGAACATAAAGCCCAGCCATTAAAAAAAGGGAATAACAATAGTTTTGCCAGCTATAAGCCTATGCTCTCATGGTGCTGCTCAAGTGATGGGGTTTCTATATTTTCACAGCCCCTTATCCCATGACATTTATCTCGTCGTTTTCTCTTAGCAGATGGGTATACTTGCCCGCAAGAAGTGGAAAAGCTCTGCAGAATTGGAATATTTTCATTTGTGGCCATTGAATCTTCAACATATATCAACGGTAGCTCCTAAGTAGTAGGGAAAGTTCAAAGACCTCCTATTGTACTAGGGCTAGAGTAAAAGGGGTATTATTAACATGATAACTTATTTTTGCTGACATTCCACAGTGAATACCCATACACAAAACACAGCCATGAAGAAACACTTTGCAATCCAAAGAGATCCTCCATACAGGATCACAGAATCATAAGATGATGCTATTACCAGAAGGGCAAAGATCTATTTTAAAGTGGCCATTTTTTATTATGCAAACAAAAGTTTACGGATGCTATGAAGTTGCAACGTTTTCTACAGTTATTCATGAACCAAAGCATGGGACTTTGCCACTCAAAAGTGAAAACACCTTTGCAGGGTGCAATGGGTGCAGAGTCAATCCGTCTATTTTGTTGGAAAGAATGCCCATCATGGGATCTACATCCAGCACAAGCTAGCTAAATTCATCCAGCGTGAATCGCAGAGAACAATCACACCCCATAAGTAGGTTTCTCAAAATTTGGACAGAATATATTGGAAAATGTAAAATTGAATTTGAATATATTAAATGTTGGGAAGTCTCTATGCTAAGCTTGTACAGAAATAAACAAAACAAACAATTAAAAAACAGAACACATTGTTTGGGAGTTGGGGAACAACTCAAATGGTGTGATCATTAATACACTTTATTACCTCACATAAATGCAAGGCTATGGCGGCCCAGAAGCATTATATCCACTGTTGTGTACAAGCCATTTTCAGAGTCATAGTTAGTACATCATAGTAGGTTTATGCAAATAGCATCATTTGTAAACACAGTAGCCAACTCTGGCATGACAACATGCTACCTAGAAAAAATATGGAAATCCTCAACTACTACTATAGCCAAATCTGAAATGATAACATCCGAATTTTAATAACTCAAATATGCATTGCTTCGGTATACTGTAAGGATAATATCATGTATGGTAAGGAACAAAATGGTACCATGTACACTTTCTAAGTGTTTTTGAAAAAAGGCTTATTTATGAAGATTTTATATATATAGCAAGGAATGAAATGGTACCACGTACGCTTTCCAAGTTTCCAAGTATCAAGTTTCCATTTAGAAATTTTCACTCTTAGCAATGGTATTCTAAAATGCATTGCAAAAAGATGTGAGAGGAAATACAAATTTCAAATACAAATTTAGGTTTAATTTGGTTGAAGTTTAATGGGCTTTACTGGAACCAGTTTATTGCATATAATTTTCCAGGTGAAATGTGGGAAAATTTTGTTTCTTAATTGAAGCATGTGATATGGGGTACTAAGATTGCCCCATTTTTCGGCAGTCTCTTTTTTCTGGTGAGCCCCATTTCTATGCATTCTAATGATTTTTTTCTTAAATTGGCCAAAATCCCCAGGAGCTAAGTTTCATATGCAAGTTCCCCTCACAGGTCGAACTCAAAATTCTGGCATAATTCCAACCAGATTTAAAGCCAAAATTGTCCATAGTGCCTTGAGTGTTATTTATCCATGCGCTTAATCGATGCACATCAGATTCTTGGAAGATGTGCAGTTGTGTTCCTAAAGGAGATCAAGTGTTACAAACAAGTTTTCATCTATACATAATTTTTGGATACTACATACGTTAGCAACATGCTGAATTTTGTTATTTAAAAAAATCTCTTGATTTGAGCTACAAAACTGGGTCTTCAAAGTAATTCTACACTTTTTTGGCACCCAGGTTCTTGCCATGGCTTGTGAGGCTTGCACAGGCAGATTGGATAGGTCCATACAATAGATGGTTTGAAATTTAGACGAAGACACTCAATAGTCAATGTATTTTGAAAACCGACATCAGTTAATTGCAAATAATGTTACATGAAAACAATGGGAATATTTTATTTTCTCAATTTATTCTCAACAGAGGACCTCTAGCCATGCTTCCATGGGGTGGCCAACTGGTAAAGACAAATTGTCATTGTCATCTTAGATAAAAAAGGCTTGTTGCAGATATAAACCAGAAAGTCATGCAGTGAAAAGGATCTTATTGATCCCACAGAGAAGGGAAATTTTTTGGGAACATAAAGCCCAGCCATTTAAAAAAGGGAATAACAATATTTTTGCCAGCTATAAGCCTATGCTCTCATGGTGCTACTCAAGTGATGGGGTTTCTATATTTTCACAGCCCCTCATCCCAAGACATTTATCTCGTCGTTTGCTCTTAGTAGATGGGTATACATGCCTGCGAGAAGTGGAAAAGCTCTGCAGAATTGGAGTATTTTCATTTGTTGCCATTGAATCTTCAACATATATCAGCGGCAACTCCTAAGCAGCAGGGAAAGTTCAGAGACCTCCTATTGTACTAGGGCTAGAGTAAAAGGCATATTATTAACATGATAACTTACTTTTGCTGACATTCCACAGTGAATACGCATACACAAAACAGAGCCATGAAAAAACACTTTGCAATCCAAAGAGATCCTCCATACAGGATCACAGAATCATGAGATGATGCTATTACCAGAAGGACAAAGATTTATTTTAAAGAGGCCATTTTTTATTATGCAAACAAAAGTTTACGGATGCTATGAAGTTGCAACGTTTTCTACAGTTATTCATGAACGAGAGCATGGGACTTTGCTACTCAAAAGTGAAAACACCTTGCAGGGTGAAATGGGTGCAGAGTCAATCCGTCTATTTTGTTGGAAAGAATGCCCATCATGGGATCTACATCCAGCACAGGCTGGCTAAATTCATCCAGCGTGAATTGCAGAGAACAATCACACCCCATAAGTAGGTTTCTCAAAATTTGGACAGAATATATTGGAAAATGTAAAATTGAATTTGAATGTATTAAACATTGGGAAGTCTCTATGCTAAGCTTGTACATAAATAAACAAAACAAACAATTAAAAAACAGAACACATTGTTTGGGAGTTGGGGAACAACTCAAATGGTGTGATCATCAATACACTTTATTACCTCACACAAATGCAAGCCTATGGGGGCCTAGAAGCATTATATCCACTGTTGTGTACAAGACATTTTCAGAGAGTCAGTACATCATAGTAGGTTTCTACAAATGGTATCGTTTGTAAACACAGTAGCCAAGTCTGGCATGACAGCATGCTACCTAGAAAAAATATGGAAATCCTCAACTACTACTCTAGCCAAATCTGAAATGATAACATCCGAATTTTAATAACTTAAATATGCATTGCTTCGGTATACTGTAAAGATAATATCATGTATGGTAAGGAACAAAATGGTACCATGTACACTTTCTAAGTGTTTCTGAACAAAGGCTTATTTATGAAGTTTTTTCTTATATAGCAAGGAATGAAATGGTACCACGTACGCTTTCCAAGTTTCCAAGTGTTTCTTAACAAAGGCTTATCTAAGAAACATTTGTAAGTTGTTGACATACATGAGCACATTACCCTGCTTTTGAAAGTAGACCCAAACCCTTGGGGAGTAAACCTAAAGTTACATAACCACTATAACCCTGACTTTCTGGCCAAATATTCAGGTATTAACATAATGGCCTTATTCCCCTCCTTTTAATTGTACTTGTAATACATACAATTAGCAGATGTTAATGAAGTTTGGACCAGGTTAAACATAGTATCCAATATGGTAGCTAAACTTACATAACAACCATATACCTAACTTTCTGACTATGAATTTAGGTATTAACATAATTGCCTCAGTAGTTTCCTTTCAACTGTACTTGTAATACACACGATTTAAGTAGAACCATAGAAGTTTGGACTGAGTAAAACATAGTATCCAATATGGCTACTACTTAAGGTTCCAAAGAGATTACTAATGGCTTCAATTATAGAGTACTTCAAAACTTGTTGAGCTTCTTCTAGGCACTGCCAACGAGCCATCCATACAAATTGAGAGTTGTCATAATCACTTTTAAAAAATTTCAACACAAGTTCATGGACAGGATAATTATCCAATACATTAATGAATTGTACATATGATTTTAGCACTTTGATTTATAAATAACATGCTTCTTGGTGCAACAAATTTACAAAATATGCAACCAGGCAAATCATTTCTTGCAAGAAGATTGTGCGGCATATAGTGGAAACCCTAGTAGTAAAGTAGTTATACATTAGAATTCCTTGTTGCATTTGGAGGTATTTTAAACCATGGAGAGGTTTTTCTTAGAAGGATCCAATAAGCAACCTGTTAGTGTCGGTCATGATGCCCTCCATCGGTGATCAAAAGCTCTTTGCATTATGCATAGGTAGGTGTCTCATCAATGTCAGTTTTTGCATTTCGTTAGGCATGCCATAAAACTGATGGAGGAGTTGGTCCTTGTTCCCTTCTTGGCTTTGCTGGATCAGGTCATATCAGTTAATGAGCTTGTGTCACATTTGTTTTGCTTTGTCTTGAAGTCCAAAGTCTTAGGTCTAGGGTTTCGGTCAAAAGTCTTTGCAATGTCATGAGTCAAAAGTCCATGAGTCCCCAACAAGCCAGAAGGAGGTATGTAAATATGTTTCATTGATATTTTCATCAGGTACAGCTCATTTATACCTTGGATTTAAAAACCCTGTTTTTAAAGCCAAGGTCATGTCAATTTTGCAAAAAATAAGGAAATTTAAAAAATTCTTCAAAATGTCGGCAATAGCCCTGGTCTTCTCGCCAGAGTCCATCAGATGGTCTACCTGCAAAAAGAACGGAGTTAAAGCACTCAAAGAGCCAAATTCAGGACAAAGAAAACTCAAATCAGTGTTAAAAGTGAATGCCAAAACAAAACATTAGAAAGTGGGTTTGGTAAGTAAATTTTTTCAAATTGGGCCTATAAAGAGTCAAATTTCCTCTAAAACACCCTCATTGTGCATCTAAGAGCTTGCAAGGCAAAGAGATAGGGCGAACGAAGGCGAAGTGCAGAGAAATTGGTCGTTTTTCAGGTGCGCGACCTGTCAGGGACTGTGCGCGACCTGTCAGGCGCCTCTCCGCAGTGCAAAAACATAACGGGCACGACCTGTCAGCCCGTGCGTGACCTGTCAAAGCCTGTGCGCGACCCGTCAACTTGTCACTCACAAAACCGCTTCAAAATTTGCTCAATCGCCCTCGTGCTTGCCAAATCAATCGAGGTAGGGTCTTTTAACGTGTTGGATGCTTGAATCAAGGATGTTGGGCTTGTGCTTATATATATTTTTGCTACCAAGAATGTAAAGAGAAATGGATTTTAGTTATTGCTTGTTCATGTAGGCATAGTGCTAGGGTTGGTGTTTTTTCAAGGTTTTTATTCCCATTTATATTCCCTCCATTTTTTCCCATTGATTTCGCAATTGTCATTATACATCTCTATCATATGTCATTTGCAAAGAAATTAAAATTTTCCCATCTCCAAATGTCAAACCCTATCCCTCCCTAAACATATTCCCAAAACCCTAAACCCTCCATTGTGATATAAAAACACACACAGCAAAAGAACAAATTTCTATGCAAGAAAAACAAAATGATGTGCAAAAAGAAAAAGGCAATATGATGGCAAAATGACAAAACTAAGAGAAAGACAATATGGCTGTGCATAGTCATTACAAAACAGAGAACATATTGCTGTGTATATTCAAAGAAAAAACAAAGACAATGCAGCTGTGTATATTTATCAAAAAGACATATTGCTTTGAGTATTCATTACCAAAATAATGTTGCTGTGTCTCCCAAAACCAAACCCTGTTTTTCCTTTTCCCTTCTATCCCCTAATATCCTTGTTTCAATACAACTCTTTTCCCTTTTGAAGTTTTCAATGAAATCCCTTTTCCCCTTTTGACAAAAATGTAAATAAAGCCCTCCTTCCCCTATGACAAATGTAAAAGAATCCCTTGTTTCCCTTAGCATCAAATGTACATGAATCCCTTGAAAAACAGAGTATGCCTTATAATTTACAGTCAAAAGACAAAATCAAAGAGCAAGTTGTTGATGCTAGTGATCTATGCTGCCCCATACCCCTGTTATACATGCTGTCCCTTACCCCCTGTTGAGCATGTATATCCTTTCCCTTGGTTATTATCATCCATGTTTCCCTAATAAAAACATTTCTTTGCAAATGATTTCCCGGTGATTAAGATGAGATTGTATGTTTGACAGTTTGTGAATTGTCCCTTAGAAATTCCCTATTTTTATATGTTTCCCTTTCCTTATGAAAAATCCCCTCCCCTAACATTTCCTTCATGATTTTGTTCCCCTTGAAAACAGCATACAACTCAGCATTTTTGCAGGCAAGGGCAGCAATCTACTTTATCTATTTTCTCCACTTTTCTCAAAAGCACCATGTCAACCACTGAAACCTATGAGCAAGGTGATGACCGGTCTTCTTCCACAGAGGTTGAGGTACAACGGAGGCCTCTTAGGGGTGGCAAAGGTGGTCATCATAAAAGAGAGGAGCCCACCTCTTTGGCAGAGTTGCAGGCCTGTCCTATGGCAGTGAATTGTTTCCGTTATATGTCATGTTTTCAGTTCTGTGAGAGGCTTGCCCAGATTCAGCACCACAGGGAGTTGGCCCGCTTATTTTTTTTGCACCTTCAGGATGGGCAGGTCACTCTTGCAGGGGTGAATTTTGTGCTATCTCCGGAGGTGATTTCAGAGGCTACCGGGATACTAAATGTGGGTGAGGTGTGGCCCAAGCGCAAAATGCTGGATTATGTTTATTTTGAGCCATATGTCAGGCCAGCATTCATGAGCCACTTGTCGGGGGTCTTTCCTTTCAGATTCCTCCGGGGGGAGTATGCTCCGATCATGCGGCTTATCATGCATTACTTTACATGTGAGGGGAGATTTTCACAGGTCTTCTCTTATCACATTCGCCTTTTGATGCACTTTTCTCGAGTGAGGATGATGAACATCCCGATTTTCTTCTTCCAGGACATTCAGAGGATGGTGTTCGTGTTTCAGAGGCGGTCCCCAGCTCAGCAGTATAGGAGTTTGTGCCATCATGGTCTCATCCAGCTCATTGTTTCCCATCAGTTGAGTCAGCAGGGCATTCCATGGGCAGACTTCATTTCTCATCAGTTCTTTACAGTGCCACCACAGCCAAAGCCAGAGCCAGAGGCCATTTATGAGGAGGGAGGTCCGTCACACCAGCCTGAGATCACTGTTCCGAGACATGTTGCTTCCTCACCTCAGCTCACTTATCAGAAAGGCCCGAGGGCCTTGTTTGCAGCAGCTCGACGAGTACTATCTCCACAACAGGTGGAAGGGGTCTCGCCATCATCATCTACAGGTCAGCGAGTGTTATCTCCACAACAGGTGGAAGGGGCCTCGCGTTCTCCATCAGCAGTACGGGAGGGCAAACAACCCATGACAGAGGAGGAGAGAGCCGGTGACACACAGGTTGACATCATTGATCTTGATGCTCGCTCGCCCACTTCAGATTTGCATGAGATCATTCGACAGAGAGAGGCGGAAAACCGCTTGTTACAGCAGAAGCTCGACATGGCCCAATGGACAATAAACTATCTTGAGCAGCGCAACAAGCAACTTGAGGATGAGAAAGAGTTGGATGAGCTGTGGAGGATTCGAAGTGACCGAGTCATCAACCGTAGGAGGCCCGGTGACTTGCTGCCCAAGGAGAGGGAATCCATGCTTATCCGTGTGAATGCACACTTGGAGAGGCTGTTGGAGAAGGCCAACCAGGACAAGAGACTGCTACGGAACATGAAGAATCATTACTGGGCGAGGATGCATGTTTGCAAAGCAAAGATGAAGATATTCCAGAGGAGGTTGTCCGAGGCCCGCAAGAGGAAGAAGAAGACCAACCCGCTCCGTATCTTGGCTGAGGCCTCTCTCACTCACCATGAAACTCATTAGCATCCTCCTAGCAGCAAACCCAAGAAATTTTGAGAGTTTTGAAGCATTTTTGGCATTTTTGGGAATTTTACAGGTTTTGGCCATTTGACGGGTCTCACCCCGTGCGCGACCCTACATGGGGGCAACTCAGAACGGGGAAAACTTTGCATTTTTGGAATTTTCATGCAAAAATACACTTGCCTATGGATGGGTTTCAGATTTTATGGAGATTTGGGCTTCCAAAAGCTCAAAATACATGCAAATTTTGACTTTCTGCCCCTATTTTGAGTTGCAGAAAGCTGTCTTGGGAGAAATGACTTTTTAGGGGTCAAATCAACTCCAAATTCAAAATTTGTGGTGGGGTTGGAAAGTAGACTCGTAGACCTTTCCAACGAGCTATCTTGCACCTGATTTGGACACCGGGAAGGCCCTCAAACAGAGCTGTGAATGTGCGCGACCTGTCAAGGAAATTTGCCTGTTTTGACCAGTTCGGCCAGCAAAACACTGTTTTCATCTTGGTTGACTTTTGAGGCATGTAAATGATGGATTTTTGTGTAATTTTCATGGCACTTAGATAATTTTACTCTCCTTCATCACTTCTAGAAGATTCTTTGATGTAAATGGTAAATATTTAATGCATGGATATGTTTCCTAAGTTTTAGAGGCAAGTTGTTTTGACTGCCTATTATCTAGTGCTCAGTTTAGAATTAGTTGAAACAGCTCCTAGGAAGCTGAGCACGACCCCTAGAGGTGGGGAAAGGAGTTAGATCATCTATATTATGCCTTATCTTGCTCATTTTCATGGTTGGACTCTTGAGGGAGGAACTATTATTGTATATTTTACTTGTATCTCTGCAATTTGAGGAAAAGGAAGACCAGGGTTTTGCAGACATCATTGGGATTCTTGTGGATTCTTGTGTTGATGGTGTGTTCTTTTATTGTAATTGTAAGTGTGTTTATGTGTTCCATCTCTTTATTTACTGCAGCTTATTAAACAAATGAAGTGATAAAGTTTGAATTCATGCTTGCCATGCTCAGCTTTCAAATTTGTTTAATGTTTATGTTTTCCACTGTCTAGAGAGGATTCAAAGTCATTGTTTGCCCTCTTTAGCTTCTCTTTTTTCTTCCTTGATCATCCATCTCAGCTAAAGGCATCAACACAAACTCCTACCTTGCCCCAAAGACCCACCTGCAAAACCTGAGCTCAATCCCCGCACCCTGAATTGCACTCCCTCCAATTGCCACCAAAAACCCCAAAAACTTTAAATCAACCCTCCTTATCAGTTTACTAGCCTAATATCAGTGTTTCTAATTGGTCAGCTCATCCTATTGAAAAATCCACCGAGTTTGACCGGAGAGAGCCTTCTCCTGCCTCGTAGGGCTAGCTACGAGGCTGAATGGTTTGATGTAGCTTTGAGATTTGCCTTTTCAGCCTGAGGTGAAATTTCAAGTGCTAACACAACCAATAGAATGAGCACAGAGAAGTGCAGAAGGTTTGCACCTAATGTTGCAGCAGCCCTTATCGAAAAGAAGAAAATAGAGGAAAGTTTACAGTGATTGTCTCAGTACAGACTTGTTGATGTGAGTAACTTAGGTCACATGCCTGTAAGGCAGTTTAGAAGAGCAACAGATAGCAGATCTTCAAGGTTGTGGAGGCCTCTACATACTCCATAGTCTGGATAGTATATTTGAAAACAAACAGCAGGTCAAGCGGTGTGCGGAAGAAACAATGTTTGATATAGGCTGGCAGGTGGGTAGACCTTGACAGACAATAAGTGTAAAAATAACTAGCAACAGTATATCAGTGAACATCAAGTTTCAAAGTGGTGACTTGAGGAGGTTGCAGGATGAGCAGACCTTTGTGAACAACAAGCTACAGGTGTGAAGTCAAGCAATAAGATTTTAGGCTACCTAAGGAGCGTGGATCAAGGACATACAGAAGACTTGTGTTGAAAGGGAGCGGGGAAACCTCAGATGTGGCCCCTTCTAGGTCTTTGTCTGCTGCCAAAATTACCTACACCTCCATCCAAGAGTGCATGTTTTCCAATTTTTCTTATGTAGGTCTGCTCTCATGATCTGCTGCCCCTAGTTGCTTGTTTCCCTTTAGCTAAGACATTATAAACTTATGATCATACTTCCAAGGGTTATCTAGGGGGAATTCATGGCCTCAAGGATCTTGGCAGCTTGTTTAGCTCTTTTTTGATTGAAAAAAGCATATCCCCCATTGCAATAGGGTAGATTATCTGACCCTTCTTGTCAGATATGGCCCCTTTAGGGTCTTTGTCTGCTGCCAAAACTGCTTGCACCTCCATCCAAGAGTGCATGTCTTTTTCCTTCTCATAGTTGTTGTAATCAAATAAGAGGGAGGCGGAAATAAACAATTTCTTAAAAAATGCCCAGAACAAGAACCATTTCCAGACCTACCCTTTTCAAACTCACCTTTAACACAGCTAAGGGTTGCCTTGCCCAGAACAGACCAACTTAGGGCTGCCGCTTCGGCCTCGATAAACTAGATGCTCCTAGCTCAAGGTCATACAGCTGGGGGAAGAACTAGCTTGAGGTGGAATTGAAAAGCCCTCGAGAAGTTCCCTACAAATAAGCGCTGGTAGTCAGAGAAGTGTAGGGTTTTAATTCAGTTTTGTTCTGTAACATTACAAGGTTGCCAAAAAAGTGTGTATGCTTACCAAGCTGTGAATCTCTTTCTGAACACTAGATTTTACATCTTCTGCTCCTTTCAGATTTCTTGCAGGAATAATTAATCTTGGCCCCGGTTTAGCCAATACTCTTGCTGTTTCTGCTCCAATTTCAGAACTGGCAGTGGCGCCTATACGTCAAAAAGATTTATAAGGTTTCTTATAAAGAAGATAATAAGATTTGTCATAAAACACCAGGACTGTGATTACTATTGTTAGATATTTGCAGGCAGTGACATCTTCCGTAGTGGATTTAGAGCCAAAGACCCTAGGCCCGGCTGGGCTAACATGGGAAGTTATGGCCGTTGCGGTTCCAATAGCTAGCGCAACCATTGGGCCTTTGTGGTTCCAGCGGCTAGCGCAACCATTGGGCAGCTGTGGCTGTTGTGGTTGCAGCGATGAGCACAACCATTGCCATGGTATATTAATTTAATCAAATGGCATCCTTGATACTCAGAAACTAATTATAACTATTTTCCTTTCATCGAACGGTCGAACTGTTTTCAATCGTCTAACACATAATCTTATGGTCCATAATGATGATAGGTGGTCAAGAGGGGAGTTGATTTCAAAGGGGAATGCCTTACGACATAAATATTCAAGTGACCAAAAAAACTTGTAGATGACCTCTTCTGCCTCTTAAAACTGATTGAATGAATTCCTAGCATGCCAATTGGCCAAAAATGATTATTCTTTTACTCATTTTGGTTACCAGCTGCTCTGGTAATGGTCTCCAACACTTGGTGGCCTTGGGCTTCAAAAAAATTCAAGTGACAAAAAAAACCTGTATATGACCTCTTCTGCCTCTAAAACTTGCTCCAATCAATTCCGAGCATGAAAATTAGCCAAAAATGACTATTCATTTTCGAAATTTGGGTGAGAATTGAGTAAGTTATGGCTCGAACAATTTTTCCTACAAAATCTCCACTAAATCTGGAGAACTGCCAGTTAAGTTCGCCAAGTTTGGTGGCGGTTTCAGATTTAGTGGCTTTGCCATAAATTCTGCCAACTTAATTATGGATTAATTAAATGCTAAACTGATTAGTGGCACACTAATCCCACTTAACAGTTGGCCCCTAGCTCTTGGTTTGGGCGCTTGGTCACATGGGGTGGGGGCTGCCCCATGAGACTTTTTTTTTTTACCAAACTTTCATAAGCTCTAACTTTTGCATATGATGTCGGTTTTTCAAACCGTTCATGGCATTGAAATCCTGGAGAAAAACTCTATCTAGTCATTTAGTTCTGAAGTAATTATGAGAACTTTCATTTTTTTAGCTAAAATATTGATCCCTGATCATTCCTCCCCACTAGAAGCCTTTTGGACCCCAAAAGCTCTCTTGATCACTGATTATGTTGATGAGGGGACTATTCCCTCATCCTTCCAGTCCATTGAAATTTTCCTAATTTAATCATTTGGAGCTTTTCATAAAGAGTCAAATTTTTCCTTGATTCTGTCGACCATATATTGCTGTCTTTGACACCGTCATGCTGCAATATTTGTGAATTTGCAGAAAAACAATCTAATGTTGTAGAAAACATCTTGTTCCTACCTTGGTCAACAATCAAAGGAAACTTGGAATCTTTCTCACTTTGCACTTTGTCTCTATGGCGATTTTTAGCTGCTTTTGCCTTGTACTTGAGTCAACTATTGCCCAAGTTTTTTCGCCATTGTACTGTGCCTTTTGGAAACTAGCAATGAACATTTGTGAAACTCATGCCTTCTTTTCCAAGGTGCTTTGTCCTCTTCTCTTTGACCTTTGCAACTTCTTGCACCAACACCTTGTTTTGAACACCACTCAACACCAATGTTGGCTGTTGCAAATGTTTTTCACCTTCTTTCAAAGGCAACATGTTATCATTCTGAAACAACTCATTACAAATATAAGCATCTTTATGAAATGTATAATTCAAAACATCTTTTTGTTTGTTCATCAACAATGTCAAGTTCTGACTTGCATTCACTAGCATCTTCGTTTGCCCTGCATTAACTAAAGAAATGTTTAGTTTCTTGCGATGAGCTCTCACAATATACTTCACCCCATCTCTAAGCAAATGATATTTGTGCTCATAGCGATGAAACACCGCTTTCCTGTCATACAAATATGGGCTTACCAAGATAATTCTAGAAATATCAAGTGGAACCAAGTCTAACTCGACTTCATCAACAAAGTTTGCAGTAATAGAAAATCTAAAAATGCATTTCCTTGAAACCTGTAAATTGTCATTCTTAACTATCCAACCCAAAGGGTATGGTTTATGATGTGGTACGGTTTCAAGTTTAAGCTCTTTAACTAAGTCTTTTGAAATCAGGTTTGCTTGTGATCCACTATCAAAGAGTGCATCAATCTTGGTATGATTTGAGATTACTCTGACAATGAACAACTCTTCCCTTGTGTCTTCATTTGGAGTGTTGTTGTGACTATTTGAGGAACTAGTACTTTCAACAAGTTGACCTTTCAAACCCATAGCTGTAATTTTTGTCTCATCTCCTGAATTTGACCCTAAGTCTTTTTCAGCTATAGAAATAGTTTTTCCCTTCTCTTTGGCTTTCAATCTATGTGGTTTTAATTCTCGATGAAGTTGCCGACAATGGTCTTCATCATGGTTAGTCTTTGAACAATTTTTGCATGTGAGTTTTTCCTTCTCTTTTTTTATACTTTCATTGCTTTTTCCCTTCCATTTTCCTCCCTTCTCTTTTCCCTTACCCTCACTTTCACCTTTCTCCTCTAGGTTTTGCTTTTCCCTTGCCTCAAGATGCATGGCTTGCACACACACTTCATCTAAGTTGCTTGGGTTAAACATAAGGATAGTATGCTGCAAATAGGAATGTAAACCTCCAATATATTTCAAGAGTGTGTCTTGTGAATTCAAGTTTACTCCTAATAACAAAGCCTTTTTCCTAAACTCCTGTGTGTAGTCTTGGATAGTTTGGCCTTTTAGTTGCCTATAGTTTTGCGAACTCATGATGGCTTTATGCACATAAGCTAAAGGATAAAACTGTCTTTTAATTGCATAAAAAAATTCAACCCAAGAAATGGATATCTTACCATGGATTCACATTTCCTCTTGAGTCCTTGCTTCCCACCAAACTAGTGCAGCTCCTTCTAGCCTCAATGAAGCCAACTGGATCTTTATGTCGTCTTCTTAAAGGTTATGAATTTTGCAGTATACCTCCAAATGTCGAATCCAATTTCCCAACTTTTTTGCATTCACTTCTCCATTGTACATGGGAAATTCGAATTTTATGTCTAATTTCAGTAATGGAGTTTTTCCTTTTGGGGTTTTGGAATGAGTATGGGTAGTGGTGGTAGTGGAAGATGATGCTATGTGAGATGGTGAATATGATGAGGAAGATGATGAGGATGGTGGAGATGGAGGTGGATTTCCACCATTCCCTTTGGAATCCTTCTTCTCATCTTTTTTGTCCTCTGAGCTTCCTTCTCCATGTGGAGGTTTAGAACTCTCTCCAACCATTTTGGTGTTCCTCTCTTCATAGAGGACTTTAACCATCTCAGTCAAAGTATAGAAAGCTTTCTTGAATTCTTCCTCTTCTGAAGAGGTACCTTCATTCTCTCTTTCTCCAAACATAATGGCTATGGGTTCATGCTCAAATATTTGTACTGATTGTACCTCTTCAATCACTTCAGCCTCTTGTGCAATTTGTGCCTCTTCTATTTCAACTGATGGAGATGGAACTTGAGGTGATTCAAGTGCTGTCTTGAGTGGTAATTTGGGTGAGGATGATGCTTTCTCAGCCTTCTTCATTCTTTTCCTAATCTCAGGACTAGCCATCCCTAGCTTCCCTTCTCCTCTCTGCAACTTCAACCTTGTAATCATAACAACAATTGCAACTATTAAACCCTTCAACCAATTAAGCAAGCAACCTTGTGCTTCGATACCAACTTGATCTAAAATTGATTGCTAATTAATGCTGTGCTAGTATCATTTCCAGATATAAAATTTTCTTTGCTTTGGTTTGCTTATCCATAAAGAGTTTATCCAGGATCATGTGATTGTCAATTCATCTAACTTGTTGAAATTTAGTGTTTTGCATGAACTTAAAAGCATGAATTTAAATGGATGAACAAAAACATATAAAATCACAACAATCACAAATAACAAAGCTCAATATGCAATTTTTTGTTGAAGGAGTTCACCCCTCCTAGGCTACATCTCCTTGGTCCAACTTCATAGTGTGGGCCTTTGTATTAGCTTCAATAGTGCTCAAATTGTTGTTACATGCATCCAATGCTCTTGGAACCTATTCTAATGTGTTTAAAACATTCAAATATATCAGAAATGACTATTTATTTTACTCAATTTGGTTACCAGCTGCTTTGGGAATGGCCTCCAACACCTCGTGGCCCTAGGCTTCAAAAATATTCAAGTAACCAAAAACACCTGTAGATGACCTCTTGTGCCTCTAAAACCTACTTCAATGAGTTCCTAACATTCCAATTAGCCAAAAATGACAATTTTTTTACTCAATTTGGTTACCAGTTGCTCTGGTAATGGCCTTCAACACTTGGTGGCCCTGGGCTTCAAAAATCTTCAAGTGACCAAAAACACCTGTATATGACCTCTTCTACCTCTAAACTTGCTCCAATCAATTTCCAGCATGCCAATTATCTAAAAATGACTATTCATTTTCAAAATTTGGGTGAGAATTGAGTAAGTTATGGCTCAAACAATTTTTCCTACAAAACCTCCCCTAAATTTGGAGAACTACTAGTTAAGTCCGCCAAGTTTGGTGGCAGTTCCGGATTTAGTGGCTCTGCCATAAATTCCACCAACTTAATTACAAATTAGTTAAATGCTAAACTGATTAGTGGTGCACTAATCCCGCTAAACAGTTGGCCCCTAGCTCCTGGTTCAGGTGCTTGGTCACATGGGGTGGGGTATGCCCCATGAGACCTTTTTTTTACCAAACTTTCAGAAGCTCTAACTTTTCCATACGATGTCAGTTTTTTGAACCTTTGCGGCGTTGGAATCCTAGATATGAACTATATCCATTCATTTAGGTCTGAAGCAATTCTGAGCACTTTCATTTTTTAGCTAAAATACTGATCCCTGATCATCCGTGAAGGGCTTGATGTTGTAGGGAAGGCAACACAGTTGGCTGACGTAGAGACCTCGTCCTTAGTGAAGCCACCTGATGGTATATGACTGCAGATGTGTTGTAGTTGGTAGGCCCAACCACTTCATGACCTATGTTGAAATGAGGTTCTTTTGGCTCCCGTTGTTGACAATGAACTGTAGCGGAGAAGCCTTCACCCACATCTATTAGTGGAATAGGGGCTCCCCCTCTTTTGGATCTTTAGGCTCAACCTTTTGGATCTTGGTGGTGGCCATAGTGGCACTCAGATCCACATCAATGATCTTCTTCCCTTTGTCATTGCCCTTGTTGGGTTCTAACTCAGAGTCAGAACATGTGTTAGACTCAGAAGCCTTCAGCTTGGCCACCAGCGATTGCTCGACCCAACACTCACTTGTGTTGTGAGTGGAGCTCTTATGGAACTCACACCACTTTCCCATGTCCTTATTTATCTTCATGGTTTTGTTCTTTTTCTTGCGGCTTTGACGGGTTATCCCGGGTTTCCCCACCTTGGCTTTGCCCTTTGCTCTGTTGTTTGGGAGCATCTTTTCCTTGCTTTGGATTCACAAATCCAAAGTATCGCTTTTTCTCTTTAAGCTTTTGCTCGATCTTGACAGCGTATCGGTATGCCGTGCTGAGCGAAGAGATGTCTAGGAACTCCATCTCATCTTGGATGTATCTGTGTAGGCAATTGCGGTACTTGAGTACCAAATGTTTCTCAGAATCCTTGATACCCAACTTCGTGTGAAGTGTAGGAATTTACAGGGTAAGTTCCTCAGACAGAACACCAAAGGACAACTCTCACAAAAAGATCACAAATCAATACACTAGTATTCTTGATGTGGTTAAAACCCTCAAAGAGGGAAATAGTCCACGACCTGAGCCAACGCGGCCACTTTAGGCAATTTATTAATAAAAAAATGAAAATTTACATAAGCTTGTCTCATGAACGATTACCCTACAAATGACCCTCCATGCTCTTTAAATAGAGATCATGGACTAATCGGGTGTTAAGCCACGGATCAAGTGTCGGTAATACCGAGGAGAGAATGAACCGTCGGATCACTACATATCATGACCATCAGATTGTAGGTTACAAAATTACATAGTAAAGAAACACACTTTACCTAACTCTACACTAGACCAAGTTATACTTAACTATTTCCTATGTGTCGGAATATCCTAACATCTCCCCTTAAGAACAACTTGGGATAGGATTGAAGGATTTACAAATATGACACAATAGGAGAAGGAAGGAGGCATTAGAGCCTATCCCCCCTTAGTGACAACTTCCTGAACTCTAAGCATAAATAGAAGTTTAGTAAACTTCGCCTCTGTGAGAGCCTTTGTAAAGATGTCTGCAGCTTGATCATCTGTTGAACAATATTGCACTTCAAGAACATGGTCATGAATGAAATTTCTGATGAAGTGCATGTGCAATTCAATGTGTTTGTTGCGTTGATGTTGGATTGGATCTTTGCATAGTTGAATGACACTTTGATTATCACACCAAAGTGTAGTCGGATGTTGCTGCTGAAAGCCAAACTCTGACAGGATCTGACAAAGCCACAGGGCTTCCTTACTAGCTTCTACGACACCACGATACTCTGCTTCTACTAAAGAAAGAGAAATTGCACTTTGTTTCTTGCAAGCCCATGTAATAGGTCCTAAACCAAGAGTGAACACATAACCTGCAGTAGACTTCCGATCATCAGGGTCACCTTCCCAATCAGAATCAGTGAAACCAACCAATAGAAGAGATGCTTCTGCACTGTAATGAATCCCAAACTGAATTGTACTTCAAGCATAACGAAGTATTCTTTTAGCTGCTTTCATGTGGGTTTTGCATAAACCAAGCAATAAGGCCAACAACAAAGGAAAGGTCAGGACGAGTATGGGTCAGATACAAAATTTTTCCTACAAGTTGACGGTATAAGGTAGCACCAACTTCAGGGGAAGTACAAGTGACTGAAAGTTTGGCTCCAGACTGAAAGGGATAAGGGGCTAGCTTATAGTCTTCCATGTGAAAATGGCATAGAATATCATAGGCATACTTGGACTGGGAAAGGGAAATACCTTCCTTGGATTGCAAGACTTGAAGACCAAGAAAATAATGAAAGTTTCCTAAGTCTTTCATTTAAAACTTCTTTTTAACGTTGGACTTCACATGGTTTATAAGGTTGGGATCACTACCAGTAAGGATAATATCATCAACATAAAGAACAAGAATGATAAGGGACTTGCCCACTTTCTTGGTGTACACAATATTGTCAGAATGACATCTAGAAAATCTAGTTTCTTAAAGAAAGCTATCCATTTTGGCATACCAAGTCCGAGGGGCTTGCTTGAGACCATAAAGGGATTTCTTAAGCCGACATACAAGGCTAGAGTCTATTTGTATAAAGCTATTAGGTTGTTCCATATAGATTTCTTCATGCAAGTCCCCATGCAAGAAAGCATATTTAACGTCCATCTGATGGACTTCCCATTTGAAAGAGGCAGAAAGGGAAAGAAGAAGGCGGATAGAGTTCATTTTGGCAACAAGGGAGAAGGTTTCAGTACAGTCAATGCCTTCAACTTCTGAAAAACCCTCAGCAACAATACGAGCTTTATGTTTATAAACTTTTCCATCTAGTCCATACTTTGTTCTGTAAACCCATTTTCATCTAACAAGTTTTCGTCCCTTTGGAAGAGGAACAAGATCCCATGTATCATTTTCCAATAATGAACGATATTCTTCCTTCATAGTTGGTCCTAATCTGGATGGCTTGAAGCTTCTGCAAAGGTGTAAGGATCATAATTCACTAAAGCTTGAGCCAGTAAAGAAGAGGCTCTATCAAATTAAGAATGTGTACGTCACTGATATGATTTAAAGAAGAAAACATGGCTTTGTTTTTGGCCATGTGATAAGAATCTCCAGAATCAATGAGTCACTCATGAGAATGAGAAGAAGAAGATACATTTAGTGCATAACTAGACCGAGATTCTTGACAACCACATGCAGAAAGTGCCATTCTTGAAGATGAAGTTGAAGTTGAAGAGTGCTCCAAATGGATGTTATGCTTCTTCATTGCTGCTTCCAAGGCTTCCATCTTCTTAAAGCATTTGGATACTAAGTGTCCATCTCGATTACAAAAGTGGCAATGTCTATCATTCTTCTTCCCTTTGGTTTTATTTGCCTTATCATTTTGTTGAAATGATTTTCCATTTTGAGACAAATTGCTTAGGACCATTCTTTTTAGATATTGCTTCTTAGGATTCTTTGAATTTGGTTGTTGTTGGGCAGCTAAGGCTTTCTTAGAAGAGTTTCTAAGATTAAGAAGACCAAGATATAATATATTTTCTTGTTCTCTTATTAAAGAATCACAAAAGGCATCAAAAGAGGGGGGCTTGTAGTCTTGTCCTTGAGAATTAAAGGCTTCTCTAGTAGAATGGAAGGTGGAAACAAACACAGAGTAGGTCGGTCCCAACTTAGTAAGAATGGAATGGATGAGGTTACCATCTCCTTTCTTAACCTTAACACCTTCCAAGAGAAGTCTAAGGGTCTTGAACTTGGACAAGAAATCTTCAATGGAAGAAAAATTATTAGGGTCCAATGTAAGCAACTCATTTTTGAGTTGATGAGCTCTAATTTCATTTTTAATTCCAAAAACTTTAGTGAGTTATTTCATTGTTTCATTAGGAGTATCAAGTTCTCCGATATGGAATGTAAGGTCTGGAGAAATAGACATCCCTATCAACCCACGTGCTTGATCTTGCCTATTTTCCCGTTTGACTGCTTTATCTTCATCTTTAGGGTTGGTTTCTTGGCTTGAGGCTATTCTGTAAAGACCTTTACTTCTAAGTAAATCCACAATGTAGGACCACCATTGGAAGCAGTTGGTGTTGTCAAGAATAACTTGGCATGGACTTTCCATTTTAACAGAAACTGAAGCTGTAGATGCTGAAATTAAGTGTTCCAATGGAAAGATCTCGAAAAATTAAGGTGATTAAAAAAAAACAGCTCTAAAAGCGGCTTCCGGATGAAGAAGTTATGGCTTTTTGAAGAAAAATTGTTGAAGAATCTGACGAAGTATGTGAATGTACGGAAATGAATGATAATGTTATATTTTAAAAACTCCCCCCCCCCGGCCGCCACCCCCAAACTTAATCTAATTAGCTCACTTAAAAAAAAAAATTATGTGACTCGCTTTTATAAATAAGTGAAAGTCACTTTTATAATGGTACTTTATGAGCTACTCACTAAATTGTAACTTGAATAAAAAATAAAGAGACTTTAGAATTATAAGTGACTCACTTTTTATAATGGGTGAGAACACTTTTACATAGAGTTACTTTAAAACATAAGTTACATGTGCTTTTTGAAAAAGTAACTCAAGAAAAAGAAAGACTTGAATTCAAGATCTCTATTCTCATAAAGTAACTTTGGACTAAGTGAGCTAGTTTAAAAGGTTAGTAGTTTTTGGAAAAGAGGAAGGTTTTTTTTTTTTAGCCACTGAAGCTTTGGGGTGCGTGTTTACTTGAAAAAATATCTTTTGCCTACAAAACAAAAACCACAAAACCCAACATGGACATACAAAAAAAAAAAAAACTTACGGCTTGAAGTTAGCTTTAGTCAGAAACTAAATATTTTCGTCAATGTTTTTGATTTTCCGAGATCACACTAAGGCACGGTGGAAAAGAGCATACGCATGAGAAAAATCCTTCCTTTCTATTTCTAATTTTCCTAGATTGCACAGAGTTGCGA
Organism: Pinus tabuliformis; assembly: GCA_031772625.1. Classification (NCBI taxonomy): domain Eukaryota; kingdom Viridiplantae; phylum Streptophyta; class Pinopsida; order Pinales; family Pinaceae; genus Pinus; species Pinus tabuliformis. Next base: position 321,616,484 of record CM062814.1, on the reverse strand, counting down.
GGCAAAGAGAATATGCATAAATGAAAGGTATAGATCCAGCAATAAAAAACAGAGATCTAAATAAAAAGAAATAAACAGAGAGATGAATAGCTAGAACTGCAAATAAAGACTGTATACCTCAAGATCTTAAAAATGATGTAGCTAGGGCTACTAGAAACCTTTTCGCGTGAAACGAAAGGGGTTCCTCATTGGGACAGATGCTCCTAACACAATAGAGTAGTCCTCTTGGCCCGAAAGCAGTCAGAAACAATAGATCTAGGAAACGACAGTCGGATGCAGTTGTACCAACTTCAGATCTGGATCACCAACAAATGCGGCCCTAAAATAGCTCTGATACCATTAGGAACTTATAGGGTAAGTTCCTCAGACAGAACACCAAAGGGCAATGCTCACAAACAGATCACAGATCAATACACCAATATTCTTGATGTGGTTAAAACCCTCAAAGAGGGAAATAATCCACGGCCTGAGCCAACGCGACCACTTCAGGCAATTTATTAATAAATTAATGAAAATTTACATAAGCTTGTATCATGAATGGTTACCCTACAAATGACCCTCTATGCTCTTTAAATAGAGATCATGGACCAATCGGGTTTTAAGACACAGATCAAGTGTTGGTAATACCTAGGAGAGAATGAACCATTGGATTACTACATATCATGACCATCAGATTGTAAGTTACAAAAGTACATAGTAAAGAAACACACTTTACCTAACTCTACACTAGACCAAGTTATACTTAACTATTTCCTATGTGTCAGAATATCCTAATATGAAGGGTATGAAAAACATTGGTAAACTTCGACACGTCTTGGTCCCTTCCCTATCACAGTGTGGTCCACTTTATGTATTTATCCTCATAGCTCTCGACATGGTAGTACTACTCCTTGATGGCATGCTGGAACGAATCCCAAGAGGGTGCAGCCGATAATAGTGAGGGCTTACTTTCATCATTCTACTCGTAGTAGGTTTCCCACCAGTCCTTGACTTGGGGGGCGGCTTTGAGAAGAGCAATAATAATATTTTCCTGACTAGAAAAATCATGAACAGAAAAATATCCTTCTAGTAGATTTATTCATTTATCTACGATGTCCGCATCTATCTGACCCTCAAATATGGGAATTTCAAATTTAACTTATACCTTAAAGGGTGTGGCACTTCCAGAGTAGCTACTAGAAGTAGATGCGTCGCCCCCCAGTAGTCTTTGAAGGATCTAGGCAAAGTTGTCCATCATTGCGTTCCTTTGTCACTCGAGGGCTTCTTCGAGCAAGATTTTGATAGGATCTCCTGCCCCATCATCTTTATTTTCTTCTGCAAGGGAGGTTGTCGGGATTTGCGAGGCTGGTTTTGCAAAGGTTCGACCAATTCAAGCCCTAACTCCTTATATCTCGACCTCGTTGGGGACATGCAAATAAAAACAGAGAAAGAGCAGACTGCTCTGATACCACTAATCCAGATTTAAAAAGGAACACAACAAATTATAGATATAACCATAAATACAAATATGCAACATAAATAAAACTTCATTTCATTAATATCAAATACTGAAATATGCTTACAAACCGAATGGAAATAAGACTAGCTCGGGCGATGGTAGCTTATCTCTGAGAAGAGATGTGGTTGCTACATGCCTCTAAGTTGTGTTACAATGAGGCTCAAGGGCCTATATATTATTGAAAAACATTAGAAAACCCTAAACAACCAACACCCTGACCCTAGGAGATGTAGCACCAAGAGTTTGTGGGCCCCGTTGGGGTTAGTTGGCCAACCAACTTCTCAGGGTCATAACTTGGTCATATTATCTTCGTTTGGTGCGTACAATACCTTGTTGGAAAGGGCTCTTCAAGTTCTACAGGTTTTGATGTAGACCCATGCCTTTGACTATGGTCCTGTAACAGACCTAAAATAAACGTCGTTTAGGGGGTCGGAATTTCGGAACCTGAAAAAATGCTAAAAATAGTAAATGTTGAAATAAATAAGGAAACAAATGAAACCGACTGGAAGTTTGGGTGGAATAGGTGGGTGGCCACCAATATCCACCTAGATCAAACCACTTGACCCATTGTGTTTATTTATCAGATACAAAGCAACGAAGGTATCCTTCCAAACATTTGTTCACTATCTTAGTTTTCCCATCAGTTTGAGGATGATAAGATGAGCTATGAGCTAATTTAGTACCAAGACAAGAAAATAATTTCTTTCAAAAATATCTAGCGAAAATGGGGTCTCTGTCACTTCCTATAATCTTTGGGCTTCCAAGAATATTTGGATTGTTTCCATAAATGCGGTAGCAACTGTACTGGCTCTAAAAGGATGAGATAATGCACAAAAGTGTGCATACTTAGTAAGTATATCAACTACCACCATGATGACACTCTTTCCTTCAGAATTGGGTAAACCTGTGATAAAATCCATTGAGACCTCCTCCCAACGCTGACTCTGAATGACTAAAGGTTGTAACATACTCAGGGTTTTAGTTGCCTCAAATTTATTTTGTTGGCAAACCAAACATTGTGCCAGAAACTTCTGAATATCAGGTTGAAGGCCTCCTAAAAAAATTCTTTCTCGACCTGATGGTAAGTTTTTAAAAATCCTAAGTGCCCTCCTAAGGGAGAGGTGTGCAACTTGAAAAGAATCTTTTGTTTGAGTTGGGAATTCTCACAATGATATAAGCAATTTTTGTACCATAATGAATCACTTTTCCAGATAAATGTATCAAATGTACTGGGATCTTGCTGTAAATTTTGAATGAGTGACCACAAATATTCACCATTCCATTAATCCCTTGCTTCGGTTATCCACTCAGTTTGGATAATAAAAATGACACAAAGAAATGCTTCCACATCCTCATCCTTTCTTGAGAGTGCATCTGCAATAACATTTTGCTTCCCATTTTTGTAGATGATTTCAAAGTCATAACCCAACATCTTTGCCACCCATTTTCGCTGCTCTTGTGAAGATAATCTTTGTTCCAAAAAGTATTTAAGTCTATCATGATCTATTTTTACCTTGAAGTGTCTTCCCATTAGGTAAGGTCGTCATTGCTTTAGTGCATGTAGTATTGCCAACATTTCCTTCTCATAAATAGGTTTGTGTAAATACTTTCCTTTGATTGAACGACTTTCAAAAGCAACGAATCTTCTTTATTGCATTAAAATATCACCAATTCCATTTCCTCAGGCATCACATTCCCCAAATTTTTATTTTTTTTGAAGTTTAGCGTACCTAAGACCGATGCTTGGCACATTGTCTATTTAAGATGTTGAAAGGCCTTCGTTGTTTATGGAGTCTAAGAAATAATGTTATTTTCTGAAATATATATGCAACTTCACTAAACCCAATTCGCTTATGTACGCGACTATTGTAAACGAAACTAGTGTATGCTTAGTAAACTTGTAAAACAACTAATTCTTTATCTGTTAAACTTAACCCAGAATGTAACAGATTTACCAAGCATTTGATAAGGAGTAAGTAGGTGCAGTAAGAACATAATAACATATCACATGTAAGAAACACACATGAACACCAAGATTTAAGGTGGCAACCCAATGCGGGAAAAAAACCACTTGTTGTTGTCATCTCTAACTTATTTTTAATATAAAGAAAAAGCTTTTTACAATCATGTGCTGGTGCAGACTCATACCATACACAGGCACCTACCTACAGAAGGCTATGACCTTCGTTCATTCTCCAACACCTACTGGAAGGGAGCTGCAACCCCTAACTCTTGTATTGGCATAAAATTGTACCAGTATGTAGGCACCAACCTGCAGAAGGCTACAACCTTCACTCGTTCTCCAGCTGCTACTGGAAGGGAGCTCCAACCCCCTGATTTGATTTACCAACTACCACTAGAAGGAATCTCCAACTCCCTCAACTTCAGAGACCATGTTTCATAAATTTTCACACTGGATCCACCTGCTACAACACATCATAACTTGTAGGCCACATTTCATCAAATTTTCAGACTGGACCGATTACCAACACTTAAGCTCAATATCAATAATCAAACTGTAACTCATCACTATAACACAATCATCAATCTCTGACACAACTAAATCAACCAATCACTGAAACCCAATCAACTGAAACATAATAAAAACTCCAATCAACTGGATCAGTCAGATCACTGTAACCAGAATATCAAACATCATACTGCACATCACAAAAACCATATTATGTTACTGCAAATCCTAATCAACCATCTGTCAAAATGTATACGCTACTTTGCTTAAGGCAACCCGCGTGCATACGTGCTTTTCTGTAGAGAAACCTGTGTACAGATCTCAATATACTAAAAACTTGTAATTTTGAATCAGACACAGAGTTGACCAGAGTTATTCTGAAATATTTTGTTAGCTTATAGAACCCTCATACAGTTAGCAACATCAATAATATTTTCAACCAATCAACATGTAACCAAATTCAACTTCATCATTTAATCAATTCTACTTCAGACATTATCACTCAACCCAGATCAACATGAGGACATCATTGACAGACAACAGAGATACAACAACACTGATCAGGTTGATTAGTCATTTATGAACATAAAACCTTCCTTTATATACGCAACTTTGAAGAAACGAACCCGCGTGTATAAGCAACTTCATCGAGACCAACCTGTGTACAAATTTGTAAATTTTAGGTTTCCTTTATGTATGCAACTTTGAAGAAACGAATACGCGGGTATACATGACTTCACCTAGACCAACCTACATACATATCTACAAATGTTGACCTAAAATTGCGCAGCTCTTCAGAACTTCAAAAAGGCCTAGATCATAATATTTAAAGATAAAAATATGCGTCAATACTTAGGTCTATTCAATCCATAAGCAGATCATACATTGGAAAGTAATTTCAGGTCTCGTGATCTTGATCCATCATTGTATTCATCGGTGCATAATTATTTCATATCTATGTGTCAACTATGGCCCTGACAATGCAAATATACTTCAGATTGGAGTATTAATAAAAAACCATTTCACATGCACACTTAGCACTTTGATCTTCACCTCGTTATATAGTTAGAGCCTTAACCCATACCATGGGTGAAAACTACACTAGTGTTAGTGGATCTTAAACATGATAAAGTAACCGTTACTATGCTCAATATTTTGGGCTAATACCATGGTAAGGACCCTTGGTATTCTTAAATTAGTGTGCTGGCATGTATGTGACTTTGCGTCTTTGTACTTGCATGTATATGCGAATTGGCCTTAACGAACCTGCATATAGATCTTCAAATATTCACACACGAATTTTCTTCTTTGTATTTGTGTGTATACGCGACTTGGCCTTGACGAACTCGCATATATATCTTAAAATATTCACCTTTATCATAATTTTGATTCTGATCTATAAACCTTTGTCCCATCATTTTTTTATTATGTTCCATCACTCTATCACCTCTGAACTGACCTGTGGATTCATCTAGTTACCATATACTTGTTCTGTTACAAGTGAGTTTCCATCAAGGACAACACATGCATCATAATGCCAACAATATCCCCCTTTGGACTTGATGGAAACCATGTTGGTGTTAATCACCCCAACCTATAGAAACCTATTAGATACATAAAATAATCGCTATTCAAACACCAATATACTTTCCCCCTTTGACATCAAGGGCAAAGGGTGGACCAAAGCTCCCCCCTTGGATCTGATTTGCACTATATTGCCCATGCTCCCCCTGAGTACATGCTGAATCTTCAGAAAGATTTTCAAATGAAGAACATGACTCTATAACTCAATTGAGTATGACCTTCCTATCACCAAGGACTCATACTTACATCAGTCACCCAACCAAGTGGGGATGCATATTTGACTCAACCACCCAAGCTAGTGGGATTACATTTTTAACACTACCACCCAACCAAGTGGGATTACATATTTGACATGACTTCAAAAGTCCATACATGATTGAATATGAAAATTATTACAACATAGGTCTCCAGATGATCTTTACATCAAATGATGACATTTATAACAAAGACCAAATACCTAAATAAGACCATGATAGTTATCACTAACTATCATACAACATATATGATCTACACCATAAGAATCTGTCAGGAGCATCAAGAACAACAACCTGTATATGTCCATCATCAATTCACAAGATAAGACAATGTAGCTTTAATATCATCAACATGTGACTAAGTATGCCGCATAGAAATTTCCATATATATATATATATATGCTATCAACTCATCCTCTTGACCTTATCAAGATCAACTTGCTATTTTTCCTTAGTAGAAAAATCCTTAATCTATGTTCATAAAAAACATAGCCTTTCATGAATCAACTAAGCATATGCCATATCTCCAAGCAGTAATGCCTATATCTTCACAAAACCATTCACATCATATCATATACATGTGAAAGCACCATAGTCATCATCCATGACCACAACATCATCATCAAATCATCATAGCAATAACTGCATGTTCTTTCTACATCATCATCAAATCATCATCACTAGGGAGTTTTCTAACATCCCACATATGATAAGCATCAACCATGATAATCAACATATGTGAGAACCAAGCCTATCATCATAAAGTAAGATAGGAAGAGGTATTCATCATTTCTTATCATCATCATATGTGACTAAGTAAGCCATGTCTCCCAATAGCCATGTCTTCATGAAACCTACAATAATACCATTCTCTTGGCCAATTTTCTTCATACAAGAAGATTTTTTATACCAACATCATTTACCAATATGAAACTTAAGTAATCATCAATGCGATCCTTATCTGTAATGTATCCATCATAGAGATAGCAATATGTATCAAGCTTCTTGCCAATGAGAAAAGAAAACCATGAGATCACAATCATTTGTCAAACTTTCTTGATACCATCAAAAGAAACAATCCTCAAACAATATACCATGTGAGAGCCAAGAACTATAGGAATCTTCATCCATAACTGAACCATATGAAATTTATGCATCTTTGAAGGCATGATGACAACAACATAAAAGTAATTAGTGACACTTATCATTATCAAATAATGAAGTTGTGTACTCAAGCTTTGTTTTTCTCCTTGAACTTATGAAGATCACCATCAAAAGAATAATCCATAAATATGATCATTAATATCAAAACAACTATGTGGTTTAAGCAAGATATAAGTATCATCTGTGATTTCATCGTAGGCAACCATGACCACAACATAGCATGATGCATCATTTAAACACTTCAGCAACATAATCATCATCACCATTGATAAACATCATTATGTACCAAGGATTTCTAAAGAAAACATAATGCCAACAATGCATTATTAGAAGCATAGAAAATGCTCCCCTTGAACCTGTGCCAACTGTTCACTGTCAGATCTGATCATTTCATATATCAGTAAGAATCATCAAGGCATCATCATCAACCAATTATACATCAAGTCATCAACAACTTATGAGGGCCAAAAGCACTTCTAAATAGCATCAACAGACTGTAATCATCAACCATCAAAACAAAAAAAGACAATTGATAATTGACTGAACCATATCAGACCCTTTCTTGAGTCTGTCCCACTATTTCTTCATCAAACCAAAGTATACGCGACTGTGTAATTTAGAACTCACATATACACGTGACTTGTCTTCATAAGATCCACGTATAGAAAGTGAAATGCTGAAATTTCACACTTTCAGCCCCCCTAAGTCTATTTTGACTGTACCATGATGGTTCTTCATGAGAGACTCCATTTTACTCTTATCTCCAGTCATGTGATGAGAACATCCACTATCTATGTACCATTCATCTTCATCTTCGAATGAGCAGAGAGCAAGACCACACCTTATCTGTTCTTCCTTTTCTTGCTTATTGGTGGATCCATCTTTTTCAGATTTTCTGATATCAATGTTCTTATTTGGTTGCTTACCATATTGTCTACAGCGATCCATAGACTTGTTCCTGCATTCTTTTTCTACATGCCCAAACTTGTTACAAGCATAACATCTTATATGTTTCATATTCCTTCTATTGCAATAAATGGCTTTGTGACCAAACATATTGCAAGAAAAAAAATATCCCTTAAAGTACCTGGAAGCTGATGATCTTTCTGTGAGATGATTATTAGCTTGAAACATTATACTTCTGCAACTAGCTGCAACATGTCCAAAATTATGACATATAGAACATTCAACATTATTGATCAGAGGAAAAAATCGATTAACACTTCTATAGTTAGGAGTAAATGATTTCCTTTGAAGACTTTCTTTCCTTGGTTGTTGATGGGGTTGACTTCTTATCTCCTTGTTGAGCATTTCAGATTTTGCATTAGAATTCCTTGCCTCAGCTTGTGAGCTAGATTCACCTTTAACAGTTTCATGAAAACCAAGACCAGATTTGATGGCAGGAGACCTTTGACTACTAAGAATATTATCCAAAATCTTAGTACTATCTTGAAATCACAAATGTTTATCCTTTTCTTCTAATTTACCTTTTAGGATATTTACCTCAACCTGATATTGCTTTTCCTTTTCTAGATACTACTTCTTCATGATTTCTTCAACCTTTCTTCCTTCCTCAACTCGTTGTTTTAATTTGTTAATCTCATTTTCTTGTTATTCAAATGCTTGAAGTAGTTATTCATTCTTCTTATTTGATTTTTCAAGATCTTCTTTTAGAGAGACGACCTCATCTTCAAGACCTTTACAATAACTAGCTTTTTGGATAAGTTCCTTGGTTGTTGTATCCTTTTCATTCACTTGATTTATTAATGATGTTACCTCATCCTGCAACCTTTGACATTGATCTTCATTTTCCTTGTACTACTTCCTTATTTTGTTTCCTTCCTCCAACTAAATTTTTAACTTGGTAACCTCTTCTTTGTAGGTACATTCCCTTTTATTAAATAGATCTTATTGATCTCTAATTTTATCTCTGAGCCTTTTAACTTCTACTTCTATGGTCATTAGATTTCTTTCACTTTTACCCATAAGAGCAAATTCAATTGTTTCATTGTCACATTCATTATCTTCAATATTGCATGAACAAGGAAAGGTATCACTGGAGGACCAAAAATCAGTACCTGATAATTCTTTTGCTTGATCATCTTCATTCTGAGGTGATTCTAAATATGAATATTTGCTTCCATTTAATAACTAATCATCTCTATCACTGTCACTGTCTCTTTGATATGTCTTCTTCTTTTGAGGTGCTTTCTTATTTTTCTTCGCTCCCTTTTTCTTGACAGATCTCCTTCAAGTGATCAAGCTTCTACCAAAGGACATGCTCTGATTCCAATTATTGGGAAAAATATTGAGAGAGGGGGGGGGGGGGGTGCGTGAATCAGTGTCTTAAAAAATCATAATAATAATGTTATTTTCTGAAACATATGTGACTTCACTAAACCCAACTTGCTATGTACGCGACTGTTGTAAAATAAATTAGCGTATACTTAGTAAACTTGTAAAACAACTAATTCTCTATCTGTTAAAATTAAACCAGAATGTAAGAGATTTATCAGACATTTGATAAGCAGTAAGTAGGTGAAATACGAAGAGAATAAAGTATCACTCATAAGAAACACACATGAACACCAATATTTAAGGTGGAAACCCAATGTGAGAAAAAAACCACCTGTTGTTGTTGTCTCTAACTTCTTTTTGATATAAAATAAAAGCTTTTTACAATCATGTACTGGTGCAGACTCATACCAATATGCTTGCACCCACCTGAAGAAGGCTACAACATTCTCTTGTTCTCCAACTCCTACTGGAAGGGAGCTCCAACCACCTGGCTCTTGTACTGGCGTAAACTTGTACCAATACGCAGGCACCAACCTACAGAATAATACAACCTTCACTTGTTCTCCAGCTGCTACTAGAAGGGAGCTCCAACCCCCTGATCTGATTTACCAAATACCACTGGAAGGAGGCTCCAACTCCGGGGACCACATTTCATAAATTTTCACATTGGATCCACCTGCTACAACACATCATAACTTGTAGGCCATGTTTCATCAAATTTTCAGACTCGACCGACCACCAACACTTAAGCTCAATATCAATAATCAAACCGTAACTCATCACTATAACACAATCAACAATCTCTGACACATCTGAATGAACCAATCACTGAAACCCAATCAACTGGAACAATCATATCACTGTAACTAGAATATAAAACATCATACTGCACATCACAGAAACCATATTCTGTTATTGCAAATCCTGATCAACCATATGTCAAAATGTATATGCTACTTTGTTTAAGGCAACTTGCGCGTATGCGTGCTTTTCTGTAGAGCAACCTGCGTATATATCTCAATATACTAAAAACTTGTAATTTTGAATCAGACATAGAATTGACCAGAGTTTTTTTCTGAAATATTCTGTTAGCTTACAAAATCCTCATACAATTAGCAACATCAATATGTTTTTCAACCAATCAACATGTAACCAAATTCAACTTCATCATTCAATCAATTCTACTTCAGACATTATCATTCAACCCAAATCAACATGAGGACATCATTGACAGACAACAGAGATACAACAACACTGATCAGGTTGATCAACCATTTACGAATATAAACCCTTCTTTTATATACGCAACTTTGAAGAAATGAACCTGCGTGTATACACGACTTCACCGAGACCAACCCGTATACGGATATGTAAATTTTAGGTTTCCTTTATGTATGCAACTTTGAAGAAACGAACACGCGTGTATACATGACTTCACCGAGACGAACCTACATACAAATCTACAAAATTTGACTTAAAATTGCACAACTCTTCAGAACTTTAGAAAGACCTATATCATAATATTCAGAGATAAAAACATGTGTCAATACTTAGATCTAGTTAATCCATGGGTAGATCATACAATGGAAATTCATTTCAGGTCTCATGATCCTGATCCATCATTGTATTCATTGGTGCATAATTATTTCCGATCTATGTGTCAACTATGGCCCTTATAATGCAAATATACTTCAGATTGGAGTATTCATAAAAAACCCTTTCACATGCACGCTTAGCACTTTTATTTTCACCTCCTTATATAGTTAGAGCCTTAGCCAATAGCATGGGTCAAAACCACATTAGTGTCGTGGTAATCTTGGACGGGATCAAGTAATCGTTACTGCGCTCAATATTGTGGGTTAATACCATGGTAAGGACCCTTGGTATTCTTAAATTAGTGTGATGTTGGTTTGAGGGGGCTTGACCCAGGTTAAACGTTAATTAGCCAAACAAATCCCTACACTACCGGCCCTTTCGGCATCAGCGTGTGGAGCGTGAACTTAAGTCTCACCCGAAGCATAATGGTGGGATGCTGGAACCAAGTTTTCGCACCCTTGAGATGGTTGTGATGTCATTGATCTCTTCTATCCCTGCCTTCGCGCAGGTGATCTCACTCTAGGGCTTGTAGGAAAAACCCTATGTTCCAGACTTTAATAACTTCGCAAAAGTATACCTTTGCGCAACCCTAATCTGGGGCTTAGGTACTTTCACGCTGCTATGGCAACGAGTCGCGCATATTCCCTAATTATCCTAAGTGTTTCACTTATCTTATTAACCTATCTTAGTTAGCTTCGCGTAAATAGATGTCATTACTCGTGTTTACTTAACGAACACATTTACAAATATTCACGCATCATATAAGCATTCTAAGTGAATTTCATACCCAATATAACAAGATGCATAAACAGGAAGTAGAGACACAGGAATTGTAGAATACTTCTCTTTATTAATAATTATAGACAATTACAGACTTGACCTGCCCTGCACACTCAGCTGCAGGGGTCCGTTCACTCAACAGCAAACTTCTACTCTATGCCTCTACGCACTCAGCTGCAGAGCCTCTACCTATGCTACGACCCAAGACTTATATTTCCTGCCCTAAGTTATGACCTTCTTACATGTTCCATGTCTCTCCTTGTTATAGACATATTTGGGCACTGCAACCCCAAACTCATATGTCCATAAACCAAGGGCTCTTTAAGCCCTAAAAGTGTTTCATACCCTAAAGGATCATGGTCAACTGATTACATCATTTCCCAGAAGTTCCACCTGAAAAACCACTCAGAACTAGCCAAAACTGGACCATACTGACTGCTCCATGGTCAAGGTGCGATGCATACTGGCTGCTACACTAGCCAAGTGCGATGCATACTAAAAGAGCCTTCTGTGGGGTGCGATGAGCGAGAATAGACAAATGGTAGAGACAGTTTGCTAAGTGGATGATCATGGAATCTTCCAGAAACTTCTCATATGACACATGCCTCTCTGAATTCGCCCAGGGATGAGTAAGAAATCAATGAAATGTCCAAGAGGAACCAAGAACTATCAGTGGAATGACACTAATAAAAAACCCAGAGCTGACTCATACCCTTGCAAGACATCTATAAATGGATCCCTCATATGAGAGATCTGGAGGCTGGAATTTTGTAATTTGTAAGGAAGTGTTGTTGGTTTATTTGTGAGAAGAGACATTTTATTGTTGGGTGATCTTGCTTTTCATGAGGTGAAGAGGGCTTCTATGCTGGGAGGATGATGCTGGATCAGACATCTGGGTTGTAATCCTCTCTTCTACTATTAATAAAGTTCTTTGAGTTTTCCTCCATATAATCGTGTGTTTGTGAATCTTATTGTTTATGAATGAAATTGTATGGTTAATGTGTTTCTGATTCTGCATTATTTATTATGTTTTAGAAAGAGATGCTTTGATGGTTTTCTGTTATTTTGACTCTACGGGTACTCTTTAAAGTGGGACAAGTAGGAGAGGAGTGGCAAATTCTATCAAGGGAAGGAGAAATCAAGCAAGGATCCAAGTGGAAGATCCAGGTTGGTCCTCTTTTCTTCCCTCTTATCTATTACACTTAAAGGAAATCTCGAATTGCTTTGATTGTTTGTTTCTAAGATAGCTACCCGTCTTAGTGGGACTAGCAGATCGAATAGACACTAGTTTTCCTGGAAACAAAATGGCGACTCCACTGGGGAGCGAATAGTTTGTTTGTTTGTTATTATTGTTTGCTTTATAAACTACAGATGGAGCCTGAAGTTAGCCAGCTAGCCTTCGAACCGCCTTTGCTATGCAATTGCGAAGTAGATGAATGCTGCTTCAGTCAATCTCCGGGTTGGTTTATGAATTGAACATCTAACTTACAAGCATTCTAAGAACCCTTGTGGTAGCTCATAACCTCATAAGATCGTACCCCTCTACTTTTTTTTTACTGTCCATCATAACTCAACAAAAATCACTGAACTTAGCTGCAAATTTTGAGCAAAAACCAAACTCAGTTTCGCTCCCTGTTCCATCGCACTATCTGTAACTTGCAGCCTGTATGCATCGCACCTCCTATGTTTTGCAGGTGAGATGCATCCCTGTTTCCCTTAAGAACAGGTGCGATGATTGAGTGACACTGTTTTTTCTCTTTGAAAGTTGGTTTTTCCTCTTGATTTTCAGCTTTATTCAGTAGTTTTGCTGTTCATGATCAGTATCTCATTACTGAAGCCTCCTTCCTTTACATTATTCAGCCTCCATTGATTAGGATTTGTAAATGTTTTTATGTATTTGTCCATCATTTACTGTCCTCCTTTGTCGAAAGTAGCTTAATCGAACTGTCATTTTTGATGCAAAAAAGTGTCGTAACTGTCATTTTGAGTCAAAAAGAAGAGTGTCGTAAAGTCTTCCTCCTCTAGATAGTTGATTGTACTTTTTTCATTGTATTTGATTTGGATTGTTAATATTTGAAGTGTCGAGAGCAGTTTTCCATTCGAAATTGAAAGTGTCATTTTAGTCTTCCTTTCGTTTTGAAAAGAAATTGTCGAAATGTCGCTTTGAAGAAAATAGTTCAGATCTATACTTAGTTTTCCTTTTGAGCATTTTCACATTAAGGAAGTGAAAAACAAATACATGCATTTACATTTTCATTTAGACTGTGTGCGAAAGATGATTTAGGAAAAGTGCATTTAGTGTGTTCTCTTTGCTCTATGTTGAAAGAATTGTATTCCTCTTTCCTTAGTAGCTAGGATTTTCATTGCTAAAACAAAATAAACGACTGTTTATCATTTTAGATTGCATATTTAGGAATTTTACATCTACATTACGCGATGAACCTTGAAAGACAAACTTCTAAGCAAGATCAAATCTAAAATAAATCTCAATGAACATAAAAAATGCTTTGGAACCTAATGCAACATATCTAGAAGTCTAGGCTAGAGATGTGTTTCGATGTCGTAAAACCTAGTAACTATAATTTTCATCGAAGGTTGGGTGATTCCTCCTCTTTGATACGACAAGTGCCAGTAGGGACTTGTGCTCCCCATACCGTTGAGTATATATTGGGAGACCACAATAGACTGATATCCTTTATCCTTAGGAACCTGTGTCTGCCGCCCTATCGATCACAATGCACTAAACATAGCATTCGAGAAGATTGACTGCCGTACGTAAAGTTCTTGGTAATTTCTCTTTAATTTACCACCAAGGTGTATATTGCAGTTTTGTGATTAGTTTGGTAATCCCTCTGTTTAGATTTCCAGAGTATTCACTTTCGTTCCTTTTTGACTCTTTAAAAGAAAAGGTCCATCTGAGCATTTGTCACTTCAGGCTCATTAAAAATTGAAGGCAACTAGACTCACCTTTAGATTTTTCTTGACTCTTAAAAATTGAAAAAGAAAAGTTGCGTCAAAGTGTCTTAAAATTTATTTAAATCGGAATAACATCCCCGTGCCTTCGTTGATCTTAGGTTGAGATAATGGAGTCCACCAATCAAGGAATACCTCTTGGAGGGAATCCTAGTCCTTTCTCCTCTTGGGGAGATATTGGTGCTCCATATATGGCTACATTGTCCCTTCCAAGAATCACAATCGGCTTGCTAGTATGGCTAGTCTCAACCTCTATTGTAAAAAAAACCGTAATTCCTCAGCAATCAAATCAACAACCACATGATACTAAAGTAGTCCCTTCACCTTCTACTTCGCTTGTTTCTCCCTCCCCTTCTTCTTCTTCGCTTGGTGAAACTAGTGATACTAAAAACCAAGTAGTTGAGAAGAAGAAGAAAGGGAAGGAGAAGAAGAAGAAGAAGCCAGTTAATCAAGGGGGCAACAATGAATCATCTGGTGAAAATTCACACATTAAATCTCTTAGATACCCTTGTCTAATTTGCAAAGAAAACCATTTTCATCGAGATTGTCCTTGCATTCCGCAGATCTTGAGAGAATGGTCTGCCCGTTCACACCACTTGGTGTCATCAACCTTTGAAAATTAGATTGATAACACACCATCAAATAGTGAAAATGAAAGTCCTAGACAGGAATGAAAGGTCAAACCTACATGTCTACTATGTGAGGGAGACCATCATCTTCCCCATTTTCCTTTTCTAGATGAGGCCAAGAGAATCTTGCATAATCGTCCTGCTTCACCGTAGCAACTTCTGCCTGGATACAATAAACTCTTGCCGAGTCCATTGCTAGTTGAAAACCCGACTGATGTAACTCAATTGTCAGTCAAAACACCTATCGTTGAAAGTGAATCTTCTGAGTCCATACCGGACCAAAGTCAACAAATCAAGATGGCAGTAGACCCAGTCTTGCCTTTAGAAGGTCCACCTTCAGATCATACAATTTCCAAAGAGAATGAGAATGACACCATTCAAATTCTTTTTGTCGATATAGAGTTTGGTGAACCTGGGGGCAATCCACCCATTCCTTTACAACAGGAGAAAAGCCCCCCAGTTCATGAGGTTTATCCGGCTGTTTGTCTGGCACCTCCTCCGAGCAGTTTAGTCATTTTCTTTGATTGGAATCAACTAGAAAGACCCCGCCTTCCATCTAGTGTACCATTCCGGATCATAGTACAAGTTTACAAAATGATCATGTCTGGTACTATCATAGATGAAGGGGCTTCAGTGAGTATCCTTACCTCAACTGCTTGGAAAGCTCTTGGTTCGCCATTGCTTCTGCTTGAAACACAAAATTTGTCAGGCTTCAACAAAGGAACTGGTCGACCATTAGGGATACTTCCGAAGTTTCCGATAACTTTGAAAAGCAAAACCGTTCACTTGAACATGATGGTAGTCCAAGGGCCACTAGATTACAATCTACTCCTTGGACGTGACTATATCTATAGCATGGAAGCTATTGTTTCCACACTCTTTCGAGTGATGTGTTTTCCACATGAAGGCAAACTGGTCTTACCATCATCTCCATTCTTTTGGTCGATCATATGCTTGCACTTGATTGTTTACCCTTTTGAGGAACAGTTGCGACGAGCGATTCTAATTGCCACGCTCTTCACACTGCCATGTTTTGAGAAGTTCCAAACTTACCTGGAACCAGTTGCTACCCGAAAATACCACTCGTTCCTAAAAAACGAGTCTCTTTTAAACTCTTTTTAGACTCGTTAAATATAAAAAGATTGTTGAGCTATTGGCCTTTCTAGCTCGTTAAAGTAAGGGAAAGCGCCATCCCTCCTATATGTTTTAATCTTTTTGGACCTGAGGGATTATCAAACAAAAAGATCAAGCACTTGTCTTTTTCGGCTTGTTAAAGGGATCGAAAGTCATCCCCTTTGTATTATTTTATACTTTTTCGCACTTAAGGGATTATACTACGAAAAAGGACTGTTGGAGTTTCCTTTTCGTCCCTTTTCAAACTATCTAAACATGAAAAGGACCGAGTTATATTTGTCATTAAACTTGTTAAAACAATAGCGACAAACTCGTCCACCCAGACAAGAACGAGTTTCACTGTCGCTAGGCTCGCTAAAACATAGCGATAGGTTTGCCAAAAGGGAAAATTATAGACCAAACACATGTTATCCTCCTCAAGCTTAACAAAAATAAAGAGGTACTGGTAAGCAATGACTGGAGAAAAAGGGAAGAAAAATTGAAGAATTTTATTGGTAGCAGGTCGCTCTTGAACATGACACTTTCACTCCATCACCATGACTGAGACGAGTTGGGTTATTCCGTTCACCGGCCATATCACCATTGGTCCTCCGTACCATCCATATTTTGGGGTTAATGCTACCAATCCATCTCAGTGTCGCCAACATGTTCAAGAGAAGTCATTCAGAGAATTCACCATCCAACAAATGCCTCATCCACTGTAATACCTTCACCCTTCATTTTTCATGACCGCCATTCTTGAACCTTATATCACCAGATCGTTTTCACCTCCAGAAGATATTTTTGTTCCGTTTCATGTCATAGATATGGGATACATTAAGGCCCTCCTACAGTGAGTCACTTCTTTTCGACATCATCTCATTATCCAAGAAGTTGACTTCGAAACAACCCTTTCAGTACTTTGAAGCTTGCATGCCTCAATGGCAAGTTTCTCACTTATGGCGACAGGTTTACATCAATGGCCTTCGACTAAAAGATTTTGTGTGGTGTTCGACATCAGAGCATATATTCACACCACGTGAATTGTACTGTAGTACCTTGAGGGTCATTATCATTATTAGTGATTCCTCTCGCGCCTGTTAACAACTAACATTATTGGCTGGTAATCAGGCAATGTCTTTCAATGTTTGACTTCAAAACATCTTTTCACATGGATCGACCTGTACATCAGACGGAGATTGAACGAGTTTGAAGACCCCGGATCTAGTTTCATCCATCCAGGCTGTGATATATTAAGGAATATAAAGACATCAAATGTACATAGAAACTACATGGATAGTCATCTAAGCAAAATAAGATGACTCTTCATATGAAGAATCACTCTGTCCTATGTACATGAAAATGAATTTACAAATCTGAGCATGGGAATGCCCACCTCAGCCAGATCATGAAAATAATATGGTGATGATGTATTGTATTGTATCTTATACAGGTTACCTTCCAGTTCGAATACCTTGGATCCTCATGATAAAGCATTTCACCCGACATCAAAAGATTTATGACCTCATGCTTTAGGGAGCAAGTGTTATAGACATATTTGGGCACTGCAACCCCAAACTCACATGTACATAAACCAAGGGCTCTTTAACCCATAAAAGTGTTGTTTCATACCCTAAAGGTTCATGGTCAACTAATTACATCATTTCGCAGAAGTTCCACTTGAAAAACCACTCAGAACTGGCCAAAACTGGACCATACTGACTGCTCCATGGTCAAGGTGCTATGCATACTAGCTACCACACTAGCCAGGAGCGATGCATACTAAAAGAGCCTTCTGTGGGGTGCGATGAGCGAGAATAGACAAATGGTAGAGACAGTTTGCTAAGTGATGATCATGGAATCTTCCATAAACTTCTCATATGACACCTACCTCTCTGAATTCGCCCAGGGATGAGTAAGAGATCAATGAAATGTCCAAGTGGAACCAAGAACTATTAGTGGAATGAAACTAATCAAAAATCCAGAGCTGACTCATACCCTTGAAAGACATTTATAAATGGATCCCTCATCTGAGAGATCTGGAGGCTGGAAATTTGTAATTTGTAAGGAAGTGTTGTTGGTTTATCTGTGAGAAGAGACATTGTATTGTTGGGTGATCCTGCTTTTCATGAGGTGAAGAGGGCTTCTATGCTGGGAGGATGATGCTGGATCAGACAGCTGGGTTGTAATCCTCTCTTCTACTATTAATAAATTTCTTTGAGTTTTCCTCCATATAATCGTGTGTTTGTGAATCTTATTGTTTATGAATGAAATTGTATGGTCAATGTGTTTTTGATTCTGCATTGTTTATGACGTTTTATATAGAAATGATTTGATGGTTTTCTGTTACTTTGACTCTACTGGTACTCTTTAAAGCGGGACAAGTAGGAGAGGAGTGGCAAATTCTATCAAGGGAAGGAGAAATCAAGCAAGGATCCAAGCGGAAGATCTAGGTTGGTCCTCTTTTCTTCCCTCTTATCTATTACACTTAAAGGAAATCTCGAATTTCTTTGATTGTTTGTTTCTAAGATAGGTACCCGTCTTAGTGGGACTAGCAGATCAAATAGACACTAGTTTTCTCGGAAACACTCCTTTAAAGTACTTAGAGCTTCACTCTATTTATACAATTGCCATGGTCCGTGGACCATGGGTGGATCTTTTACAACCGACATTACATTTCAAAATAAGGGTGGACAACCCTATGACTCTTTAACATCTACGTGCTCCGTGACCACAAAATGCGGAGTCTTTACACTTGGATTACAAAATTTTCTCAAAATATTGGATTTTAGCCCCAAAACTATCCTTGGGGGATCTCGCGCCCAACAAGCCCCTAACACAAACATTGTGACTCGCCCTCGAGTCACTCTGCAGGCGCAGAGATCTTAGTACGAAGACCTCCCAGCTTCGTTTGGATGGTCACAACCTTGGCAAGGCACTGAGCGACCGCTTGTTGGACTTCTTCCACTCTTTGCTCGGTGATTGTTGCTGAACTGCCACCCTGAATCTGTTGCTGAATTTCCTGTAGTGTTGTGATCTTTCCTTCAATGGAGGTTGTGATCATATATGCCTCATCTATCCATGGCTATAGGTGCGCTTATAAGACTGCTTCTTTGTGCCGAGTGACATCCATCTGTTCCTTAAGTGCCTTTTCCTTCTGCATCCGTGCGAGCCTCTATGTAAGGGCAACCGTCTGTGCGGTCCCCTTGACCTCTTCATACCTTTGTTTTAGCTCGCGTGCCTCTGTTTCCAGGCGCTCCACATTCTGGTCCTCCTGCAGGGTGGTTAGGACCTCGAATGACTGTTCCAAAAGCTGGGTGCAGCCTGCCACTACACTGTCGACCGTCGCTATTGTTGTTGCAACAGGGATGGCACACTGTTCCCTGACTTCTGGCGGAGTTGAAGGCTGAGCCCTCAACTGCAATTCTGTGGCCAATTTGCAGACGTGCGCCTCAACTGATTCTTCTGCCTGAATTTCCAACTTCGGGACCATTTGAAAAACTTCCTCCACCACCTGCATGATTTGCTTGTGCTGCTCTACTGCCTCATTGCGCTGCAAGCCCAACTGCTCAATGTTGATGTGCTGCGTGCTCATCACCTGTAGAGCGCGATTCTCTTGGGCCCTAAGTTCCACAGTGACTCCATCCTGTAAGAGGTGGAGTGTCTCTCGAGGGAACATGGCCATATTCAATCCCACCCCTTTCAGACTGCTAGCCGTAGGCCTATCAGCCTCATTCTATGTAGTAGTTGCCCCATCTGGTAGCACTATCGTGTTGGGCACCTTTGTGTGCAACATCTCCGTGACAGTTGAAATGTCGATCACGAGACTAGTGGACATTGTGCCAGATTGTGGAATGCGAGCCTGCAACTCTTGCGGCTCTGTCTGGAGATCCCCTAATTCCAGTTGCTGCTTCTCTTCGAACTGTTGGAAGGCCTTCACGATGACATCCCTCACCGTTTCTCTAATGTCATGCAAATCCCCCTTAGTGAGGGTGATTGGGTCAAAGGATGTCTTTGAAGCCTTGGTTTTCTTCCGCGACACTATCTTTTCTTGTGGGCGCTGACTCTTGAGTTGGGTGGATGTCATCTGTGGGTCCACACCACCTTGTTCTGTTGGCTCCACTATTTCTGTTTCAGTCCTGGGCGAAGGTGAATTCTGTCCTTCGCACTCTTCTCATCCTATTTTCTATTATTCTACCAGTTTCGCGGCGTCGCGCGCTACCTGGGTCTTAGCCTCTACTTCCTATTTTCTGTGCTTCTCAACCAGCTGTGCCATTCAGAGTTTTTTTTCGTCCTTCTTACGCTGCGCGGTGGACTTGTCCATTTCCACCGCAGAGCCTATTACAGCGCGCCACTCCAATGGCCAAGACTCGAGGACTGCGAAGATAACATCGTCAGTTGCCAGTGATGTGTTTTCCACACTCTTTCGAGTGATGTGTTTTCCACACTCTTTCGAGTGATGTGTTTTCCACATGAAGGCAAACTGGTGCAATTTGTCCATTAGCTTTCATTTCTGGGTTCAAACACAACTACGAATCAACAGTCATCCCTAAATGGTCTCTTTGCGTCAACAATGTCTCTTCAACCTTCATTCCATCCACCTAATTACTGCGGGTAGTTTGGTGCATTTTAGGGGGCATGCACCCTGGCAATGGCACGTTGTTCCTTGACTTCTGGCAGAGTTGAAGGTTGAGCCCTCAACTGCAATTCTGTGGCCAATTTGCAGACGTGCGCCTCAACCGATTTTTCTGCCTGAATTTCCAACTTCGGGACCATTTGACAAACTTCCTCCACCACCTGCATGATTTGCTTGTGCTGCTCTACTGCCTCATTGCGCTGCAAACCCAACTGCTCAATGTTGATGTGCTGCTTTCTCATCACCTGTAGAGCACGATTCTCCTGGGCCCTAAGTTCCACAGTGACTCCATCCTGCAAGAGGTGGAGTGTCTCTCGAGGGAGCGTGGCCATATTCAATCCCACCCTTTTCAGACTGCTAATCGTAGGCCTATGAGCCTCATTCTATGTAGTAGTTGCCCCATCTGGTAGCACTATCGTGTTGGGCACCTTTGTGTGCAACATCTCCGCGACAGTTGAAATGTCGATCACGAGACTGGTGGACACTGTGCCAGATTATGGAATGCGAGCCTGCAACTCTTGCAACTCTGTCTGGAGAGCCCCTAATGCCAGTTGCTGCTTCTCTTCGAACTGTTGGAAGGCCTTCACGATGACATCCCTCACCGTTTCTCTAATGTCATGCAAATCCCCCTTAGTGAGGGTGATTGGGTCAAAGGATGTCTTTGAAGCCTTGGTTTTCTTCAGCGGCACTATCTTTTCTTGTGGGCGCTGACTCTTGAGTTGGGTGGATGTCATCTGTGGGTCCACACTACCTTGTTCTGTTGGCTCCACTATTTCTGTTTCAGTCCCGGGCGAAGGTGACTTCTGTCCTTCGCACTCTTCTCCTCCTGTTTTCTATTGTTCTACCAGTTTCGCGGCGTCGCGCGCTACCTGGGTCTTAGCCTCTACTTCCTCTTTTCTGTGCTTCTCAACCAACTGTGCCATTCAGAGTTTTGTTTCTTCCTTCTTACGCTGTGCGGTGGACTTGTCCATTTCCACCGCGGAGCCTGTTGCAGCGCGCCACTCCAATGGCCAAGACTTGAGGACTGCGAAGATAACATCGTCAATTGCCAGATATGGTAAGTTATGCCATGTCTTTGTAGTGTCCTTCCGCGCCCTGATAAAGACATGGCGGAAATCCGCTTTGAATTCTGCAAAGCTCTGTAAACTGGCGTATATTGTGGGCGACAACCGCGACTTGCAATTGATCCCCATTCGAATACTCATCTCCATCAAGATCCAAAAGATCTTGCTTTATTTTATGCGCTGCGCATCCTTGGTCACCCACATCGAAGCGTACTTCGCTGCCTCTGGAAGGTCTGGCACGATCAAAGGGAATTGGTTGTCCTCTAGCAGCTCCCATGCCACCAGCACAATCGAGACCAAAAGCCACGCATAGTGGAACTTCTTGTCCTTCTCATGTGCTTCACGACAGTTCGAAAGGAACTCGCGGCACAAATAATTTTCCTAGTTGAACTAGAATCCCTTAGTGCATTGGGATGCTAATGTAATCACAGGCGCGAGCACCTCATCTGTGCGATACTTCCACATCATCTTCCCTACTAATATTTGTGTCGCTACCTTGACTACAGGGTTGTTAATGCTGGAGATGGAATATCCCCTCTTCTTCTTCTCCAACTTGAATTTCATCTTCATAGCTTTTGCGAGGGCCAACTCACCACCTTTTCCTTTTGATATATTGGATGGATTCTCCCTTGAGTAGGGCAGCCATGTGATGTGATGAATCAAGTGGCTTGTGATGGGAATGGGCTCCTCCAACCACAAACTCCGATCATGCACCAAGCAGAGCAACTGCCTAATGATGAAGACAGTTATTGGGGCACGGTGGTAATGTGGTACCCAGAGAAGGTTGAGAAGCCTGGCTTTCTCTACACCCTTGAGCCATCTCCGTGGCTCTAATTCAATCGTTCCAACATTCGTATCAAATCTTTGGCGCATTAACTGCTCAATCACTAAAAGCAGGAAATTCTCGTGATCTGCTTTGTCCCAATATTCGAATTTTAAGACAGGAACCTGCCAGAAGCGTGGCCCCTAGAAAACAATGTCATCTGGGAGCAACAGAGTCTGTAGGGAGCTCTTTCTTTCGTCTATGTCCTTGGGCACCTTGGCTTTGCCCTTGCGTGGTGGAACATATTTTGGTAACCTAGTAATAGGGTCTGCACCCTGGGTTTCAACTTCCATTTCCATGTCCTCCTCATCCACCAGGATTTCTTCAGATTCTTCTTTGTCGGCCTCCAGATTAATGGCCTTCCCCTTTTCCTACAAAGTGAGCTTGGTCCTCTGTGGGTTTCTTGGTGAGACGCACACTGGGATCATAGTCTGTTTATCCTTCTTTGGTCTCGGTGTTCTATGTGATTTAGGTACTTCAACTATCACTCTGGCAGTCTTTGGGGCTTCTACTACCCCAATTTCCTGCGCAGATTCCTCGGGTGTCGACATCATTCTAGTTAGGAGGCCCCGCGTCTCCTGCGGAAATCTCTCAAAGCCTCAAAATTCGCAAGGTCCATACACACTTTTCAAGTGTTTTTTGTTGGACAACCACTTGTAATTTATAGGGCCTTTCGAATTCAAATCCGATCGTTCCCCCACATTCGGCCCATTAATGCTAGATTGACAGAAGATTTCCAAGAATCTAACCCATAAAGTTTGCCTTAAATGCATGTCACCCACTCCATTTGGCCTCAATCCGACCATCAAATCGTGAACTGTGACGTTAACGGTCACTTCTGGTGGACCTGTGTGCTATTTCCATGAGTAGCACAACTGCCTTCGCGCTGTCGCATACCTTGTGACACTTCCTTGCTTCGCGCAGTCCTGAAATCGCGCAACTCCCTAGCCTGGGCAGTGTAGTTTATAGTACCGTGCCTCCTTTTATCTACCTGGAGTGCTAAGACTGTGCTTCTTTCCTTTAGTCAGATAGACGGCCCACCTGTGTATGGCTTCAATTGACTGCCATTCACCTTTCCTGGGAAGGGATCTCCATTCAACTTAACCAACTGGACCGCGCCACCGTCGGTAATATCCTTAATAACATAGGGCCCTAGCCAATGCATTTTAAATTTCCCTGGAAATTTATCAATCTTACTGTCATACAACAACACCAAGTCATCCACCTTAAAGGTGTGCAAACTAATATTTCGGTCATGCCATGCTTTTTCGCGTTGCTTTTGGACCTGTTGATGAAATCCAGCCAAAAATCTCTATTCTTCAAGTTCATCCAACTGCACGAGCCTCTCTTCCAGGGCTCCGCAATCTGTCATACCTGTGAGCGTCGCTATGCACAGAATAGGCACAATGTACTCCATGGGCATCACCGCTTCAACACCGTATACCAACCTAAAGGGTGTCTGTCCCATTAACTTCTTGCACGTCATCCGATAAGACCATAGTACTACAGGTATTTGTGGGTCCCAATCACTTCGCTAAGCATTGCAAACCTTGGTCAGTGCATTTTCAAGCATTTTGTTGAATGCCTCCACTGTCTCGTTAGCTTATGGGTGATAAGGAGTACTCTTCTGGTGATATAGCTGAAATTCTTCTGTCAGCGCGCTAATCGTTTCGTTTAGAAAGTGTGTACCCCGATTGCTCATCAAAATCTTTGGACATCCAAATCGCGTCAATACATGCTCAAATAGGAATTTTGTAGCCATTGCGACTGTGTAATCCTTCACAAGCTCCGCCTCCACTCATCGTGTCAAATACTTCATCGCGGTGATGATATATCTCGCCCCTGTCTTCCCTTGTGCTTGAATGGGTCCTACAAAATATATTGCCCACTTCTCGAAAGGTTGCAATGTCATTTGTGGATTCAAAGGCATTTCATCCCTCCGCGATGGCCTGCCTGTTCGCTGACATACATCACACGCCTTGAAATATGCTTTTGAATCCTGATGAAGGGTTGGCCACCACAATCCTGCGCGTAGAATCTTTTGCGCAGTTTCTCTACTTCCATAATGTCCTCCCGCGGCACCCCCATGAGTGTCCACGAGGGTGCTGCTTCTCTCAAACTCTTGTACATATCTTCGCAATATCTCATCAGTCCCCATTTTGTATAGATGCCCAATAATGACAAAGGAATTTTCTCGCACACCACTAATTCCTTCTTTTGCTGGACATAGTATCCTTTTGGTGCGGTTCTTGTTGTTAAGAAGTGTATTATATCCTCAAAATGTCCATCCACAACGTGTATAGAAAAGACCTCCGCGTTAGGTAATCCTTCCTCCAAATTAGTGGGTTCCTGCCCTGTCTTGATGCGTGACAGGTGGTCAGGTCCTGCGTTCAATCGTACAGGCTCACAACAACTTCAAAATCGTACTCTTGGAACAATAAAATCCATCTATAGATTCACCCCCCCAACACAGGCTTATTGATGAGGTACTTGAGCACATCGTGATCTATATACATCTTAAAATGGCCTCCTAGCAAGTAGTGCCGGTACTTCTGGAGTGCATACACCATAGCTAGCCCCTCTCATTTAGTGGTAGAGTAGTTATTCTCTGATTTGGATAATTTATGGCTTGCGAACGCGATAAGATGGTCCAAGCCTTCGCCTCCATCCTATGTTAGTACTTCCCCCAGCGCTATACACAACGCGTCGACATGTACATGAAAGTATTTCTTCCAGTCTGGGAAGATTAGAATTGTCGCAATAACCATCTTGTCTTTTAATATATCCACGCTTTTCTTACAGTCATCGTTCCAGTAGAACGTGACATCCTTCTTCAACAATTTTTCCATCGGCCCGGCTGGGCGTAGCCTTTGATTAGCTTTCTGTAATATCCTGTATGTCCTAGAGTAGCGTGTGGTTGTTTCACACTCCTCGACACTTCCAAGTTCAGTATCATCGCGATATTTGCGAGGTCTACCATCATTCCTTTTCAGCAAACCACATGCCCCAATAGGGTCCCAAAAGGAACGCAAAAAAAAAACTTCCCGAGGTTGAGCGCGATATAGTATCTTCGACAGGTATCGAGCATTAAGCGCAAGCTCGCTACATGGTGCTTAACCAGCCCAAATACAGTATAGTCATCAAAATATACCTCCAGGAACTTATGAATAAATTCCTTGAATACCGCAACAACCACGCACAAAAATATTGCAGGCATATTCTTCAATCCAAACGGCATTACGGTGTATTGAAAACAACCCCACTCAGTCGCAAAGGTTGTCTTTCTCCTATCCTCCAGTGCGATTTTGATTTGGTGGTACCCAGAGAACCCATCAGTGAAGGAAGATGCTTCCTGGCCACCTACATTTTCTAACACTTCATCCGTGAACGAAGTCGGGAAAGGATCATGCACACACGCATCATTTAGTTTTCTGAGATCCATGCATATCCTTATCTCATCCTTCTGCTTCTTCTCTTGCACCACCATTAGGCTTACCCAATCAGATTCTTCCACAAGCTCAATGATGCCTACCGCTAGCATCTTGTCTAGCTCTAAGCGAACCTTTTCCTTGTATTTTGGATTGAGGCGGTAAGGCCTCTGCTTAATTGGCTTCACGTCGGGCTTTAACGAGATCTTCATCACTCCTAGATCTCCGATTATTCCTTTCAGATATGTAAACTTGGTCGGGAATAAGTCCTGGTATTCGCGAAGTAATTCAGTGACCTTATCCACCGTTGCATCATCCCAGTAGTCTCCAATCTTCACGAATTTGGGTTATGCCTCCGTACCAATGTTCACTTGTCTTGTTTTCACTGGCGCGATTATATCAAGGTTCTCAATATGTGGTCCTTGAACCTCGCGATGGCCTTTTGTTTGCGGAATGTTAATCTTCCGCGGATCCTCATCCTCATCTTCAACAGTTACATTATAACATTCGAGCGCGTGACTCAGCTGAGTAGCCCATTCCGGCTGGACTAGGTCTAAAGGATCCCGCGGTATCCTAAAAATGGATGCTTTTACCTCTTGTAGCGCTTCATCAATACTATCAAACCCGTCCTAAAAAATGAATGTCATCATGAATCCTTTGCGTAGGATATCCCAGTCACCTGTCCCATGGCAGAGTTCTGTTTCTATATACCAATTCATTGGGATAACATCCAAGGTATGATAGAATAGGTGCACCCACTCAGGTTGGGCTTCTCTCCATAAGCCTGCATCCATTTGGCCAGATGCGCGCGCAGATCATTCTACCCACTGTACTTGTCTGTCAGTTGTTGTCACACGTAATGAGTCGATCTTGCGGACAAGATAGACCTTCCTAGAATCTAAAGAAGACCTAATGACAAGCAAACCAATCAAACACTATCTTTCTCTAAATATGCTTTTATAAACAAAGGCAAACAAGTGTTTTTAGGCCTACCTTAGGTCCAACGCAAGTTTGTGGATGCCCTCGCCCCTTCGATCCAAATGAGTTCCTTTGTCGCGAATCTGCAAATGCAAACAAGCAAACAAATTAAATAGCACCTAAAAAGCCAATATCATAAAACATATTTAACATGAAAGTGAAGGAAATCATGAAACAAATAACATGAGACACTTGTTGAGAAAAATGAGTTTGATTGTATTAATTCAAAAGAAGAAGAACTTTACAACTTGTACCTTGATGCTGTACAAGCTCCTCCCAGGGTCTAGCAAGAAGTCTCCTCTACTTTGACAAGTTTCACTCTCTTCCCAATGAAGCCAAAAATGTATGTGATCTCTCCTCTCAAGCTCAACTAGGAAGTATTAATTTCACCAGCATTTACCCTCAAAAATGTTCAGCTTCTAACCTCTTTAGAAACCAACCCAATGCCTGAATTTATAGTGCAATGGAGGGAAGTTACTAGGTCCTCCTTCAAAGGGATAAAGCCCTCCTTCAAAGGGATAGCTCCTCTCATCAAGGGATTAGCTCCTTCTCTTTTGGGATGCATGAACCACCTAAGAGCGGCAAATCCACGTCAAAATTCCTTCTAGAATCATCTAGAATTAACCCAAAGTGAGTTTTTTAGAATAAACTTGCGCCTTTTTGACTTTCACAGGGGTCCGCACCCACACCTTTAGGGACAGAGCGGGTAGGTCCGCAATTTTTGTAAACAGAAGGTGCGAGATCGCAGGTAACAGTGAGAGAAAGTGCAGAACCAGAGTTTCATTTATTTTCAATGTCTTTCTCTCATTTTCAAAGCTTGACTTGAAGAGCTGAGGTCTGAGACTTGCTTAGGAGGACAGTACAAGTGATGATAGACCCATACTGACTGCAAAGAATCATGGTGACGATATTTTTGCGTAACAGTTGCATATTAGGCTTCTTAAATTGTGTTCTCATCATTCTCCTACAGTCGCACCAATCATCAAAGCTTCCTTTGTGCGTACCCACCATCTTGCAAGCGTAGCGCCCAGTCCAAGGCCTGGAAGCGCTGCTTTTCTGGTACGTCCATTTCAAATGCATCCAAAAAGATATCTACCCCATTCTGTCCATCATAAGTAGCCAGAGTTGTTACCTTTGACGATACACAACGCAGTGACCAGGTCATCATGTTGCAATTCAGCGTAGTTACTTCATGTAATCGATTCTGCCAACGTTCTATTTCTTGGTCGGAATCTGAAGTGCAGGAACTCTCGTGATCCCATGTAATTCGTCCATCCGCGATGGGATTCACCCAGTCTTGGCCTCGCACTGTTATCTTATAGATGCAGTATAGATCATCATCTCTCTCATAATCACAGATTGATTCTGTATAGCGCGATCCTTCAGCAGGATCCAGGGGTATTATTACAAGCAGTGATTCCTTCTCAAAGATCATCTTGCGCTTCTTCAGATTGTTTACCCCATTCATATTAGTAGCCTAGTCAATTCCTAGGAGCTCAGGGTAGGGAATGCTATCATCCATTATCTTTATTACTTCAAAATCTGCCAGCGCGCTTGCTCCCTCAATGTCCATGGTCACCCCCTGCAGCCGCCCCACAGGGATGATTTTCTGCTGATTCGCCATCCTTAGCTGAATCGGGGACCATTGCAGTGCAGGTCTCCCCATTCGCTCCCATGTCTATTTTGGTAGGACATTTGTATCTAACCCTAAATCCAAAATGACTTGATCCATTTCATATTCTCCGATCTGCACAGTGAGTCTCATTTCACGCCCCGTCCTTGTCTTGTGCTTACCGATATTTTAGACTACGCGCGGTTCACCTGGCGTTGTCCCAGCACATCTATTGATGAGTTCTTGTAACCCTTTTACAACCTTATTGTCGCGCAATAACTTCATACATGTTTCCATGAAAGTTGTGAGCATAGAAGGGTCCATTTATGACTTAGGCTTATCCTTGCTTCCTGAGGTGGAGGCCTCAACAAAGCTCTTCTTAGCTTCCATTAAGATTTCATGAGCATGCTCCAAATCGAACTCAACCTCTTTCATCAGAGCTTTGCAAACCCATGTACTGTATTCTGGTTGTTTTCCCTTGTCATACCTTGTCGTGATCCCACTCCTGAGCATTATATTTACATTCGGATCTTCCTCGCGTGGCTCAGACCTCATCATATAAAGGTTTTGAGTCGGTGGAGGTGGTATTGCCCCTTTGTGTTGTATCCTAGCTATCAATGTAGGACAATAGTCCGTTTCATGATCAAACAATGTACAATATTTGCACGACGGGCGCGTTGGATTAGTGCAATAACGGGCATAGTGTCCCGGTCCTCCGCAATTGTAGCAAATCAACTATCTGCGACTGGTGGGCCCCAATATTGCAGCAATAATGCTACAACTCATGGAACTCCCTTCTTTACTTTTATCAACCTGGTAGTTCGTAACAAACTTGGAAGCAACGGTGCTATATGCACAAGTACTAGCTCTTGCCGCGACTGTCGCTTGATCAGCTGGCACAAGTCCGCTAGGAGATTAAGCCAACTTCTATGAGCTCTTAGAAGAAGCTTTTAACTGATGGACGAAAGCTAACTCAAAGGAGGCTAATCTACTTGCATAAAGAAACTAAAAGCGGAAAGGAAATGCAAACCCTAGCAAACCCTAGTTTTACCGACTAACCCTACTGGTGCAAGAAAAATGATGAAAGCTACATAAAGGAATGCCATTGACTCTTAGAAAGGTAAAATTCATGTGACTAAGGTACTTCTGAAGTGAAATCTGAAAAGAAACATCTTTTTGTATTTTTGAGTAAGTTGGCAGAATTATTGTGCATGTGCTTTAACTGTTTTTGTCTGTGCAGAGGTTGATTGGCGAAAGGAAATGCTTGCAGGAGGTTTGGAAGGTTAGAAGAGGGCCTAAGGGGTCCCTATCACCCTTCCAAAGAGTTTCACAGTGATCGGATCTCAAGAAACCGCTTTCGTGAGCTTCTACAGGAAGTTTGCAGGGGTTCTACAGGGTGTTCTGTAATTTCTATAGGATGTTCCGAAAAGGAGTTTTGGAGGGTTGATGGGGAAGAAAGGTGAAGAAGTGGGTATGGAGGTCAGACAAGGGTGTGAGGAGGTCTAGGACTTGGTGGATGGAGCTGAGGAGTGATGAGGGTGGTTGGATTTGTTTAAGGAGGGGTAGAGCAATGTTGTACAAAAACATGGAAATTAGGGCAAAGGGAGAAAATGTAGAAAATGAGTGCAAGAATCTAAGTTGGAGGATGAAGCAGGTTGCATGGATGGGGTAAGGGTAGCAGAGGAGGTTTCACAGGCGCTTTGCACTTGATTTTTCAAAACTAACGAACAAATGCTAAGAAAACCAAAGATCTAGCTGTTTTAACCTAATTTGACCTAAATAACAACAAAGAAAATGAACAACAGTTTATTTGCAATGAAATTATGTGAAATAGCTATGCAAACTAAGCAATCATGAACTTGAGCATGTAACTGCAACTAGTATCCACTTCTGCAAATGAGAATTTAACACTAATAATTGCATGATGAAGCAAAGACAATGTTTTTGGTGGCAGCAAGGACACCTTGGTCCTAGCTCATGGTCCCACTGAGGGAGAGGTGAGATCAGAGGTGCTTGATAGCCTTTTTCTGAAGATCTTATCTGTTATTAACTTATCAAATCAATCTGAACATGAAAAGTTTTTTTAATCATCAAAAGCAACCTAAATAACAAAACAAGATTTAAATCTAAATAGCAGATTTTATTCTAAGAATGTAGCAAAAACACATAAAAGTAAACAAAGGAGGTACTGGGCACTTGAGTTGGGCCCAACCCCAAGAGCTACAACCTCCTAAGGAAGATTAGAGCTGGTGCAAAGCTGGATTCATCTTTATTGAGCAAGAAATAATAGTTACATAAAAAACTGTCCACAAGAAAAAGCTTGAAAATGTGCTGAAATGCAGAGCTAACCTACTGCCTAAAAAATGACTAACATCTGACTAAAATCAAACTGCCAACTAGCTAACTTCTGCCAACCCCAATGAGGCCCTAAGCCCTCTTATTTATACAAATTGAGGACCCCAACAACGCTCCTAAAATTTAGGAACTCGGCTGCCAAAACTTGTAGTTAACAACAACTTTACTAGCCCTTGCTCGGCTGCCCTTGTGATAATTGATGTGGTGGCCCTTGAACTCCGAGATGATGGTGGAGAATTTGAGGTAAGGGCCCATAAATGAAGGGGACACCTTCCTACAAATCCTCTTCCTTGTTCTTCCACGAATTTGGTTGCTAAGTACTCATTAAAACCTTTGATTTTGTCTCAAAATTGACCAAAAAACTGCACAAAGCACCCATTAGACTTGTTGGCATAATGACTAACCCAATTCACTCTATTAGCATAAATATAATAAAAAACATGCAATAAACTAATGAGAATGGTGGATTAAGTCGAATTAGGAGGCTGAATGAGCCCATATAATTATCCATTTTTGGGGCTCATCATCACCCCCTACTGAAAGTGTTGCTCATCCTTTGAGCAACTAATCTATCTCTTCATCTTTGATGGCCCTGGTGGCCTCCCTGTCATGCCAAGCTTCTGAAGTGATGTCCTCTTCTTGGTCATGAAACCATGCTTTTCTCTCTACTTCTTCCCACTGCCTGTGCTCCTTTTCTTGTAGTAGTTTTGTTAGCGCCTCAACCTCAGCCTGCAACTTGTCCTCTCTTTGCTATTCATCAGATGTTTCCTTGTCTTTCCTTCTTCCTGTGATTGTTTGGCCACATTTTCCTCCAATTTCTCGGTCTCTCTTAGCTTAGCCCAAGTTTCCTGTAGAGAATTCTCAGCTTCCTGTAGAACTGTCTCGGCTTCATGTAGAACTGTCTCAACTTCCTGTAGAGCTGTCTTTGAGTCCATCATTTGAATTCTCTCTCTCCAAGTGAAGGTTTTTGGCTTCCTCATTCATAGGTGATGGATATCTTTGAAGGAGACTCCTCCTTTTGTTTAGCTGTTGTGTCCTTAATGACAATTGGCTCCTTTGATTGTGGCTGGGGTCTGCCAGCTTTTATCCCTGTGCTCCTTCTTGCCTTAAAGTACATGAAAGGCTCCCTTTTTCGCTTCCCTTTTTGTTTTGGAGATGTGCTTAAGGTAGCCAACATAGCTGCTGCCTCCCTGGCCAAAATCTCAAGTGATTTCTCCTTTTGCTGCTCTGTTTTCATGTTTCCTATAAAAATTGTTTTCATGCTTCCTGTAGAAAGCTCGGTGTCAACTGTTTTGGTCTGTTTGGCTAGATGTGTCTTTCCTTTTAATTTCTGTGTGGTTGCCTTGGTTGTGACAACTTTCATTTGGGATTTCTTGGCCTTTTTCTTCCCAAACTTTTTCCTTTTTCGCCCTCTCTGTTTTTTCTGTTGTCTCATTTTCTGTCTCATGCTCAGCGGTCATGTCAAATTCCTCTTTTTTCTTCTGTTATTCCTCTATTTTTCCCTCTGCTTGAATGTCTTATGCTCCCTCATCAGTTTTCTTCTCAATTTCTTCAGTTGGCATGGTGTTGAGTTTGTGTTTTAACCAAAAAAAGAAAATTGTTCAGGGAAACAGTCATTTCACTGCGACAGAGGATAGCTGAATTTTCTTCTTTTTCTGAGACCAGATAAGGAATTTTGCATGTGCTCCTTACAACATCAAATGGCAGTAATTCCCTTGTGTTAAAACTGCTGTCACCTAGAATTGGTCTGTCTGTTTATGAAAGAAATTTTTTACAGAGCAGAGCATAAGGACATTGGTTTTTTTCAACACATTGATAGATATGCAAATTCAAGTTTTTCCACACATATAGGTTGGTCTCTACTGCTGCATGTCTTCCTTGCAAGGGGATTTTTTTTTTTTTTTTAAGTGATGAGGAGATTTCGGGTGCAGAAGAAAAAAAAATGGGTAAACTCAGTGAATCATGCAGGCATACTTTTTTTACTCTCATTTTTCAATTTAATGTCATGTTCAATTCACCATTTTGCACCAACAAATCATGCACAAAGAAGTTTCCTCGATCCTACCTCATTTTGAGCTTGAAATTCGCTGAAAATCCTAGGTTTTCTTTCTGCATCGCTGTTTTTTGCATTTCCTTTAGAAGCCTTCCTATAGAACGAAACTGCGCTTCCTGTAGAGCCCGATAGGTGGGATATTTTTTTAAAAAAGGAAAAAATCTCGATAAATCAGGCAAGAATCTTGCAGAGGACCGCTGGTTAACTAATATGGAAGTGGTGGATGCGTGCTTCAGTTGTGACCGCAGTTGAACAAAGAGTGGTGAGAGTTTTAGCCGAGCATCGTTTAATTTCAGCGTGATTTGTGGTGAGGGAGTGAGGTGGCCAGATGTGCACTGGCCCCATGCAGACTGCAGTGCTGTTATGAACTGTATGTTCTCTTTTTGTTAATCACTTGACATCAGTTGCACTGGAGTTCAAACGACCAACACTATTTGTTTTTTTAATTTCACGTGAGTTGTCTATACATGTATGCTGCATGATTTTTGGCTGAGCGCTAGAGAACTGGACAAGGCACTGTTGGCTTACTCCCACCATTTCATTCGTTTATGCGATTTCAAATCATATTGATGCAGATAGAGGAACTGGTTTAGACACATACCTGTAAGTTGACGTGCTGCTGGGTCCTTTTTTGCTGCTACATGCTCACATTCCCTTGCTGCATGCCTGGATCCTTTATGCTATAAGATTTTTGTTGTCTGATGTGTGGTTATTTTTCTTGTGCAGGTATCCTCTGCTGGATCCACGCTGTAGGAGCTGGCTTCAACGTTCATATTTGCACCCTCATGCTGTTGACGCTGAATTTTCGTAGGACAACAACTTGTTTTCTCCATAGCTCCCAAAATATAGACCGGATCGATCTGAAACTTTCTGAGCATGTTGATATCATCATTATGCACCTCCCATAGCAAAATTGCGATCAATGGATGCACAGATTTCGAGAAAAATTGAAAATGGCTGAAGATTACAGAGGTCAATTTCTCAGAAACCATGCATCAGAATCGGCTGAAACTGCTTGGGTAGGTTACTATCACCCATATGCATCTCCCCATGAAACAGGTTTTGAAACGGATGCACGGATATGGAGAAAATGCAAAAATGGCTGAAGGTGATGGAGGCTGATTTCTTGGAAACCGTGCACCGGAATTGGCTGAAATTGCTCGGGCATGTTGCCATCATCCCTATACAACTCCCCATGTAACAGTTTTGCAAATGGATGCACGGTTTTCAAGCTAGGGAAAAAAAAATTTCAGCACTATGTATTTTTGCTTCCAAGCATTCTGCAGTTTTTTGCATGGTAAGAAAAAATGAGCTTGGGCTGTGATGCAGGCATGGAATTGATGGGAGAGAGGTTTGAGGATTGTAGGAGGACTTATGAACCCGTGAGGAAGCTATCATGTTCGCCAAACTGCCTTTTTGAAATCCATTTCTAGCTTCCTATAGAAATCCTGTAATTTCTATAGGAACTTCCTGTAGAACACACAGTTTTTAGGAAAGAAGCATAATGAGATGGAAAAAATGATGGAGAAGGGTGAGGGATGGAAACATGGATTCTTTCAGGCCTCATGGACATATTCCTAGCCTTCTGGTCCTCTTCGGAGATCAATTTTGGCCTGTTTGTAGGCTTCCTGTAGAAGACACAGAACTTCCTGTGGAATGCACAAAACTTCCTCTGTCTTTGTTTTATGCGATCCTCCTAACCTGCAATGTCCTTGCTGCAACCTGCAATTATTCAATGGAAATTAGGTTTACTTTTTCTTCTTCATTTTTCTCTTTTTTTTTTTTTGAAAACAACTAGGGCGCCTCATGGAGGTTTTCATCCTAATTGCCTGCCTTGGGCGCTTCCAAGGGAGGTTTTCACCCAGGGATCTTATTCTCTTTTTATTTTCTCTTCTTTCTAACCCATTGACCGCCTCATGAAGGTTTTCAATCAATGAGTCAACCTGAGGCGCCTCCGAGGAGGTTTTCACCTTAGATTTTTTTTTTTTTTTTACCCTACCCTACTTGAAAAACAAAATCATTTTCAAGTATAAGAATACTTCCAATGGAGCCATGCGCACGTCGAGATGAGAGACAAAATGATGTGGAGGTTTGAAATGCATGCTTTGACATCTATCTGGATTTCAGAGACCAAATGATTTGACTTTGAAGGGATCAAACATAGCTGAGGAAGAGAGT
This sequence comes from Pinus tabuliformis, assembly GCA_031772625.1. Lineage (NCBI taxonomy): Eukaryota > Viridiplantae > Streptophyta > Pinopsida > Pinales > Pinaceae > Pinus > Pinus tabuliformis. Next base: position 321,580,998 of record CM062814.1, on the reverse strand, counting down.
ACTGTTGCAACTTAGTGACTGTCTGGAACCAAGTCTCAATATGGCTCTGATATCCTTGGTCCTTTTGCTGATCTGGATCATTCTCCATATCTTCTTCTATCATGACCTTCAAATCTTCATCTTTTTGCTGAGTTTTCTCTTGAATACATGGAGGATTTGATGGGAACTCTCTCCATCTCTGATTCTGATGTCTTCTCTTCATCAAGTTCAACCCATGGTTCTTTGATCTCCTCTTTTGAATCTTCTTTTACTGGATGTGGTCCTTCAATGCTTTCAGGATAATCTCTTTTTTGCAATACACTTCCTTAGCAATGGTGAAGATCTTTGAGCTCAAGAGGAGTCATTTGGACATGTTGTGCCTCAGCTTTGCAATTGGGTTGAGCTATTCCAATGTGTGGGTTAGGAAATGGTGGTATGGGCAGTTGAGTGGGGGTGTATATTTGAGATGGATGTGGATGGGGTTGTGGTTGGGCAGGTGGTGGAGGAAAAGGAGCAGGAGGAGAGTTGTACTGGGGCCTCCACCCCTGATGAGGTGCATTCCACTGAGGCTGTGGCTGAGCATAAGAGTGAAACGAATGAGCAAATAGAGAAGCATGGTATTGAGGAGGATACGACCAAGGAGGGGGTGTGGACTAGGAAGGATGAGCAGGGGGACCCCAAGAAGGCATGGAAGTGGCTTGATAGGGGTTATAATAGGTCTGGGATGTCCCTTGCATTCCCTGCTGGTAAGTTATGGGTCCATGTGGCCTCCCTTGATTCATATAATGGAGTGGTTCAGTGACTCCATTGGCCCTTTGACATGCAGTTTTAATTCCGGGCAAGGAAGGACACTGATTCATAGGATGGTCTCTTTCACAGACAAAACACACTTCTATGGAGTGCAATGGACATTCGTTCATAGGATGCTTTCTAGTGCACCTGGGACAAAAGATGGCCAAAGTCCTCTTGGCTTCCTCTTGCTTCCTTTGGATCTGCAAGGTATCCAGTTGCATGGCAAGAAACTGCCTCATCTCACTCTTGAAATCTTCCATCTGATTTGAAAATTCGTTTTTGGATAAGGTATTGCTCCCAACATTTCTGCTTGTAGCCATTTGCTCCAGAGGAATGTTTCCTTCTTCTTCTCCACTAGAGGTTCTTCAAATATGCCTTGATGTCCACCTAGGGCTTCTTCTTAATCACAGCCATCGAAGAAGAGAGAAGGTTGGCTGTGTGAAGCAGTGGGGGGTGTTGTGCAAACATTTTTCTGACTTATCTCTACTCCTACAAGGCATGAAAGGAAATCTTTTTGGTTGATCTTTGCTTTTTTTCTGCTTGTACCTACAAAACTAAAATAGATTGAACTGCGACTAACTATCTTGCTGAAATGAAAATGCGGAATTGAAATGAAAGCAGGAAATGACTAATCTATTTTGCTGAAATGAAATTGCAGGAATGAAATGCTAGGCTACGCTTGCAGAATTGAAATACTAATCTACGCTTGCAGAATTGAAATTGCGGAATTGAAATGCTAATTTACGCTTGCAGAAATGAAATTGCGGAATTGAAATGCTAACCTATGAAAGTAGGAAATGTCTAATCTACTTTTGCGGAAATGAAATTGCAGAATGGAAATGAAACAATCTACTCCACGCTTGCTGAAATAAACTACTTAGCAGAAGGTTGTAGTAGAAAATAGAAGAAAAGCAGCAATCACCAATACTCTGATGCTTCCCCGGAAACGACGCCAAAACGAATGTTGGGCCCCAGTATTGCAGCAATAATGCTGCAACTCCTGCAACTCCCTTCTTTAATTTTATCAACCCGGTAGTTTGTAACAAACTTGGAAGTGACGGTGCTATATGCACAAGTACTAGCTCTTGCCGCGACTGTGACTTGATCAGCTGGCACAAGTCCGCTAGGAGCTTAAGCCAACTTCTATGAGCTCTTAGAAGAAGCTTTTAACTGATGGATGAAAGCTAACTCAAAGGAGGCTAATCTACTTGTAGAAAGAAACTAAAAGCGGAAAGGAAATGCAAACCATAGCAAACCCTAGTTTTACCGACTAACCCTACTGGTGCAAGAAAAATGATGAAAGCTATAGAAAGGAATGGCATTGACTCTTATAAAGGTAAAATGCATGTGACTAAGCTAATTCTGAAGTGAAATCTGAAAAGAAACATCTTTTTGTATTTTTGAGTAAGTTGGCAGAATTATTGTGCATGTGCTTTAACTGTTTTTGACTGTGCAGAGTTTGATTGGCGAAAGGAAATGCTTGCAGGAGGTTTGGAAGGTTAGAAGAGGCCCTAAGGGGTCCCCATCACCCTTCTAAAGAGTTTCACAGTGATCGGATCTCAAGAAACCGCTTTCATGAGCTTCTATAGGAAGTCTGCAGGGGTTCTACAGGGTGTTCTGTAATTTCTACAGGATGTTCCGAAAAGGAGTTTTGGAGGGTTGATGGAGGAAGAAAGGTGAAGAAGTGGGTATGGAGGTGAGATAAGGGTGTGAGGAGGTCCAGGACTTGGTGGATGGAGCTGAGGAGTGATGAGGGTGGTTGGATTTGTTCAAGGAGGGGTAGAGCAATGTTGTACAAAAATATGGAAATTAGGGCAAAGGGAGAAAACGTAGCAAATGAGAGGCAAGAATCTAAGTTGGAGGACGAAGCAGGTTGCATGGATGGGGTAAGGGTAGGAGAGGAGGTTTCACAGGTGCTCTGCACGTGATTTTTCAAAACTAACCAACAAAGACTAATAAAACCAAAGATCTAGCTGTTTTAACCTAATTTGACCTAAATAACAACAAAGAAAATGAACAACAGTTTATTTGCAACGAAATCATGTGAAATAACTAAGCAAACTAAGCAATCATGAACTTGAGCATGTAACCACAACTAGTATCAACTTCTGCAAATGAGAATCTAACACTAATAATTGCATGATGAAGCAAAGACAGTGTTTTTGGTGGCAGCAAGGACACCTTGGTCCCAGCTCATGGTCCCACTGAGGGAGAGGTGAGATCAGAGGTGCTTGATAACCTTTTTCTGAGGATCTTCTCTGTTATTAACCTATCGAATCAATCTAAACATGAAAAGCCTTTTTAATTATCAAAAGAAACCTAAATAACAAAACAAAATTTAAATCTAAATAGCAGATTTTATTCTAAGAATGCAACAAAAACACATAAAAGTAAACAAAGGAGGTACTGGGCATTTGAGTTGGGCCCAACCCAAAGAGCTACAACCTCCTAAGGAAGATTAGAGCTGGTGAAAAGCTGGATTCATCTTTATTGAGCAAGAAATAACAATTACATAAAAAACTGTCCACAAGAAAAAGCTTGAAAATGTGCTGAAATGCAGAGCTAACTTACTGCCTAAAAAATGACTAACATCTGACTAAAATCGAACTGCCAACTAGCTAACTTCTGCCAACCCCAATGAGGCCCTAAGCCCTCTTATTTATACAAACTGAGGACTCCAACAACGCTCCTAAACTTTAGGAACTCGGCTGCCAAAACTTGTAGTTAACAACAACTTTACTAGCCCTTGCTCGGCTGCCCTTGTGATAATTGATGTGGTGGCCCTTGAACTCCGAGCTGATGGTGGAGAATTCGAGGTAAGGGCCAATAAATGAAGGGGACACCTTCCTAAAAATCCTCTTCCTTGTTTTTCCACGAATTTGGTTGCCAAGTGCTCATTAAAACCTTTAATTTTGTCTCAAAATTAACCAAAAAACTGCACAAAGCACCCATTAGACTTGTTGGCATAATGACTAACCAAATTCACTCTATTAGCATAAATATAATAAAAAACATGCAATAAACTAATGAGAATGGTGGATTAATTCGAATTAGGAGGCTGAATGAGCCCATATAATTATCCATTTTTGGGGCTCATCAGCGACCTCTATTAGGTCCTCCTCTGCCTCGGCCTCGTCCGCGCCCCGGAAATCCTGGTCGCGCCATCCCTGCATTTTGGTCAAGGGGCTACGTTTCAGCCTGAACCTTGTATGTGGGAGTTCTATCCTTCATCAATTCATAGCTCCTGCAAGTACGCTCATCATGTCCTACTGACCTACAAAAGTTTCAGAACAGTTATTGCGGTGCTTGTACATACTTCTGTAGCAAGTGACAGTTATCCGTGGCATGTTTTCTAACTACCTGATAGATAGCACACCATAATGCAGGCTCCGCGCTAGGTCCTGCTTGAGCTTCCGACATTAAAGGCATCAATCCTCCCCCTGCAAGGTAATTCGCAAAGATTGGGCAATGGTCTTTGTCATGACCTTGACTCTTGCATTTCAAGCACCATACCTCCTCGCGTACCTTTGGTCGAACTGTCCTATCCTGCTTCAGACTTTGCATCTCTAGGCACAGATTCTGCAGCTGTGCATGGATCTGCTGAATTCTTAGATTAGGATCTTGCATCGGAGTCTCATGTAGTCTCATGGCAATCTCCAAGGCCTCGGCTTGAGTTGTTAGCTTCTGTTGTGACAGCACGCTCCTTAAGTGGGGTAGTAGCAAAGCCACAAACCACTCACGATGCTGTCCATCTGTCAAATTCATATTGGCTTCGCGGATTTGACACTTCAATCTTTGATCCAATTCCCAAGGTGTCTCGCTTGGTTGCATCACGATCTCTTTGAATCCCACGATCAACTGCGCCTCAGATTTAGACCTGCTAAATTGCTTATTTAGTGATGTATGGATGTTTGATACTCCAACATTCAGGTTATCATTAGAGTACTTAATATACCAGGTTAGCGCGCGATCTTGTAGAGCACTAACCAGTGTCGCCTTCTTTACGTGGTCATCTGTAACACCTTGATCTTCCCATACAGCCCTCACAATGAACCAAAATTGGTCCGGGTCCTCATTTCCCAAGCCTTTGAACAAAGGCAACTTCACTGTATTTGCCATACTGAACCGCGGTGGAGGTGGAGGTGGTACGGGTGAAGTTGAAGGCATGGAAAAATTTAGGGGCAAATTTTCACCCTTGGGCTAAATTAAGGGGTTTTATATTTTTATTGGGCGAATATTTTGTATCATAGTACATTGTTACAAATTGCCTCAAATTTGTTTTATTAAAAAATTAGGTATGGAGGTTAGCCCACCTTATTTTAAGGGAGAGGGTAAAAAAATAAATTTAGCCCTTGAAATTAGGAGTTACAATCTTCCATTCCCCCTCATTTTCAAGAAAATGTATTTATGATAGTTATAAATAAAAATACATACAATGGAGGTATGGTAAATAAATAAAATCTCTTTCTATACTTACTCCATAGGTATGGTAAATAAATAAAAATGCAAATAAACTAGAGGTATGGTAAATAAATAAAACCTCTTTTTATATTTTGTCCATAACCCTTTTTCTATTTAAGAAAGCTAAAAAACGAGGTTTCATTTAAGTGAATCCTATGGGCCAAATACCATATTTATAAAATAGGTATGGTAGATTAATAAAAATATAAATAAACGAGAGGTATGGTAAATAAGTAAAACATTTTTTTATATTTATTCCATATTTCACTTTCTATTTATGAACACCAAGCGTGTAAATAAATAAAAATATAAATAAAGTGGAGGTATGGTAAATAAATAAAACCTCTTTCTATATTTATTCCATAACCCTCTTTCTATTTAAGAAGGCTAAAAAAGGAGGTTTTATTTAATTGAATCCTATGGGCCAAATACCATATTTATAAAAAAGTGTTGACACCTAATCATCAAGATTGGGTGAATATATACAATTGATGTAAATAAATAATAAGAAATATGAACAGTCATCGGGAGATGAAGTGAAGAGTCTCCCTCATGTATATAATAGAGACCAACTTAAAGGAATAAGATGAATTGAATTCATGGAGTTACTACCTGGCCTGACATGGTATCATAGCACAAGTCCCAAGTGATCCAGGTGGATGTTGGTGGCCACCCACCTATCCCATTTGGACCCCCACAACTGTCTCTTTCAGCTTTTTCAGTTTCCTAAATTTTATCACAGTTTACTATTTTTAGTAGTTTTTCGGGTCCTGAACTTCCAGAGCCGTTTTGAGGCCCTAAACGAAGCTTTTTGGGAAATGTAGGGGCAACATGGGTCCATGGACTGATGTTTCCCTTTCCAAAGTGGTAGTGCTCAGATAGATCTTTCTAACGAGCTATTGTACGCGTCAAATGGAGATCGTATGCCAAAGTTATGACCCCGGGAAATTGATGTACCAATTTACCCAAATGGGGCCCACAATTGGCGTTTCATCTTCTAGGGTTAGGTTTTGGGATGCTAAGTGTTTTCCATGGTTTCTCAACAATAAATAGGCCTTTGAGCCTCATTGTAACATAGTTCAGAGGCATGTAGCCGCCACATCTCTTCTCAGAGATAAGCTACCATCGCCCTAGCTGGTTTATTTCCATTACTGTTTGTAAGCATATTTCAGTGTTTTACATTAATGAAATGAAGTATTATTTCCGCTGCATATATGTGTTTATGGTTATCTCTGTAATTTGTTGCATTCCTGTTTAAATCCGGATCAGTGGTATCAGAGCAGTCTGCTTTTTCTCTGTTTTTATTTGCATGTCCCCAACGAGGTCGGGATATAAGGAGTTAGGGCTTGAACTAGCTGAACCTTTGCAAGACCAGCCTCGCAAATCCCGACGGCCTCCCGTGGCGTATGAAAAGAAAGACAAGGGGGAAGGAGATCCTATCAAAATCTTGCTCAAAGAAGCCCTCGAGCGACAACGGAACGCGATGATGGACAACTTGCCCAGATTCTTCAGCGACTACCCAGAGGCGACGCATCGGCTTCCAACAGCTACTCTGGAAACGCCACACGTTTAAGGTACAAGTTAATTTTGAAATCCCCATCTTCGAGGGTAAAATAGATGTAGATGGCGTAGATAAATGGTTAAATCTGCTAGATGGGTGTTTTTCTATTCATGAATTTTCGAGTCGGGGAAAGATTATTTTCGCTATTCTCAAAGCAGCCCCCCACGTCAAGGACTGGTGGGAAACCCACTACGAGTAGAAGGATGAAAATACAGGCTCACTATTTTCAGCCGCACCCAATTGGGATTCATTCTGGGATGCCGTTAAGGAGAAATACTACCCTGTCAAAAGCTATGAGGACAAATACATCAGATGGACCATACTTCGGCAGGGGCGGGACCAAGATGTGCTGGAGTTCACAAACATTTTTCATACCCTTCGCACACAGTTGGGTATCAAGGACTCTGAGCTACATTTGGTACTCAAATACCATGGCTGCCTACATAGATACATCCAGTAAGAGATGAAGTTCCTGAACATATCCTCACTCGGCACGGCGTACTGATATGCTGTCAAAATTGAGCAAAAGTTCAAACAGAAGAAGCGAGACTTTGGATCTGCAAATCCAAAGACCAAAGGACAAAGCCAAGGCGGGGTGACCCAAGACAACTCGTCGAAGCTGCAAGAAAAGAACAACACCATGAAGTCGAAGAAGGACACAGGAAAGTGGTGTGAGTTCCACAAGTCCCACTCATAACACAAGTGAGTGTCGGATCAAGTAGTTGCTGGTGGCTGAGTTGAAGGCTTCCGAATCAGATGCATGTTCCAACCCTGAGCTAGAACCCAACAAGGGGAATGGCAAAGGGAAGCAGATCATTGATGCGGATCCCAACGCCACTGTTGCCACCACCAAGATCAAGAAGAATGAACCCGAAGATTCAGAGGAGGGGGAATGTCTTTTCCACTCACAGATGTGGGTGAAGGGTTCGCCGCTGCAATTCATTGTCGACAGTGACAGCTAAAAGAAATTCATTTCAGCAGAGGTCGTGAAGCGGTTAGGCCTATCGACTACACCACACCCGCAATCGTACAGTATCGGGTGGCTTCATGAAGGACGAGATCTCAAAGTCCGCTAGCAGTGTTGCCTTCCCTACAGCATCAAGCCCTTCACAAATGTTTGATGTTACACCTATAGATGTTTGTGATGTACTATTAAGCCAGCCATACTTGTGGAGGCGACATGCTATGTATGAGTCAAGGCCTCGTGCTGTCATTATTTCTTTGAATAATTCATTATACAGGATACTGGAGGTAGCCCCACCTACTGCCACCTCTTTGATCACTGCCAAGAAAGGCAGCAAGCTCATCTCATAGGCTAAGAAATTTATTTTATGTCTGGTTCACTCCCAAAGTAAGGGGAGATCATCACCACATCCATGACTCCCGCGAAGGATTCCTCCACGCAGCAGCAGCAACAGAGGAATACGGTCATGACAGAACACAGGAACAACTTCTCCTCACCCACAGGAGTACCACACAAGCTTCAGGTGGGCAACAAAGTCTGGTTGCATCTGCAGAAAGAATGCCTTACAAGAGCCCATCAAAAGCTCCGACCATGCCGACATGGTCCTTACACCATTACTAAGGTTGTGGGAGATAATGCTTTAGAGCACAAAATTTCTCCATTCCTTCGTCTGCACCGAGTGTTCAATGTGGATCGTCGTCGACCATGCTTCCCACCATTTCTGGACACATCAGAGATTGTAGAACAACTCACCAGAGACCCAGATCAGCAAAAGATTCCTCATCTTAGGGAGGAACTCAATGCAAAGGGGACCATTGCTTCCTAAGGGGGGAGGAATGATTCAAGTGGATGTTGGTGTCCACCCACCTATTCCATTTGGACCCCCACAACTATCTCTTTCAACTTTTTCAGTTTCCTAAATTGTATCACAGTTTACTATTTTTAGCAGTTTTTCGGGTCCTGAACTTCCGGAGCCGTTTTGAGGCCCTAAACGATGTTTTTTGGGAAACCTAGGGGCAACATGGGTTCATGGACCGATGTTTCCCTTCCCAGAGTGGTAATGCTCGAATAGATCTTTCTAACGAGCTATTGTACGCGTGAAATGGAGATCTTATGCCAAAGTTACGACCCCAGGAAATTGATGTACCAATTTACCCAAATGGGGCCCACAATTTGGTGTTTCATCTTCTAGGGTTAGGTTTTGGGATGTTAAGGGTTTTCCATTGTTTCTCAACAATAAATAGGCTTTTGGGCCTCATTGTAACACAGTTCAGAGGCATGTAGCTGCCACATCTCTTCTCAGAGATAAGCCACCATCACCCTAGCTGGTTTATTTCCATTACTGTTTGTAAGCATATTTCAGTATTTTACATTAATGAAATGAGGTATTATTTCCACTGCATATCTGTGTTTATGGTTATCTCTGTAATTTGTTGCGTTCCTGTTTAAATCTGGATCACCAAGTTCCTAAAATTAGTTGTAACTCCTTGTCTGCGCCCTCTGCGCTCCCTGGGCTGTGCATAATTGTCCTTTATGCACCTTCTGGGCTCTCTGCCATAGTCATTTTCTGTGCCATCTTAACTGTTGGCACGATTTTTCTGTATAGCCCTCTGTCATAATGTTTTCTTTACCCTCTCGGTTTTCCAGAAGAGGAGCAGGTTGGGGTGTGCGTTTACAATTTTTGATTACAGTGGAAGGGATTTCTTGTATTTCTGTTTAGGAGTAACCCATTTGACTCTGAGAATGTAATAGCCCTCTGTGCATCCTCCCTGGTGGAGAAATTGGCAATGAATTTGTATTTTGGGGTTGCCAAATTGCCCATTGTTGCATCAACACAACTTGTTGTGGGTGCTGAGAAGTTGGCGTTGGAGAAGTGTTGCCGCTGAGGACTGTTGAGAGTGTCGCTGTGAGTGTGCTGTTGATGTGTGAGGGAGTGCTACGGGAGTGGAAACGTATCAGAATGCTGATGATATATACCTCTTTTGGAGCGTCATATGGTATCAGAACACTGATCGAAGTGTTTCCCATATCCCTCAAGAATGCGCTTCTGAGTGTGATGTTGAAGAGCACTGTATAATACCGCCTTTATTTTCTCTCTGCTTCTCTCTGCGGTTCGTCCTTGGAGCCAATTGGTATCTAGTCAAAATTCCACCCAGTATGGTCCAAGTTCGATTATAAAGGCGGGATACGACCCATCACCATACGCTCGGTACACTGTTGGTGTCAGAATGCTGTGGTATGGAGCGTTGTGAACGCTATCTTGCATCAGAGCGCTGTTTGGTATCACGCTGCTGATATATACCCTTTTTGAATGCGCTGTAAAGTTTTGTGTATTTACGCTGTCCAATTCAAAGCGCTGTCCAGTTGAATGTGCTGTACAGTTTTTTGTATTTACAGTCTTACGTATTGACATTTGAATTTGCTGTCCAGTCATATCAAAATTATATTTTTTCCCATTAGGAGTAAAATTTTGCAGCATAAGTTTTTTTTTATAGTATGCATTCAATCATATCCATTGTGGGAATAGTTCTCACTGGCAAGGAGAACTATCTTGAGTGGTCCTGGATGATAAAACATACCCTCATTTTCAATGAGTTGTGGAAAGGAGTGTGCATTGGAGATAGAGTCAAAGATCCAGAACAACCTAACTCAGACAAAGAGCTTGCCATTTGGGAAAATAAGAACAACAAAGCTTATGCATTAATCGCAACATCTGTAAATGAAGAAGTGAGTCGCCATATTTTGCCATTTTCAACTACTTTCAAAGCCTTACAAAAGCTGAAAGAACTCTATGACTCACATTCTGCACTTGAAGTTGTTCAACTCATGATTAAACTCTTCACTCTTGAATTGCAAAATAATGATCCTCTTGCTCTTGCATCCGAAGTAAAATCTATAATGCATGATATCAAATCCACTAAGGTTGAATTGGATATTCCTCTTATTTATTTTCTTAAGGCACTTTATCCTACTTACTCCAATTATCTTGAGTCATTGCAAGCAAATGGAAATCTCAAAGATATTACCTTTGACTCTCTTGTGAAAAAAATTTGCTGAAAGAAAGAAAGCTTTTGGAAAGAAGACAACCCCTAAATCTTATGAAGAGGCTGTGTGCCTTGCTCATAATGGAAAGAATCATGCTCAAGATTCTTCAAGAGGAAGAGGTGGTCGAAGAGGAAGAGGAATATATTTTAAAGGCAGGGGGGGCCGACACTCTCAAGGAGAAAAGGCAGATTTGCACTGCATACGCTGCAAAAGAAATGGATCACATGATGCCTCTACATGCAAAATACCTTGGGACAAAATTGAGCAGCAAAGAAATCAACCCAAAGGTAAAACTAATGACACATAAAAAGGTAAAGCACTTGAATCTGCTCATTATGTGGTGGCACAATGTAATAATGGAGTAAATGAAGATTTATTTAATGCTTCACTTGTTTCTTGGAAAAATGATTGGGTTGCTTGATTCAGGAGCAACTTGCCACATGACTCATAGAAAAGATTTTTTTGAAGAATTTACTGACAATGTTGATGGAGCAGTATACTTTGCAGACCAATAAAAAATCAAGTCATCAGGGCTTGGCACAATCAGGCTTAAATTGCCTGGTCTTCCAGATTTTCTTCTGCATCATGTTCTATATCTCCCACAACTGAAGAGAAACTCACTGTCCTTGGTCCACATCCGCCAGCAAGGTCACTCCATTCATATGTTTGATGGCAAGCTTGAGGTGAGAAAAGCATCTGACCACTCACTTGTCATGAAGGGAATAGAAGAAGAAAGGCTTCTCAAGCTGCAAGGTACCTCTGCTCGTGCACAACATTTCTCATACAATTCTCATTATGAACAAGGTACTTCCATAGAGTTTAATATGGCATGCTAGATTTGGACATTTGAACTATGACAACCTTCGTTTGTTGAAGAAAAATGGTGTTGCTAGTTTGCCTACAATTCTTAGGAAATTTAAGCAATGTGATGCTTGCATTCTAGGAAAACATAGCAAACAGTGTTTTCATGATTCACATTCAAGAGAACATAGAAAACTTGAACTCATTCATTCAGATTTATGTGGTTCAATGCCCGTTCCTTCTGCAAATGGAAATAAATATATGATGACATTTATTGATGACTACACCAGAATGTGTTGGGTTTATTTATTGAAGAAAAAATTTGATGCTTTTCAAACATTCAAGAACTTTCATAAATGGATTGAAAATGATGCACAATATCATATTGGGTCTATTCACATTGATAAAGGAAAAGAATACTGACATCAAATGAATTTGAAAACTATCTTCGCCAACATGGGATCAAACATCAAACGACTGTACCTTATAATCCCCAATAGAATGGTGTAGTTGAAAGAATGAATAGGACAATCTTAAATATGGTATGCTCCATGCTCTTCTTCAAAATGTAAAAATAATGTTTTGGGCTGATGCTGTTCTATGTGCTGCATATATAAAGAATAGATGTCCATCTAATGCTATTAGAAACAAGACTCCCTATGAAATGTGGTATAGGCACATTCCTTTGGTAAAGCATCTCAGGGTTTTTGGTTCCACCTGTTATGCCTTGATAACAAAGGTACATAGAAATGAACTTGGTGCAGGAAGTCGTAAGTGTATCTTCTTGGGGTATTCAAACACCTTCAAAGCATACCGTCTCTATGATGAAGTCAATAAAAAGTTTGTTGTATCTAGAGATGTAATTTTTTTGAATCATCCAAAACTGACAATGTTGTTGAACGACAACTTGATCGCTTGGATAGATTCGCAAATGAAAAATCATTTCGATAATTTGATAATCAGATTCCACATCTTGAAGGGGGGATTCCTATACTAGATCAACATGTGGAATCTTCTTCTGAAGAACTCTCTCCCGCACATGAAACTCCAACAACGGATGATGGTTTAAGTGATGTGATTGATAGAATTGGGAGACTCAATGTTGATTTAGTCCCAACTCGATCAATAGAGCAGCCTGGACCATCTGAGAAAGGTCCCCCAAAGTGGCTGACAAAGACACTTGAAAGTGTTCATCCTGATGAGGTTGGAAAGACAGGAACTAGAAATTCAAACCGGCAAAATGGAAGTGATGTAGATGACTCTAATTCACCTGTTCATATGGACGTTTCTTATGATTGTGAATTGAACTTGTCTACAGATTTTGAACCAAATTCCTTCAAAGAAGCTTCTTCTCATGATGAATGGAAAGAAGCGATGCAAAAGGAGTATGATGCTCTCATAAAGAATGACATTTGGAAGCTGGTTGATCCTCCATTAGGAACCAAACCAATTGGCTGCAAGTGGGTCTACAAGAACAAGTATAAAGCTTATGGCTTACTTGACAAGCACAAAGCCAGGCTTGTGGCAAAAGGTTTTGCATAGAAGGAAGGGGTCGATTATGAGGAGAATTTTTCCCCCACAGCAAAATGGGCTACCATCCGGACACTCTTTGCCTTAGTAGCTCAGAACGGTTGGAATGTCCATCAAATGGATGTAAAAACTGCTTTCTTGAATGGAGATCTAAAAGAGAATTTTTTTATGTCCCAGCCTGAAGGATTTGCTGTGAAAGGACATGAACATAAAGTATGAAAACTTGTGAAATCCTTGTATGGCCTCAAATAAGCACCGTGAGCCTGGTATGAAAAACTAACTGAGCATCTTCTGAAACTCAATTTTAAACATTATGATCTTGATGACGCAAATTTATTTGTCAAGAAAGTTGGCAAAATAGTTGTATATTTGTGGTATATGTAGATGATCTTTTGATGACAGGGAACAATGAAAGCTACATTGCATCCATAAAGAAGGATTTGGAGAAAATTTTTGAAATCATTGATTTGGGCTATGTTCATTACTATCTTGTTATTGAAGTAACTCAACATCTGAAGTCCATATTTCTTTCTCAAAAGAAATACATTGGAGATCTGTTGAACAAGTTTGGCATGACAGAATGCAATCCTCTTACTACTCCAATGGAAGAAACTTAAAGCTCACATCTATTTAAGGAAAAGAATTTGAGGATGCAACAAAGTATAGACAACTTGTAGGAAGTCTCAACTACCTAACTACTACTAGGCCAAACATTTCTTTTGCTATTGGAATCCTCTCCAGGTTTATGCAAAAGCCTTGTGAAGGACATTGGTCTGCTGCAAAAAGAGTTCTAAGGTACTTGAAGGGAAATCAAGACTTTGGAATCAAGTATACACAGGTGGACGACTTCAGTTTGATTGGATACTCTGATTCAGACTTCGATGGAGACAAAGAAACTGGGGTATCTACTTCAGGATATGCTATGAGTCTTGGATCAGGAGCTGTCTCATGGAGATCACGCAAACAATCAGTTCCAGTAGATTCCATGACAGAAGCAGAATACGTGGCAGCAACTGAGGCAACAAAAGAAATTGTGTGGCTCAAGAAAATTCTTGAAGATTTGCAGGTAAAACAAGTACAATCAACTCCTCTCATGGTTGAAAATACCTCTGCAATAAAGTTGGCCAAGAACCCAAAGTTCCATGATCGAACGAAGCACATCAATACTAAATATCATCTGATTCCACATCATGTTAAGGCCAAGACAATCCATCTCCGTCATTGTTCCACCAATGAGAAAATTGTAGACATCTTCACCAAAGCGCTTAGAAGAGAAAAGCTTGAACGATTCATAATGATGCTTGGACTCACCAACATCCCTTCAGATTAAGGGGGGGAATGTTGACACCTAATCATCAGGATTGGGTGAATAAATAAAATTGATGTAAATAAATAATAAGAAATATGAACAGTCATGGGGAGATGAAGTGAGTAGTCTCCCTCATGTATATAATAAAGACCAATTTGAAGGAATAAGATGAATTGAATTCATGGAGTTACTACCTGGCCTGACAAAAAGGTATGGTAAATTAATAAAAATATAAATAAACGAGAGGTATGGTAAATAAATAAAACATTTTTTATATTTACTCCATAAGCCACCTTATATTTACGAACACTGAAAAAATGTGTTATATTCAGGTGAAGCCTATGAGCCAAATACCATGGGCCAAATTATTATTAATAACATGCAAAAAAACATTATTAACCCTAATATTAGTATTAATGAAAATAAAGATGGCACATGGTATTGACCCATGGTATTCACATGGAATGCAGACTATTTAAAGGAGGGAATTAAACTAGCATAGATCCATCTTTACTTTGGATCAAATATCGTGATATGCAAACTAACATAGAGTGAAAATTATTTGATTCCTCTTGGGGCTTGGCAGATCAAGAGTAAAAATGGATCTTGTAATTTAATGTCACTTAAACATTTTAACTTGGTTAAAATAAAAAAATAAAATAAAAATCAATTATTAATTTTATTAATTTTTATAAATTACTAATAGTAGTTTTTAAGCTCCAGGTTTATGATAACCCATGGTAATACCTTGGTATTCATGTGAGCATAGACTATTTAAAGGGGAAATTCTATCAACTTAGATTCATCTTAATTCCGGGTCTACCAAGTTTTGGGAGGGATAAATAGATTTCATCCCTCTAAGAGTGGTAGATGTGGATTTAAGATGGATATAGGTTGGTTTTTATGATAATGAGGATATTAAATAGACTTAGGAAATTATATTGTAAAAAAATTCTTAAGGTGAATGGTTAAAGCTACATTTAGTTACTTCACAAAATTTAGTAAAAAATACCGATATCTCCATTAATATTGGTTTTTCTGATTTAACAAAAAAAAGTTCAAAACAATGAAATTTTAACTCTTTCTGCATCACTCCGCAGAAGAGAGATAGTCGCTGCCCAGATTTCCCACCATTTTTCAAACATTCTCAATATGGTATCTTCATGAAAAAGTTAAGGTACTGATCTTGGATTAGTTGTTTGAAAAATATGCTGGTTTGTACAACCTTTCATCTTCTCTGTTATTCTTAGTTTGTCGTAATGATTTGTAGGGGTTGGGTCACTGCACCATATTATCCTAAAAGGCAGAGATTGTGCACAAAAAAGGAAATTAATCCACATGTTACAACGCTGTTAAAAATGGAATGAAAGTAGTGAATTATGCTAATAAGAAATTTAGATTGGGAGAAACGTAATTAAATTTTATTATTTAATTGAAGATTTCCAATTAAAATAATAATAAATCTACATTTATATATTTTTATATTGATTGGAAGGCTTCTGACGATGGTCACTTCTTTCCATTAGATCCCCTTTAGGCCTTTGGGATACCTACTACTTCATTATATTGTATAGTTGGGGCTTGCTACCTTGTTGGCGTATTGGGGTAAACAAACTTGATGTGTTTGTTTTTTTTGTATTTTTGTTTTGTTTTGTTTTAGTTTTAGTTTTTAGTTTTTAGTTTTTTTTGTTTTTTGTTTTTTGTTTTTTTTTTGTTTTTTTTTGTTTTTTGCCTTTGTTTTTGTTTTTTTGTTTTTGTTTTTGTTTTTGTTTTTTGTTTTTTGTTTTTTGTTTTTTTTTTTGTTTTGTTTTGTTTTGTTTTGTTTTTTTGTTTTGTTTTGTTTTTTTTTTGTTTTGTTTTTTTTTTATCTCGCAGTTGGAGTCTATGGAATAAGAAAGAAATTTGATAGCTTGGAAAAAGTGGTAGCTTGACAAAAGTGGTAGAGAAAACATTAATCTCTCCTACCATGACAAATATGGCCACTAAAACTTGCAACATTGTTTGTAGGAAGTGAAAATTATGTTTCTTTTTTCCAAACATGTATCTTAGTATATTACAGTTTAATGAATATGTTTTATTATTATCTTATATGGTTTCATACTTTAACAAAACATTCGCTAAGACTTCACAATGTTTTATTATTCAGTGAAAGATTCGCCATGACTTTACACGATAATATAATCTAGTGAGAGATTCGCCAATATATATATATATATATATATATATATATATATATATATATATATATATACATATTATATTAGTGATAAAATCGTCTCCTATTTTTCCTATGTATCATGGGGATTCGCCCATTTATTATACATATAAATTTAGGGTGGCTCTTAAAATTTTACCTGGTTGAAGGTGATGGCGGTGAAGTCGGAGGTGGAGTGGGTGAAGGTGGTATTTGCGAGAATCCTTGTCTTATTAACTGAATAGCGCTTCGCAGAGAGACCTTCGCTATCGCTTCTTCATCCCTTCGCAGAGATTAAATCAAGGGGCTATACTCTGGACCCTTATTTCCTTCGTTTCTATAACTTTTTCTGCTTCGCGTAGTCTCAAACATCAAGGTAGCTGCATAACCCATTTTTCGCACAACAACATTTTAATCCAAGTATTCAGAGATTTTATGTACTTACCTCGCGGTCCTTTGAAGAAGCGTCGCTCCACCTCGCTATAGCTGACTGAGGTGTCAACCGTGAATTTAGTAACAAATCCTCTTATGACACGATCGATCCAATGATCGACAGTGCGCGCAATCTTATCCTTTGATGCTCCAACATTCGCACTAGCTCTGGGGTCCACACAATAGGACAATCTAGTTTCCACCTCCCTTGGCTATCCGCTAGCTTCACGATCCACTTGTATAGCTCAACTGGGAAGGAGGCGAAAAGATTTCATTGATCTCCATATACAGGTACCTGTCTAATCTCTATTCTTTTGTTAGTCACAGATTTATGTTTTCTTGTGCCACAAACTCGTGGATCCTTTTGTCCAACCAACCTTCGATTTCTTTCCTAGTTGGATTCCAGTGATACGACATCACATATCTCTTATGCAGATTCTGGTCCCGGCAACGGAACCATTTGTTGGCTTTAGGGGGCCTGACCCAAGTTTAATGTTAATTAGCCAAACAAATCCCTACACTACTGGCCCTTTCGGCATCAACCAGTAGAGTGCGGATTGAAGTCTCACCCGAAGCAGTATGGGGGGATGTTGGAACCAAGTTTCCACACCCTTGAGATGATTGTGATGTCATTGATATCTTCTATCCCTGCCTTCGCGTAGGTGATCTCGCTCTAGGGCTTGTAGGACAAACCCTTTGTTTCGACCTTTAATACCTTCACGAAAGTATACGATCAACCTTCGGGCAGCCCTAATCTAGGGCTTAGGTACTTTTGCGCTGCTCTGGCAGCGAGTCGCGCAGTTTCCTTAGTTATCCTAAGTGTTTCACTTATCTTAGTTAGCTTCGCATAAACAGATGTTCTTACTTGCATTTACTTAACCAACACATTTACATATATTCGCGCATCATATAAGCATTATAAGTGAATTTCATACCCAATATAACAAGATGCATAAACAGGAAGTAAAGACACAAGAATTGTAGAATACTTCTCTTTATTGATAATTCTGGACAATTACAGACTCGACCCGCCCTGTGTACTCAGCTGTAGGGATCTGCACACTTAGCTATGGACTTCTACTCTAGGCCTCTGCGCACTCAGTTGCAAAGCCTCTACCTATGCTATGACCCAAGACTTAGACTTCCTGCCCTAAGTTATGACTTTCTTACATGTTCCATGTCTCTCCTTTAAACTACTTAGAGCTTCGCTCTATTTATACAATTCCCATGGTTCGCGGACCATGGGTGGATCTTTTATAGCCGACATTACATTTCAAAATAAGGGCGGACAACCCTATGACTCTTTAACATATACGCGCTCCACGACCACAAAATGCGGAGTATTTACACTTGGACTTCAAAATTTGCTCAAAATATGGGCTTTTAGCCCCAAAACTATCCTTGGGGGATCCCGCGCCCAACATGTGCTGACATGTACGTGACTTTCATCTTTGTACATGCATGTATACAAGACTTGGCCTTGAGGAACCCATGTATACATCTTTAAATATTCACATGCGACTTTGCTTCTTCGTACTTGCGTGTATACGCAACTTGGCCTTGATGAACCCACATATATATCTTCAAATATTTACCTTTATCATACTTCTAATTCTGATTTGTAAACCTTTGTCCCATCATCATGTTATTCTGTTCCATCACTCTGTCACCTTTGAACTAGCTTGTGGATTCATCTAGATACCATATACTTTTTCTGTTACAAGTGAGTTGCAATCAAGGTCAATACATGCATCATAATTCCAACAGTCACTATTCTCCCATAATTATTAACAAACTTGCGATAATACCCTATCAAACCAAGAAATTCTCAAAGTTGTTTTTTGGTTGTGGTGATTTTCCATTCCCTAATGACTTTAATTTTGTTAGGATCTACCTTAACACCCTCATTAGATACAATATGACCCAAATATTCCACCTCGTATACTCCAAAGAAACATTTGGAAGTTTTTGCATATAATTATTTCTTCTCCAATGGTTTGATCACCCTGTCAACATGTTGAACATGATCCTTCCAAGACTTGTTGTAGATTAGTATATCATTAAAAAATACTAATGCAAATTTTCTAAGGAAGTGTTTGAAAATGGAATTCATCAAACCTTGATATGTGGAAGGTGCATTAGTAAGGCTAAAAGGCATGACCAAAAATTCAGAATGACCCTCATGAGTTATGAATGTTGTTTTCAAAATGTCTTCAGTCTTCATTCTAAGTAAATTTCTCCATGTAATTCATCCAACAAATTATCAATGACATTAATGGGAAATTTATCTTTAATAGTGATATTATTGATCTCTCTATAATTCGGACACATACGCCATGAACCATCCTTCTTGTGCACCAATACTACTAGAGTAGAGAAATAACTTTGACAAGGTTGAATTATACCAGCCTTTAGCATTTCTGCAACCATATGTTCAATTCTACTCTTTTGGGCATAAGGATATATGTAAGGCCTAATGTTTGGAGGAACACTTCTTGGAATTGAATGAATAGCATGATCATGATCATGAATAGGTGGGAGGCCTTTGGGATTCTCAAACACCTTGGAATTATTGTCCAAGACTTTTTGGAGTTATGAAGAAATAGATGATTTCGATGTTTGGACCTCTAGTGAGCATAATTGTGCAATTACACCACATTTTTATTTCTTCAGAAGCTTTGTTATGCCATTAGAGCTGATTATATTTCATGGTTTCCCTGTGATACCCCATAATTCAACTTCCTTTCCTTACAAAAAAAAAATCAAGAAAAGTTCTTGAAAATTGAAAGTTATCATCCCCAAAGATTGTAACAATTGGACTTCTAGTACAACATCAACACCACCCATTGGAATGGAAACATTGGACTATTCAATACATATTACCCCATGGTTAGCTTGATATTATGACACTTTCCAGAGCAATTTATAATTCCTCCATTTTCCATCATCACTTGGCACTCTGGTGCTGAATATAGGAAGCAGTTTAATTCCTTGGCTATCTTACAATGAATAAAATTATGGGTACTACCCGAATCAATTAACATTGTTACCTTTTTCTTATTGATATATCCTTTTATATTGCGAGTTTGAGGAGTGGTAATTCCTACCAATGCATTATAAGATATGGTAGAATTCATTTCTTCTTTATTTGGGGTTGGTTCCTAGTGGATATCCTCTTTTTTTTTTTATTGTTCCTTTTCTTCCTCCTCTTCACAATCTATGTAGAATAATTTCTTCAACACACTTATGACCTTTAGTGTATTTTCTCTCACAACTATAACAAAGCCCTTTTATCTTTTTTCCTCAAGTTTTTGTGGTGTAAACCTTGTAGGTTGTGGAAGACTAGGAGCAACAACACTTCCATCTTTATAGTGTTGAGTGGTATACTTCCTTGTTGCCATAATTTTGCTTTCAACTTTTCTTGCCACCCTAAATGCCTTCTTCAATGAATCAGGTTCCCAAAGACTAACTTCATGTTGGATGTTATATTTTAAAGTCCCTATGAAGACATTAATCCTATGCTCCTCTGGAGTATCAGTTACTCTAATATTCAAATTTTGGAAGTCTTCAATATGCTTCACCATTGAACCCTTTTGTTTGAGATTTATCAATTGGCTAAAGAAGGTGTTTCTCTTTGTATCTTCATAATGTGCTATCATTTCCTCCATAAAAATTAATCAGGTTACAAGTGGTTTACGAGAACAAAGTCATCTATACCATACAAACTGATTGGGTTCTAAATATAAATATGCAACACATACCGTTTGTGAGGGTTTCACATCCTGTAGATCAAAATATTGCTCCATCTGTAGTATCCATGTTACTAGATCCTTGCCATCAAACTTCCTTATATCTACATTTGGATTGTAGTGGTTCTTAAACCCCACATTGGAGTCTCTAAAATCATGATTCATTTTCCTTTTTTCCCCATCATTATTTTCATGGATTACCTTTTCACCACCGGGAAGCCTTTCTTGCAACAACTTTGTCAACCCTTCCAACTTGACATTCATCGCATCCATGTCTACTTTGAAAACCTCCATGTTGCCTTTTATACCATCCATGTCACCTTTTATTTCTACTTTTAAACCATCCATGTCCACTTTTAGTTCATATTTGGTTGCTCTTTGTGAGAGCGAAATTTGTTGGACTTGGTCCTGTAATTTTGATATATCATGCTGCAATTCTTCCTCTTCATGCATCATAGTAGAGATTTCTAAGGGCTTAATGGGTGTAATTTTTAATTTTATTTTTATTTGGGAGGCATTTTAGAACCCAATACTGATATATATATTTCAATAGTCCCTTAATATCAATTAAAACTGTTTTTTCAAGCATAAGTTATGCAATTAAAAAAAATACACACCATTTTCTTGCTTTTAGGAGCTCAATATTTAAATGATTGTAACTTTGTAATTTAGCATATCCAAGGTCTAAAATTCCTTCCTGTGGTAGCCCTCTGAGTCTTCTTTCCAACTTCACAAGTCAAACTAAAATTGGATTCTTCAAGATAATGTTATGTCAAATCTCCCACAATGACCTGATTATGGATTGGTTCAGTAGAGCAAATTTGTACATAATACCACGTGTCACTATTTCAGCGTTTGGGCTCTAAAATTTATGCACTAGAAACTACAGTCCATTATTTTTGTCACTTTTTACAAAATTCCAATCCAATGCTTGACGGGAAAGTTATTACAATTTTCTCTCAGTCACTTGTTTGAGACATAATTCTGGTGCATGAAAAAACCATAACTTCTTCAGACCATATCTCAGAAAATTTAGCGAACCAAGATCTGAAATTTTGGCACGAAGTTAACCATAATTTCATATCCATGTGGTCACAATTTAATCTTTTGAATCTTCATAGAAAAAAGTTATAGTGAAAATTTCACGATGGCCTGTTTGAAGTAGCGAAACCATAGAATCCAAAGCTTTGATACCAAATGTTATGCAACTAGATCACAAAATAGAAGAAAAGGTAGATCAAGGACTTGAAAATTATACTCTTTGAGGAGGAAAACCTCCTTTATATTACACAAATGAACAATTCTTGGATGATACAAATGAAAAGACCTCCTTTGTATATATAGGAGTCTAAGGGGTCACAATATAATTAGAGCCTACATAACAATAATAATGTAAGGGCACAATAATAACAATAGTGGGCTTCTATGGGGCACAACAATAACAATATGGGGGCTACATGGGCACAAAAATAACAATAAGGTGGATACACTAGTATTATAGGGACCTAACACGTGTTTGCTACACTTAATTAATATTTGTAAGAGAAATTGAATTTCATTGAGGTTTATGTTAGATATATAGAAAGAGGACATGTAGAGTTAGATGTTTCTAGGGATTGATCCATCGCACATTAAAGCATAGCCGCTCACCATAGTTGGAGTGTCATGCACATTTGTGAGCATGTGTACTATGATTTGAACCTTGAATGTGTGGAGTCGAGGAAAAACATAATGGACTAGAAGAGGAAAATGCATACATAACACCACCTGCAATAAATTATGTCTAAGAGTGTTGTTAAAGATGCCTAGTTTGCTAAGTTTTCATTTATAGCAATCAGTTAGCCATTATTTTGGAGAGAGTCACCAAAAGTGAGAAGAATCCACTATAGAGGACCTAACAACAATCTTCTATCTGGTGTGTTGGTCCAAGAGCCACCAGTGACTCAAACCCTGGTTTGGAAAGATACATGAGATGTTAAGATTGATATCATTGTGTCAAGTTGGCAAACAATTTCCAAAGGTCACAATGTTAAGTAATTGAAGTTCATGAAGAGATGGATGCACAAGCTTAGGGTTTCTATTGGGAGACACAAGTATGGATAGAATAATTTGTCCTCAACTCACATTTTAACTGTGAATTTAAAATTTGGGCATGCCTATAGAGGTATAGAAGAAAGGGAAATGGAGGTGATTGTTAAGAAGAGAGAAGTTTGATCAAACTTCACTTCCAACCTTGAAGAATTTGTTCCGAGTACGCCATAATCATGTGGATTTTTGGTATAAAGGTCATCAAATATTGTAGTGAAACATCATCATCATCATCACAAGCTCTGGGTTTGGTAAACTTCATTGATTTGGTCAAACTTTGGATCATTAGTATAGATATTACGTTGATTATGAGGAAGACACATTGTTGCATGAGAATACAAAGATAAACATTAGCTCGTATGGATATTTGTATAGATAGGTTCTCCTCCACAACTCTTCCATTTTCAACTCTCTATCCCATTGCCTAATAAATGAAAAGGAGTGAGGATTAATTACCAAATGGAAAAATATACGCTTCAACATTGCAATGCAACTAGGTATCTCACTTTCACGGCAATGGAGATTGTCCGTTATATTCATATTTGAGGGAAAATTAAATTGGAACCATGGTCATTAACCTAGGTACAATTTATTTGTGATGTGACTTGCAGGAAAGAACCAGGGTGTTACAATGGTGTAATTTTAGCATAACAGAAATTGCTTTGAGATGTTTGTATCTTCAAACGATGGAGGCTAAACAATTGAGCACAAGAGATGTTGGTATATAGATCTTCCATTCCCGGTCTTATAAATGCATGACAATTATTGCAACAATATGTTGTTTGTGTTGGATTCTCTAAAGTTTCTTATGATAGTATGATATGGAAACTTGGATATAATGTGATGCACTATTTGGTCTATTTGTGCTTGCATGATAAGAAGTGAAATGTGGTCTTGGATTTTCTTGAGATTTGTAAAACATATTGAGCCTAGTCAACTCAATATGCGAGAGTGAGTTTGTTAGAATAGACTACTCTAACAGTTGCCTCATGAGGTATAGAAACTTTAAGATAAATATTGAACCAAAATGCAAACAAATATGACAAAGATGAAGATGAAGAAGATGTCCATTGTAGAAGCAAAGATGGCATTATAATCATGTATGTCATGTTTTATTAAATTTTGTTGATGTATGTTTTAGTGTTGCAATGTTATATGATGTATAGTCATTCCTTAACATGATTAGAAGAAGTGTCGTAGCCAAAACGAAGTTTTAGCTACATGGTTTGCTCCATAAAAAGTTTGTCAAGTATGTACTATAAGCTTGTTGAGCCCTATGTTAACCCAAAAACCCTTATTAAGCTCTCTATATTGAATAATTACATTTCTATTGTTATATTGTTATGTAGTCTAGAACCCCTCAATGGTATTATTTTACTATAATTGTACCCTTTGTCTCTTATATATACACTAAGGAGACCTATTCTTAGGATCATAAAATATTATATTGCACATTGTATCCATTGTAAAAGGATGTTTCCACCTTGAAGAGGACTATAAGTATTGGTTTCTTATCGTTTTTGAGATGAAACGATCATAACATTTGGTATTAAAGCTCATGATCCTAGGGTTTTGCTGCTTTAAACAAGCCATTGTGGCATTTTCGTTGCAACTTTTTTCCTCGGAGGTTTCAGATGATGAAACTAGGAGAATATTGAGAAGACATCTCGAGCAATATCTGGTTCAAAGTTTATATATTGGTTTGCTATATTTTTAGATATATGTTCCAAGAAATTTAAGGTTTTTGAATGTTCCAAAAGTCTATCTCAATTAGGTTAGTTCTACATTTTCTCTATAACTTTTTTCTCTGAGGTTTCGGATCACGAAACTTAGACTGCATTGAGGTGAAATCTTGGTGAACATTTGGTTTAACTCTTAGATATTTGTTCACTATAATTTCATATATATGCTATAAGGAAGTCCAGATTCATGTATGCTCTTGAAATCAATTTCCAACATGTCAGTTTGGAATTTTTGCAATAAAAATATTTCTATGATGTTTCAAATAGTGAAATTTGGACCATATTAAGAAAAAAAACTTAGCGAACTTCTGGTTTATTTTCGGAATATAATTCACTATACTTTTGGATTTTAAATAATCCTAGATTAAATTTTAAAAAGTCATCTTGGTTTTTTTGCTACATCTTCCTGTCTGGGACTTTTCATATTGTGAAACCTTTAGGTATTTCAGGAGTCATATAGAAGTACCTCACGTACAAATTTTAGAACCGTATTTGAAGAATTGGACATGTGGCGCAATATACAAGTTTTCTCGTGGAAAGAGGCCAAAAATAAACATATTTTGGGAAATTTACCATAACTTTCACTCAAAACATCAAATTCAGTTCACACCTATGGAATTACATAGAAAACATACCAAAATATTACAAAGAAAATTTTTAGATCTAAAAGGCCTAAGATATCATAGATATATCAATAAAATGTCAGTCATTCTATATTCTCCAAATTACGGTATGTAACTTTCTAGTGACCTAATTGTTGATTAGAAGATCCTTTTTTTGTAATTGAAAGTTGTAATAAATAGGAGTGTTATTATTATTTTCCAACATGCCACTAAAGAAAGCTACTACAACAATTAAATCTACTGAAGGCTTATCCTCGACTAATGAATAAAATGAAGACCTAGAATTTATGTTATCTCAAATAGAGAAGTTAATAAAATGGATTGTAGTATGTTGAAAAAGGTTGATTTCTCAAGTTCTCAAGAAAATCTTAAAAGAGAAATGGAAAAGAAGGTGAATGAAAAAGAGGAAAGGATAGAAAAGCATGAGTATGAAAATAAGGAAGAAATAAAAAAGAAGATGAATGAAAATAAGAAAGAAAGAGAAAAGAAGATGAATGAAAATAAAGAAGAAATACAAAAATCAATGATTATCATGGAAAATCTTCTCTTGGAGAGGCTTCCTAAAAGGGATGTGAACATCCAAGGAAATCACAAACATAAAGAGAAACATGTTGTTGAGACTCAATCTTATGTGGGGAGTTTTCTATCACAATTGGAGAGCACAAATTTTGAATCGCAAAGCCATAATCATGAATTTTCAATCCAAGATCCACATCAACAGGGATTCAAGTTAGCACCAAGGAACTACTACATTCAGAAGGTTAATATGAGGGAATTTGATGGTAATGGTCTTGTAACATGGATATTTTAGAAGGAAAAATACTTTAATCTACACTAAATGGCATCCCTTCATAAGGTAAATATTAATCGCTTTGTGTGGTATCAATGGCTTTGTGAAAGAAAAAAGGATTATCTTATATCTTAGTCTATTTTTACGAAAGAATGAGTTAAAATATTAAACTACGTTAAAATTACACTTTGGATAACTCACATGATGGAGATAATTATCGAATTTAATTCATCTTTTCGAGAGGACCAAAATCGACCTAAAGATCACTCAAATTAGATAAGGGAAACTGTACTTATGAAGAAAAGCCCACATGTGCACATTTGTCAAGGTCAGCCCTAAAGCAAAGTGGATGCCCTTGGAAGGCTATAAATACAAGTTACCTCTACCTCATTTGGAAATAATCATGAGACACTCTTCTATCTTGGATTTTGGCTCGCACAGGTCTGAGGCTCGTCCGTGGAGGAACAAGTTCGCTCTAAGGTGAAATTGCAGGGTCCAAAGCTTGCATCTTTATTTTAGGGTTTTGGGCCACAGTCACAAGCACAACACAGGGCAAATTCAACCACAGTCGCTTGCATAGAAGCTCATCCATGCGAATGGAGCCTTCTAGTCGCATGGACAACTCTCCATCCATGCGACTCAGAGCTAGGGTTTCAAAATATCGGTTGGAGACCCCAGTTGCTCACATGCCAGTCTTAAGGGAGTGACTGGGTAGCTATAGTCGCTTGCATTTCTCCCCCTCCATGCGACCAGGACCTAAATGATGGAACCTCAGTTGTTTGAAGATTTCGCTCAATGACCACAGGGTTCAACAATTGACTACATATAGTAATATTTCATTACATACTTCAGAATCATATTTTTGAGTGCAAGATTTGTTGGGTTCATTTATGGATGTTGTAGTTGTTTTTGATAGTTAGTTATATAAATGAAGATATGGATCATTATACTCTCTTTTTCTGAATCATTTGATGACAATCTAAGAAGAATAAGAATTTGAAATGGATTTCCCCATAATGGGTTTTTCCTTGGTCTCCGACCAATCCTGGTGTCTCTATGTGTGAATGCTTTTCTTCTTTTGTTCCTTTATGTTTTGCTGCATTGATGATGATGATATTGTTCTTTCTATATAGTTGCATATGTTGCTGAATAATGATATAAATATAAATAATTTTATTATATTAAGGGGTGAATGTAATGTGTTAATGAATAAATGCAATTATAAAAGCAAAGAACAATATAGCTCTAAGAAAAATTAACATGGTATCAGAGTTGGGCTGAAGAAAAGTCATGGAGGTCTCCCTTATGATGACACCATTGATGGAAGCAAGAAAAGGATGCTGGAGACCTAAAATAATTCTAGGGTTTGAAGAAAACTTGAGGAAATTTGTGTATTAGGGTTTGATGACTATTATGAGGTTATGGTTTGAGAGAAACAATGGTTTATGGCAAATATTTGAGATATGAAACCTAGCATGGTTAATGTGAAGATGCTCAAGCACTTGTGACAGATTTGATGAAGGCCTAGATGGGATAGTCTCTAGTAGGTCTGGTTGTTGATAAATTTGATTGAAATAGTGAAGGAAACATTGTCATATAGACAATATACAATGATGGCTCTTGAAGGTTGGTTCAAGAGGGAGAGGATCACCTCTCTTTGAAGATAAGTGCTTTTCGATTTATGATCTGATTATTGTTTTGATCATTACTTATACTTTCTGCATGTATATTTGAGTATATGGATGTTTCTAACCTCCTTAATGATATGTGATAAGTGGATCCTTCTTGAGGATCATTTGAGATGCAGGAAAGATGGCTAAAGTTGGAAAAGGTAAAGAGTCACCTGATGAAAAGGTGACAAAGTGCTACAAGCTGCTTATGTCAAATGAGAAGGTGCATATGTATTTGAATACTACAAGGTAAGCACTAAGGTATGATGAGAATGTCTCCTTCTCAAATGGTTCATGCATGCATATGAAAGTGATTTGGATTCGTGGTTCTTATGATGAAATGGTGCACTTGGTATTTACTTCTTAAACATGATGAACTTTTTAATTCTACGAGGCTACTTAATGTTGATATTTGATATAGCGGTATACTTTATGTTTGGATAACATCTATCATTTCGGATATCTTGATCCAATAAAGAAGGTTAGCACCTTGATTATAGTATATGGTAAATTGACACTATTTGTTTGTGAAATGCATGATAATCATGATGATAGAAGTCTAACAATGAGATTGATATTCATGATCTTTTGTTGACCATGGTTATGTTTTGATGTGTTTAGTGATTATGACATATTGTAAAATTGAATTCTCTGAATTGATGGATTGAGTTATGTAACAAAGAAGTAATGTCGTGATCATGATTCTTGAAGTATGCTCCTATTAGCTATTTGAAACTAACCCTTGATGAAAGATTGATGTCATGATGAAGTAGATGATGATAACATGATATAACCATGATAAATATGTGATATAGTCTGACTTTATGATCTAATAGACCTGTTGATGCATGATAGCATTATAGACAGGTTGATGACATGAATGAAGACGACTAGAGTGGATTCCCATTCAGAGGGAGAAACTCTACGTAAGATACCTTCTCCTACTGTCATTTGAATTATATACCCTTTACTGAAGTATGATTTATGGACATGAATAGACGAACTTTTGGCATTGTTGGTATGTAGCAAAATTCTAATCCGAAGAGAGAGAGAGAGTTTTCCCTTACCCTAAGCCTCAGTCGCACGGAAGCAAGCCTACAAGTGTGACTGTAGTATCTCAGCCACACAGAAGTAAGGTCAAGGGTTTGACTTAGTCTCCCAACTGCTTGCAGGGAAGGCCTATGGGTGTGACTATGCCTGCTGGACACAAAAATGAAGTTTTGGGCATGAAAATAGATGTTCAACTGATGGATGTTAGTCCTACAGACGTGGAGCAAACAATAGAAAGATATTTGAGCATGAAAGTTTGAATGTTTACTATAATATGAATATATAGATTGAACTTTTGTTTGCAGGTGACTGAGACATGCATATAGATATGTCATTATGTTTGATGTTTCTGCTACAAGAGTTTGACATGATTTGGCTATTTAATATAGTTAAGTTGTGTTTAGAATTTTGACATGATGCTTGGTAATGAATTATGATTTTGAATTGATGTTGATATATGTTCTGGACTACATATCTCACTATGATAGCGAATTTGGGATTTGACCTGATGACTAATGACTTGATTTGATGACTGATGATTTGCCTCAATGATAATGCTATGTGGGAATAGTGACCTTCAGTGACTAATATTGGTATTCGATAATGGTTTTGTATTGGCCTCCTTGTTCTTATCACATTGGTTGAAGTATTAAAAATAATGATTCAATATGAAGCCGTCTCTCAATGAATGGATGGAACCTACATGCCTTATTATTGTTGTATGTATTTGCATCTAGTGACTTATATTATGATCATGAGGATGAATTGATGAAATTTGGATTGATATTGTTTGATAAATGACAACTTTTTTGCATGATAATAGGTGAAGTCATGACTTGATGAGAGCTCGACCTGTCACCTGGTTTAAAGGATTTGATACAAATGATATTGATGAGTTTGATATTAGCTTTGATCTCACAACAATGATTCATGTAAGGTTAAGCATATTACTTTGGTAAAGTGTTATGTTTACATAAAGCTTTGAATGAAGCTAGCTCCTTGATCTACATATGGCTGCATTGAAAGTTATCTGGTGAAGCCAAGAAGATGTGTTGATCAAAACCTCTACTTCAGGAGTGTTCCAAGGTTTGACTTGGATTTTGAATTTGGTTTTATATGTTTATGGTCTACTCTTGACATGTAATGAGCCTATGATGATATAAGTAAAAGGGAGATGGCTTTTGAAGCTCGAAATATTGAATCATGGCATGATGAATCGATTTCTGAAGCTGGGAAAATAAAATCTATATTGCGAAGCTATTGAAGAAGTATTGAAAAGTGGAAATGCAAATCCTTGGACACTTTGATTGAATTTCAAGAAGTTGTGAAGAGATATTGTTGAACTTGACCTAGAAACTGACAATTGATTGAAGCATTGATGTTCCATTTTGAACATCTGTCCGTACACACACACACACACACACACACACACACACACACACACACACACACATATATATAGATAATGTGCATAAAACCTAAGTGAATTCATGATTGAGACGCTTCATACACATTGAGTTTCCGTCGAGCATCCTTCAAGATATTTGCATCAGATGACCAATTTTTGATTTGATATATTCTTCTTATGATATGTGACTACATGGATTTATTATTATCAGGTAAAAGCATGTTAATGTGTATCACTTTTTCCCTTTTTGTGGCAAAGAAGTTTTATAAAAATAAATGGAGTTGGAATGTTTACTCTTAAATTTACAAAATCATCAAGAATTAGGTGGTGGTAAAAGAAGACAAAACATGTCAATTTAAATTCAATTTCATGTCATATTTTTTCTAAAATTTAATATATATTTTTTATCTAATTTATTCATTTTCTTTAAAAGATATTCATTAATATTTTACATAAAATTTTAAGTAGTGACAAAACTGTGACCCCCCATTTCTCTATTGATTTATGCTTTTTAATTCCAATTTCTTTAAGAGATGTGTTGTAAACATTCTAAAGATTGCTAAACAAATTTAAAAATAAAAAGTAAGCATATTTTTTAATTATTATTAAAATACTAGTAAAAATGATAATCGTTCTGTATATAAGAAACTATCCTTTTAAGTTTATAAAATCAAATTTTTTTAATAGAAATTTGAAAATAACATATAATAAAATGTTAAAATTATTTTTTGAATTTTTTTAAAATATATATATATATATATATATATATATATATATATATTATATATATATTATATTAAATATAATATACAAAATTATTTGTTTAGAAATTCTAATTGTATTTTTATATATATTTTTAAAGAGTTTTAGCATTTCATTTAACTTTACATATTTAAACCTGCATATTTAAAAAAGTTATTTATATTTTGTGAGTGATTAACCATAGCTTTTACCAATATTTACTATGAGTTGACTTATTTACAAATTTAGTATTTTCTTTTTATAACATTATTTATATTTTCTGAACCCATTAA
The DNA here is from genome assembly GCA_031772625.1 of Pinus tabuliformis. NCBI lineage: Eukaryota > Viridiplantae > Streptophyta > Pinopsida > Pinales > Pinaceae > Pinus > Pinus tabuliformis. Next base: position 321,549,776 of record CM062814.1, on the reverse strand, counting down.
ATAGGTTCACTATATCTTTTACCAAAATTTATTTTCAGTCAGCTTTGTTACAAATTTAACATTTATTTTTAAAAATTAACAAGTATGAAACTCAACTCATTTAATTGATATTTTTATATTCATTTTTTTTTTGAATACTTTTTTGCTTTTGCCATATAATGAGACACATTAACATGATGGTATTGACGAGCGCGTCTGGGTGCTGCCTTAGTATGAGATCTGCCATGATATTTTTGGATGAGAGGTCCATAGATTTAGGCATGACTGAGATTGAGCATGATGTTGCTAGCATGGATAACTATGAGGTAGGATGAAGACATATTGTTGGAGAGATGTTCGAATATGAAATTGATACCAATGACAAAGAGTGGGATATGATTGGCAGAGAATCCCATATATATAACTGAGATTGAGTTACCTTCATATATTAAGACAATGTTTTTGTACGAGACAACATTAAGCTTGTGGTTGGCACCTCCTCGAGAGGGAGGATGAATATGGTATCCTTATGTGATTTATATGATTATTTATGTTTTGATATGATATCTGATTTGATGACCCGCATGAACATGAGACAACTGCTATTGAGACATGATGGTTACTAGATATGAGTATGATGATACCTTGTTGATCTATAGAGAGCATCGTTGATCAAGGACATTGAGCCATCTCTTTCCCCCTGTCTGAGCTCCCAGGGTAAAGAATTGAGATAGAGGGCCCTGGGGTTGAGGGAAAATGGGAGATAGGGTATTACCCCTATCTGTTATCCACAGGGTTGGAGTAGTAACTCCCCCTATCTTTGTCTTTGCAAAGTATACCCCAGTTGGAATATACCCACAAGTTGGGCTTGTTGGGATTATCCCTCCCCGTTTGGCCAACAGGTTCAGGAGGATTGGAAGCATGTGATCCTTACCTCTTGGTAAGTCAGGTCTCTCATCCAAGCTCAAATTATGATGTAGGTGTTCTACCACATGACTCTTGAGGTTCATTGTTGGGAAGGTCCATACACAATAGGATGGGTTGAGTAGTAGCTCCCCTATATCACCTATTGCTCGATATGGGGTCCTAGTAGTAGCTCCCCCATGAGATTATGGGTTGAGATATGCTCCTCGATATGGTTCCAGGTTGAGATATGCTCCCTAATGATATGATATCCGATGATGATGCAGGTCATACATTTGAATCCCCGCTGACAGTTCTGGGTAGTAGCCCATTGACAAATATTTCAGCTAGTAGCCCGTTGACAGAGATTCTAGGTAGTAGTCCGACGAATAAAGGGTGGTAGCTCAGGCTCCCCTCTGATGACAAATTCTTCTTCTTTTGGATTTGAGAATATTCAACATATGAGCAGGGACAATCAAGGGATAAGATGGAACAAGTAAGAGATGAATTGATATGATCATTGATGATACAAAATGATGAGATACTTGATATTATATATGATTTGATGACATGATACGCATGACATGATTCAGGTGGAATTCTCCCTAGTTGAGAGGGTGTATTAAAATATGCAACTGCGGTCAAATTCCACCTTGGATAGCTCACCTAATGGAGATAATGATCGCATTGAATTCCTCTTTTTGAGAGGACAAAAATCGACCTAAAGATAACTCGAATGGGATAAGGGAAAGTGTACTTATGAAGAAAATCTCACATGTGCACATATGTCAAGATCGATCCTAAAGAAAAGTGGAAACCTGGCTATAAATACAAGCGACCTCTACCTTATTTGGAAATGATCATGAGACACTCTTCCATCTTGGTTTTTGGCTCACACAGGTCTGAGGCTCGTCCGCGGAGGAAAATGTTCGCTCTGAGGTGAAATTACAGGGCTTGAAGCTCACATCTTAGTTTTAGGGTTTTGGGCCATAGTCGTAGGCACAACACAGGATGAAGTTGACCATGGTAGCTCGCCTAAAAGCTCATCCGTGCAACTGGAGCTTTCCAGTCGCACATACAACTCTCCATTCATGCGATTGGGAGTTAGGGTTTCAGAATCTCGATTATAGAGCCCAATTACTCGCATGCTAGGCTTAAGGGAGCGACTTGGTAGCTATATTCGCTCACATATCTCCCTGGAATCTCAGATATCTTAATATTTCACGCAGTGACTATAGGGTTCGGCAGTTAACTACAGACAGTGACAGTTCATTACAAACTTCAGAATCAAATTTTTAGGTATAAGTTTTGTTGGGTTCATTTATGGATGTTGTAGTTGTTTTTGCTAGTTAGTTACATATATGAAGATATGGATCATTGTACTCCCTTTTGCTGAATCATTTGATGACAATATAAGAAGAAGAATAAATTGAAAGGGTTTTCCCCCTGTGGGTTTTACCTTGGTCTCCGATCAATCCTAGTGTCTCTATGTGTGAATACTTTTCTTCTATTGTTCCTTTATGTTCCACTGCATTGATGATGATGATATTTTTCTTTCTATATAGTTGCATATGCTGCTGAATAATGATATAAATCTGAATAATGTTATGATGTTAAGGGGTGAATGTAATGTGTTAATGAAGAAATGCAAATAGCAAATCAAATAAAAATATAGCCCTAAGAAAAATTAACAAAATCCAGAGCACATTTTGGAGATATTAAGAGTGACACATTCTTTAGTTAATTAGTAAATATTCAACAAAAGGGTCCAATTATGGAGCACGTTCAATAATGTCGAAATTTGAGTCTCATAGTAAATAATATTTCGTAGGATAATTTGTTAGACCTAGTTATGGGAAATTTAAAGCAAAACGTCCAACATGAGGTGCTTCTCCTTGAACCTAAATCTCTAGAGCATGGTTTCAGTATGGTAAGGAAAGTTGAAAGTAAAAATATGACCACCAGAAAATTAGTCACTAATAACTAAAGAGAAAATCATGCTCCCTTTCCTAAACCAACAAGGTTGATTCCTCAATAAATGGATAAAAGAAGAGCAAATGGACTATGTTTCAATTATGGAAACAAGCATAGTAAAGGGCATAAATGTAGTGAGAATAAATTATTCTATATAGAATGTGAAGATGAAGTAGATCAAGAAGTGGAAACTTCACAAGGTCTAGAACGAGAAGAGACTACTTCAACAATATCTTGTCATGCACTAGCCAACATCAAGACTCCAGAAATCCTTAAGATAGAAGGATCTATCAAAAAGTAAAAGTAAGAATATTGATTGATTCAATTAGTACCCATAATTTCATTAATTACCAATTGGAAAAACTTATTAATTTCTTTGTATATATAACATCAAAATTTCGAGTGATGATTGCAAATGGAGGTACCACAAAGTGTTCAGGGAAGTGCCATAATATTAAGTTGAATATGTGGGAGAATTTATTGGTTAGATCCATGATTGCAATACAAATGGGTGGTGTCGACGTTGTTGTAGAGTCTCCAAAATGTCTTCAAAATATCATCCACTTTCACCTTTATTGCCACCATTTCACTCACATGTCACAACTCCATAGCCATATAATCTTTCATTAGCCTCCATTTTCATGATTACATGGGGTTACCTTTGTGTTTTCCAAAAGTTAATGATTTCTAGTATTATAAGTGAATTAAATGGTTAAAACTTAGAAAAAAGACATATACTTGTTAATACTTAAAAGTGGCTTGAGTTTCATGACATGTGTAGGTCATTTGGAAGCTTCCAAGGCACCCTTATGTGGCCTCCAATGCTCAAATTCGAATTCCTTTCAAGATATGGAAGAAGATTTGGATAAAGGTCAAAGAGGATATGTGTCTCATCAATACCTATTTGAGTTGTATCTCTATGAGATTTTCTAGGGATCTAGGGAGAGAATAATGGGCCTCCATTAATGAGGTAGCTTCTTATGTTTTTGTATAAATAGGAGATCCTTCTCCTTTCAAAGGCATGTATAAATCTGGGGAAATGCTCATGTTTTGAATATAGAATTTGGATTTGCCCATGCTCATGAGTGATGTTCAATTTGATTTGGTTATTCTTGTGTTTGGAGCCTCTCAAATTTCCATCCCTCATGATTTTGGATTAGCCACCTATTATGTATGAGATTTATTGTTTTTCATAGATTAAGATTTATTGCTTTCATATATTAAGATTTATTTCTTTCATGTATTTTCCTGTGTGAGAGGTTAAGAGTGATTGTTTTTATTTGCTTTCATATCTAGAGGTTAAGAATGATTGTTTTTTCTTTCATTTCATATCATGTGGTTTTGATTATTCATTTCATAGGATCCTGATTTGATAATGCACACATGATCCCTTAGAGTAGATTTCATTTCATGCAATTTCATTTTTGAAAGAGTGGTGTGATTTTAAATTCATACAAGTGTTATAGATTAAGATTTCAATTCCACACACTGCACTATAATTTCTTTTGAATTGATTGTTGAATTAGAATAGGTGAATTTGGTTTGTCGTTATTTGGTTTCGTAGTTAGATTACTCTAAATTGGAAGTTAATTTCTAACATATACAGTGCACGCACGCTTTGCAAGTTTTACGAAACCCCCAGGTTGACAATTAAATGATAGGTAATTAATTTGCCTCAACACTTTGGTGCCGTTGCCAGGGAAGTGTGCATAGGAACTAGCTTTCGGTCTAGACTTCATATTTGTTTTTCAGTTTTTTTTAGATGCACGATTAAAGCATGTAGATGTATAAATCATTAAAAAAAAAAAAAAAAAAACAAAAACACACAAAACAAACAAACAAAAAAACAAACAAACTTCAATCACCTACCACCCCCACTATATCACGTGGTGCAATAAGAGCCACACATCCACATCATGAATTCTTATTTTTGTAGGTAGAAGAGATGACAAAGGAGGATGAAGAAATGAATGGAAATCCTTTTGGATTTCCCATTCAAGAAACTGATGTCAATGTTCAAATGAAGAACATCCCTCCATCCGTACTTCCTAACTTCAAAGGTATGAGATCAGAAGACCCAGAAACTTTTCTTTTTGAATTTGAAATCATTTGTAGATCTTATGGCTATTCATTACACATTCAAAAATTGAATTTGTTTCCAACAAAATTGAAGGATAAAGCTCTTAGATGTTTCATGACTTTGGGAACAAATTCTATAAGGACATGGGATGATATGAAAAGAGTATTTTTGGAAAAATATAAAAATCATTACAAACACCGTGACCTTAGAAATGAAGTCTTTGAGATGAATAAAAATGAGGATGAAAGTCTAGAAGACCTAGTGGAGAGATTTACTTATAATATCAAAAGATATAAAATGCATAATTTAGGATTAGATATATTAAAAACTCTCCTACTAAATGCTATAAAAGGATGAATGGATTGATCTTCTTAACCTAGTGGGAAAAGGAGATGTTTATCAACTGTCAGTTCAAGAGATATGTGAATTATGCAATAAAATATCAAGAAGAAAAACAATTTAAATGAACAAATTGAGATGCTAAGAATGCAAAACAAGCAAAAAGTTGAAAATGTTGCTTTGCATGAATGTCCACTTGATAACATTAAAATTTGTAAAATTTGTGCAGGATCAGATACTACTAAAGATTGCCCATCATTAACAGGGTTAAAGGCAGTTTACCAAAAGGATAATGGAGCGAATCAAGCTCCAAGAGGACCATGGCGGCCTCATCAACCCAATATGGCGCAATATCCTTGTGCACAATTTTAGGGTTATGCACAACATTCTCAAAGTAATTGGAAAACACCTTTACCTTGGCAACCTTGGCCATCTCAATTCCAATCTCAAAACCAATCTTGGAAACAGGGCTGGGAAGAGCCTTACAGAGGAAATCCACCATATACTCAATCTTTACCTCACTATCCTCAATACAAATATCAATGTTATCCATACCATTCACCTCCACCACAATATCAATTTCACCTCAGTTAATCTCAATTCAACCTTTCCCATTACCACACACACAAACACACCAAAGATCCATTCCCACTCCATTACCTGCACAACCATTTCGAATCCCTAACAATAAAACACCTCAATCCACTTAAAATGTTGAGGTATTGCAAAATGATTCACCAGCTGCCATTGAAGAACAACAACCAAAAGAAGAAGATCCAGATAAGGTCCAAGAATCATGGATGCCCGTTGATAAAGAGCAGTTGTTGGAACCTAAGATTGAAAAGTTTCATGATTCTATGAATGGAGATCACATATGTGAGGACTTGCATGGCATGATAGAAGGAAGCCAAGGAAGACAAGATTATATTGAATCTTGGTTCAAAACAGTGATTGGATCCCAATATTCCATTCTTTAGTATCTTCTGATATCATCTCAATCAAGACAGTTGGTCTCTCATACACAGGTATGTATCAAAGAATATATTTCAAACCTGCATAGGAGTATATCTATCATTTTGTTACACACATGGCTCCATTGGAAACATTCATATACTTAAAAATAAAAAAAATTCAAGTAGATAAATTAGGAAAAATAAAATCAAACTTGATTGCATTTTTTTCTTAATTTCATTTTTTTTTTAGAATTTTAAATTTTTAGATTATATTTATTTTCTTGCTTTTTAATAATTTGAAACATACATACATACATACATACATACATACATACATACATACATACATACATACATACATACATATATATATATATATATATATATATATATCTATATCTATATCTATATCTATATCTATATCTATATATATATATCTATATATATATATATAATAAAAAAAAATCAATGAAATGTTTCTTTATATATATATAATTTTTTTGTTACACAAAGAGATTTGTTTATTTAAACAAATTTGGAAAAAAAATTAAATTAAAATACAAATCATAAAAATTAAAATAAAAAATTCATGGAAGCCAATGAAACGAATTGTTGCAAACATTATGTGTGATTTTGAAAAACGAAAGATAGTAATCTCTAAACCTAAGATCTAACTTATCACACATGGACATACGCAAAAGAAAAGAGGAACCAAACGGAGTGCCATAGAACAATGTTATTCGGTGCTGGTAATCACATGCTGAAAGCAGTCAAATCCAATTTTTGGTTGTTGGGGAATTCATCCTCTAACAAATCCTGCAAATAAAACACTCAATCTAAATTTCATCAAGCTTCAAACTCTGCTTCGGTTCATATCTGAGATCTCAGTTTGTAAACTGGGTTTCGGTGGACAAATCTTACCATGAGCAAAGGAATGGTTTGTGAATGCTGAAGGTTACAAAAGAAGTTGATTTGCACTAGAGATGAGCCATAACAGTCTCCAACAATTCTATTATGGAATGCAGAAAATGAAAAAAAACGAATTTCACCCAGCAGTAACATGAGCATAGGCCAAATACGCAGAGGTTAAAAACGTCATTTTTGAAACACATTTTGTGAGCAAATGAAAACGAATCTGAAAAATCTAAAACATAGATTTTTCTAAAAAATGAGGTGAATTATGTATAGTGTGAGAGATTTCCTCAAAATTTGTAACCAATTGAGAGATTTTCGGGGTTCTTTGGAGCCTTATTTTCCAGATTTCGTGGAAAAACGGATTTAGAATTTAATGCATAGATAGTTGCGGCCATAATGGAAGGAGAGGATCCTATTTCTCTGATCTTCAGGAGGAAGAAATCACGCCAAGATATTCTCCAACATGATGAAAGAATTACGATTTTGATTTTCCTGTATAGGACTTTCTTCGCCCATCTATATTCAATCCATCTTGATATAATCGTAAAGGCAACAACATTAGAACAATGGATGTCAAGACAAAACATTGTTACATTTACGATGCATTGGGAGTGCCAAAAGTAATAATGCCAGTATATGACAAAACAATGTATGCATCGAATGCCAGAGAAATATGATGACTAATTCCAAAGAAAAATAGGAATGAAAACGATGTTAACTAATGCTTGAAACGATAGTGGCACAATACAGAATTTTAGTGGACAATAGATGTGTCTTGCACATAATAACACTCGGAAAGTTATTGCAGGCTCAGAAAGGAATACAAAAGATTCGAAAGAGTGGTGGATATCATGACATTCATACAATGGATCTTGACTTCCTCTCAGTCATTTCAACACTTGTTTGTCTGCTTCGTGCTCTCGCATGCCCTAGTAATATTTGCGCTAGTCCTTGGCATTGTATTTCCCTCTCGTCTTGGCATTGTATCAGCTGGTTGCAGTGTTATTTGAGCCTCTTTTCTTAGTTTTAACACAACCTGACTTTGGTCCATGCAGAATTTTTAGCTGCAAAAAGTGCTGCTCCATAGCGGTAGCCGCAAGGAGATTCGGCTTTAGCGAGTGCTGTCCCAAAAGGAGAAAGGATGACCTTAATTTCTTAAAAAATCATAAAGTTCAACGATTAGATTACCTTCCACATTCATTACAACTTTGATGTGTCAATTGCTCATTTATGGCCACGTAAGCTCATTTTTCTGTGCGCAGATTTTATTCAACATTGGTTGACATTTGAATTTGTTTGCAGGTATGTTGCAATTGAGAAAGGGATGCACAAATATAGCTCAAGCCCACACAAAAGAGGATAACTTTTCCAATTATTCACAGTCTTCGGTGCATACCAAATAATTTTTTTAACATTTTCTATTGAATCTCCGGTTTCAATTTAATTCACGGTCTCATCATATTTATTTTATTTTCTAGTTTTAATTAGTTTTATTTTTAGTTTTGTTATTTAATTTTAGGTTTTATCTTTCAACATAAATTCACTCATTGTTAGTGGGTGATCCAGTATAAGAGGACATGATAGAGCAATTATACATGAAGCAATGGAACAACAAACAAATCTCTCTGCCATTGTTCAACCATTGAAGGTTTTACAAGATTTTAGCTACAGAAACTGCACAATTCTGCAGCGGAACAACAATTATGCGGCTCTATATTTAATTCATGAGCAACATGCCATCTAATTTTCCTACTTCATCCTTCACATCAGCATCATATTCCCATGCCACACTTAAGCATGACAATTTTCACTATGTCACCCAAATTTCAAATCATCATAACTTTCTCATACGACATGGGATTTCGAAGATTCAATCGTCGTTGGAAAGATATCGACGAGATGTACACAATGAGAAAGCTATCATCAAAGTTTTTTTTTTTCTATATTAAGACTAACCTACGTACCCACGGGAGATTTGAACCGGTGACCTATCGCAAGGAGTGCCTTAACAGCGCACCCATTCACCGTCAATCCAAACCCCCGTGGGCAGCTATCATCAAAGTTTAAAACAATAAAGAATGAAGAAATTTCTGAAAATACGCAACAGGTAACCCGAGGCACTAGTTTCGAAACAGGTAAAAATTCATTTGGTTTTCTTTCATGAATTTGTTTTATTAGTACCAATTCTCAGTTTTTGTGTAAATGTCATAAATAGAGAGATTAATCACCTCTCTTTTGATAATATTACATTTCATTGCAGAAAAAGTACTAAGTTCTTGCAGGTTCCGGGAAGATAAATAGATGGACACAAACAAATAGTGTCCCTTAAAGACCACATTTATTTCAAAAGAAAATGATCAGAGCAACATCAAAGATGAAATATCCAAGCATTAGCACATGATTTTGGATAAAAAAATATCGAATCAGATCCATCACACCATTTGGAAGCCTTTCAGATACCAGTCTTACCATTGGATTCCTATTTATTTATTCAATAAAATCTTCATCTCATTTTCCTTCACAATCATTTTTCTGCCTCGCTTTCACTAAACTTTAAACCCAACAATAAAACCATTCATCTCCCCTACAAATCTGATTCATTCCATTTTCCCTTTTCGCTTTTTCAAATAAACCTTGATCCACTGCAAAAAATTTCATCCATAGTCCTTCAAAATTATTGTTTTATGCTCGCGTTAGATGATGGAGGATTCATTAAGGCCTCCCTTCTAACAAGTCTTGGCCTATCGACATCAACACATTATCTAGGTTCAGGGCTCAATTCCTTATTAGTACCTTGAGGCTTGTATGCATCAATGACAAGTTCTCTCACTGACAATCATGGGAATACATCAATGTCCCTTGATCGTTAGATCTTGTAAGTGGCTCGACATTAGCTCATCTATTCACACTTTGCAAGATGTACTTAGGTACCTTGACACTCGTTGAAATTAATGGTGAGTTTTTATGGCATTGGTTAACGACATTTATCAATGGTCGGTCCAATGACTTCTCTTCATGCTTGACAACAACACATTTATTCGCATGACTAGAATTGTAAAATCGAGTTTTGTAGTAGGTGAAGACTATATCATTTCAACATTTTGTAGCAGATACAACAAATTTAGTAGCAACAATAAAGAATCCACTTTCACCACCTCATCCACCATTTATGCAACCAAGAGGCAGATGAAATTCTACATTCTATTCCATGATCCAGTAGCAGTTACAACTTCTCTACATATGCACAGTTTGTCCACCTCCTAGGTAAGTAAAGGTATGTTCTTTTCTAGCTTTTAATCATAGAATTCCTTAAAATACTGAAATTATAATTTTTCGAAAATACTTCACCATATTTCCTTTCTCATTTGAAAAAAAAAACAGTAAACACCTTTAGTTGGGGGGGGGGAGGGACATCCATTTATTATCACATCCATATCACTTCATTCCATTTCACTTCATTTCATCCTAACATACTTGTCCTAATCAATTATGATTGCATTATGGTTCAAAAGTTATGTGATTTGCAAATAAATGCTTAAATCATTAGCATATTATATGGTTGATTTAAAGATGAATTCTTAAATATGTTCAATGAATCTTGCAGCAACAAAAAGAAACAATGTATTGAAACATAAGAACCAATACCAATTAAGATTTGGTTGTCACACAAGAACCAAACAAACATGTTGCAATTCAATGTATGACAAGGAATACTTTGCGAAAAGAAATGAAATTGTCAAATTCAAAGTTTAAGGACAATTGATATAAGCCAAGCTCATTCAAAAGCAAATCATGATTAAACAATGCAGTAGATTGCATGAGGACCTGCAATAACTTCAATAGGGGGGTATGTAGAGTCTCCAAAATGTCTTCAAAATATCATCCACTTTCACCTTTATCGCCACCATTTCACTCACATGTCGCAACTCCATAGCCATATAATCTTTCATTAGCCTCCATTTTCATGATTACATGGGGTTACATTTGTGTTTTCCAAAAGTTAATGATTTCTGGTATTGTAAGTGAATTAAATGGTTAAAACTTAGAAAAAAGACATATACTTGCTAATAATTAAAAGTGGCTTGAGTTTCATGACATGTGTAGGTCATTTGGAAGCTTCCAAAGCACCCTTAGGTGGCCTCCAATGCTCAAATTCGAATTCCCTTCAAGATATGGAAGAAGATTTGGATAAAGGTCAAAGGGGACATGTGTCTCATCAATACCTATTTGAGTGGTAACTCTATGAGATTTTCTAGGGATCTAGGGAGAGAATAATGGACCTCCATTAATGAGGTAGCTTCTTATGTTTTTGTATAAATAGGAAAGCCTTCTCCTTTCAAAGGCATGTGTAAATTTGGGGACATGCTCATGTTTTGAATATAGAATTTGGATTTGGCACCATGCTCATGAGTGATGTTCACTTTGATTTGGTTATGCTTGTATTTGGAGCCTCTCAACTTTCCATCCTTCATTCTTTTGGATTGGACACCTATTATGTGTGAGATTTATCGTTTTTCATAGATTAAGATTTATTGCTTTCAGAGATTAAGATTTATTGCTTTCATAGATTAAGATTTATTTCTTTCATGTATTTTCCTGTGTGAGAGGTTAAGAGTGATTGTTTTTATTTGCTTTCATATCTAGAGGTTACGAATGATTGTTTTTGATTTCATTTCATATCATGTGGTTTTGATTATTCATTTCATAGGATCCTGATTTGATAATGCACACATGATACCTTAAAGTAGATTTCATTTCATGCAATTTCATTTTTGAAAGAGTGGTTTGCTTTTCAATTCCTGCAAGTGTGATAGATTAAGATTTCAATTCTTGTAAGTGTGATAGATTAAGATTTCAATTCCACATGCTGTACTATAATTTATTTTGAATTTATTTTTGAATTAGAATAGGTGAATTTGGTTTGTCGTTATTTGGTTTCGTAGTTAGATTGATCTAAATTGGAAGTTAAATTCTAGCATATACAATGCACGCATGCTTCACAAGTTTTACGAAACCCCCGGGTTGACAATTAAATGATAGGTAATTAATTTGCCTCAACAGTTGTATTGGGGGTCCAACAGTTATAATCGCTCGGAATAATGGCCCTTAATTTTCAAAATCTTTTCATAATATTTTTCTCAGAAGGAAAATAATTGAGCTTAGAGGTATCCAAGGGAAACCCAGTAAAGTGACAAGCTCTAATAGCATGACAAAACTGTTAAAAGAGGGAAACAAAGGTATAGTTGCATAATTGCATTCGTTAGGTGTTCAAACATATATATATCCTTTGCCCCAATGGATCTCCAAAAAGTTATCAACAATCATGCTAATGTATTTGGAGAAATGCTGAAGGGTCTTCCAAGTATCCAAGATCATGATCATACTATTTATTTGTAACTTGGAAGTGTACTACATAACATTAGGCATTATTGATATCCACATGCAAAAAAGAGTGATAGAGCATATAGTTCAAGAAATGTTAGAGGTGGGAATCATTCAACCTAGCCAAAGAGCTTTCCCTTGACCAATTTTGATGGTTATAAACAAGGATAGTTCATGGAGTATATGGTCAGAATACATACAACTCAAAAAATTTCAATCAAAATAAGTTTCCTATTCCTGTCATTGGTGAAATATTAGATGAATTACAGAGAGAAATTTTCTTTACTAAGTTGGATCTTCATTCTTGATATCATAATGAGGCAAGAAGACATTCCTAGAACAACCTTTAGAACACATGAAGACCATTACGAGTTTTTGGTTATGCCATTTGGACTTACAAATGCACCTTCAACATTTCAAAGCTTGATCAATTCTATTTTTCAAACCCTTGCTTAGAAATTTTGTGCTAGTATTTTTTGATGACATACTAATCTACAACAAATCTTATGAAGAGCATGTACAACATGTTGGTGTGGAATTAACACTATTGGAAAGGAAACAACTGTATGCAAATCCTTCCAAGTGTGCCATTGGAGTTTAAGAAATAGAGTATTTGGGTCATATTGTATCACATGATGGTGCCAAGGTGGATCCAAACAAAATAAAAGCTAAGAGGGAATGACCAATCCCCAATACTTTTAAGAAACTTAGAGGATTTTTAGGATTGAAAACATTTTACTGCAATTTCGTTAAGAATTATGATAAAATAGTAGCACCTCTAACAAATTTATTAAGGAAGGAAACATTTTCTTGGATTAAAGAAGCAACCAAAGCTTTTAAAGAACTTAAAGAGGCCATGTTTACAAATCCCATCTTGGCAACACCTGACTTCACAAAAATATTTGTTGTGGAGTGTGATGCCTTAGGCCATGTCATTGGTGTAGTATTAATATAAGAAGGAAGGCACCTTTCATTTCAAAGTAGTGAACAGAAAGGAAATAACTTACTTAAACCCATCTATTGAAAAAGAAGTGTTGGCCATATTACATGCAGCCAAGAAATGGCGCCCATACCTAATAGGAAGACACTTCAAAGTAAAAAAAAATCATGATAATATGAAGCACTTCTTGGAGGAAACAATATCTTTAGAAGAGCCACAAAAATGGGTCATAAAGATGTTGGGTTATGACTTTGAAATTATATACAAAAAGAGAAAACAAAATAGTGTTGTATATGCACTCTCAAGGAAAGAGGAAGACAAAAGTGGTTTACTTTGTGCTATTTCCATTCCATAGCCTTATTGGGTCGAAGAAGTAAGGATAGAATGATAACACGATGAGAAGATACGAAATATCATTTCAAATAGAAGGTCCTTTTGGAATTACACACATATCCCGTGGGAGGACATTTAGGATTCTTTAAGACATACCATAGGATCAAGAAAGACTTTTTGGGAAAGGCCTTAAAGCAGATGTGAAAAATTTTGTGGCAGAATGTGTGGTATGCCAAAAATATAACGGAGAGACTACCAAGAGCTCAGGGGTCCTTCAACCATTAACTATACTAGGCCAACATTGGGAAGAAGTTTCAATGGATTTTATTACAGGTTTACACAAATCCAAAGGAAAGAGTGTCATTATGGTAGTGGTATATCAAACGACAGAGTATGCCCAATTTTGATCTCTTCCTCATCCTTTTAAAGCAAGTATCGTTGTAGAAGCATGCATGGAACAATCCAAAAGCCACACCAAATACCAAAAATTATTGTAAGTGACAAAGATCCAATTTTCACTAGATATTTTTGGACTAAATTATTTTATTGTTTGGGTACTCAATTGAATCACAATGAATATTTCCATCCTCAATATAATGGAAAAACTGAGATTGTGAATAAATGTTTAGAAGAATATATATGTTGCTTTGCATCTAATAAACATAAATAATGGGTCAGATAGTTTCCTCTGGAAGAATGGTGGTACAATACATTCTTCCGTACTGCATAGAAAATGTCAGCATTTATGGCACTTTATGGATATCATCCTTCATCCATCACATCACCCTTGAAAGGGACTATAAAGGCTCAGGGAGTAGAGGACCACATACAACACCAACAAGAGATTCACAAAATATTGAAGGACAACTTGTTTATGGCACAAAATAGGACGAAACAACAAACATATCAACATTGTAGTGAAAGGGAATTTGAAGTGAGGGATTGGGTATTTGTGAGACTACAACCATATAAACATATGTCCCTCAAGCAACAAAATAATGACATTAAATTAGTGTTGAGTTATTATTTCCCCTATAAGGTGTTGCATCAGATTGGAAGTATGGCTTACAAATTGGAGTTACCTCCATCTTCACATGTACATCCAATCTTCTATGTTTCTTGCTCAAAGAAGGTAACTGGTACAATATCCTAGTCCAAAATATTCTACCAGAGAATATTGAAGAAGGGAAAATAATACTACAACGAGAAATAATTTTGGAAATAAGAACTAAGTAGTTGAGAAATCAAGCAATTATTGAGCACCTCATCAAATGGAAGAACCTACGAATGGAAGAAGTGACATGGGAAGATGAGTTGTTCATGCAGAAGCACCCATAAATAGTTAAGTGACGAGGACAACATTTATTTGGAGGAGAGGGGCACGTGAAGCCCCATGTTAATGAAAAAACCCCTTACTAAGCCCTAAATATTGAGTAATTGCGTTTCTATTACTATATTGTTACGTAGGTTAGAACCCCACATGGTCTCATTTTATTATAATTTTACACCAAGGAGACCTAGTCTTAGGATCATCAAGTATTGTATTGTACATTGTATTCATTGTAAAAGAAGGTTTCCCCATCAAAGAGGATTGTAATTGTTGGTTTCTTATCATTTTTAAGGCACAAGGATCATAATAAAGCCCTGATTGGCATGTGCATAGAAAATGTAAGACTAGGACGAATACATCCCATATCCAGACTACTTTCCTATATAAGTGGCTAGTGTAGCAGATGAAACCCATGTATATTAGTAGATGGAATTAGATCCATAAGATGGTAAATTACTTGGTTTTCATGGTTAGATTGATGTTAGGTCCTAAAGAACAATAGGTTCATAGTTAACGTGAGGTATCAGTGGTATGGTTGGTTTTTAGGTGGTACATGATGACAGTTCTTCAGGTGAAGGATAGAGCATGAACACTTTTTTGAGGTGGAAGCGAGTTGTATTGTTCTTAGTTGAGAAAAATAAGTGTTGTTTGCAAACTGAATTTTTAGAGTGGAATGATGAGTTTGTAGTGGGGAGGACAAAGAGGTGCTCAATACAGAAAATAGATCTTTGCGGTTTCGTTTAAAGAAAGTAGGTGACAATGCTTGTGGAAGCACTATGGCAGTAGAGGATATTGGTTATAGTAGTAACAATGAAGATTGGATGATGGTGGAAAAAATTAGGTAAAATTGTGTGGTGTGTTGAAAAATAACAGATTCATAACCATATTGTAACGTGAGTCATACATTATATTTGTAAGCAAGTCTATATGTTATGTTATAATTTGATGTAGTGGTCCTTGAAAAATTGTACCTTGTGTCACCGTGAGTTAGATTGTGCATTGTTGGGTTGTGTTCTATTCTTTCCAGGAAATAGCCCACATAGTTAACCGGGGGTTAGAAGGAGGGCGGAACCCCCTCTACGGGGTCTGATGCAGTGCCTCGGGGATTTTTTTTTGGACCCTATATTAGGTTGGATAGACCTACCTATGGTTTTGTGCATGGTTTTCGTACATGGTTTTGGACGCGATGGTTTTCGGTCCATGGTATTGGATGCTTCGACATGTATAAATATGTATTGTAACATTGAAAGGAACATGATGAAAAATCAAGCTGGTAGTCCCAGTTTTTGGATCCAGGGGAAAATATTTGTGTATATGTGTTTTATGTGTTATGTTCTCACATTGTTTATTATTTGTTCTTAGAATTTGTATGCAGGTAATTTTTGTATGGGGTTAAAACCTACATTTGGTATCATAATTGTTTTGGCTTCAAGGGGACGCCTTTGTGGCTAAGGGGTTTCGCTCGGGCCTGTGGTAGACCCTGTTCATTGAGAGATCTGTAGGATTGATTCTGGTGGTGAAAGAAGATGGTGAGTAGTGGAAAGATAGAGATCGAGAAATTTAATGGTCAGAGTTTTGAGTTGTGGAAACTCAAGATGGAGGATCTATTGGTGGATAAAGATCAATGGATCGTGGTAGATCCAGGTACTAAACCGACGGGAGTGTCTGATGAAGAATGGAAGAAGTTGGATTGGAAGGAAAAGAGCACAATAGGATTATGTGTCTCAGATTCACTATTGATGAATGTATCAGGGGAAGCTACAGCTAAGGCTTTGTGGGACAAGTTAGGGACTTTATACCAATCTAAGTCTCTGGTGAATAAACTGTTCCTACGGAAAAAGCTGTATAACCTGAGGATGAAAGATGGAGACTTGGTGACAGAGCATATGAATGCATTTAATACTGTGGTAAGTCAGTTATTATCTGTTGATATTAAAATTTCAAATGAAGATAAGTGCATTAGTTTGTTGTGTTCTCTACCAGATTCGTGGAATAGTCTGGTTATTGCAATAGGTAGCAATGCAACTGCCTTGCAGTTTGATGAAATATTCTCATCCTTGCTAACGGAGGATATGAGACAGAAAAATATGGAGAGCCAAAATGGTGATGCCTTGTCTGTACGAGGACGGTCCCAGAATAGAAACAAAAATAAGTCATCGAGTGGGATATCTAAATCTAGAGGGAGATCTAAATCTCTAGGAAAAATTGTAAAGGTGGTGTGCTGGAAATGTATAAAGGAAGGGCGCTACGAAAGGGACTGTAAATTTAAATCTCCTGACAAAGGAAAGGGATTTGATGATGCTCCTTCTGCAGAGGCGAAAACCACCTCAGATGAAGGTGGGGATGTGTACTTATCTTCTTCAAGTACACATGTAGATCATGAGGCATGGTTGATTGACTCAGGTGCATCCTTTCACTTAACTCCCCATAGAGAGTGGTTCTGCGAGTATAAGAAATATGATGGTGGTGATGTCTTCTTGGGGGATGACAGGAAGGCTAGAATTGTTGGTCGTGGAAAAGTAAAGTTGAAGTTGCAAGGTGGAAGGGTTAGAACACTTCCGGGTGTTTTGCATATTCCTGCATTAGCCAGAAATTTGATTTCTGTATGCAAGCTGGATGATGAAGGTGTAAAAATAGTGTTCGAGAAGGATATCTACAAGATGGTTTAGGGAGCACTAGTATTGATGCGGGCAGTTTGGATTCGAACTCTATACAAGCTGCAAGGTAGCATTATTGTTGATGAGTGCAACAATTATGTGGTTCCTAAAAGTGGAGTAGAAAATCTAGTGGTCTCTGGAGAGAAGACCATGCTGTGGCATCAAAGGCTTGGACATATTGGAGAGAAGGGCCTTCGAATACTTCATGGTAAAGATATGGTAGAAGGTATGAGTAATAGCTCTCTGGATTTTTATTTATGTGAAAATTGTGTACATGGGAAGCAGAATTGGGTGAGTTTCCCCTCTGGTGGTAAGAGGGTGAAACATATATTAGAACTTGCACACAGTGATGTGTTTGGACCTGTGAAGGTTCCATCACTGGGTAAGTGTGTGTACTATGTATCATTTATAGATGAATTCTCAAGGAATACATGGATATATTTTCTTAAGAAGAAATTTGAAGTCTTTGACAGGTTTAAAGAATTTAAGGATTTGGTGGAAAACCAAACAGAGAAGAAGATAAAGGTGTTGAGGTCAGATAATGGTGAAGAGTTTTGCAGCAAGGAATTTTAAGAATTCTGTAAGAAGTGTGGCATAGCACGACAAAAGACTACTCCATACACACCTGAGCAAAATGGAGTTGCAGAAAGAATGAACAAGACATTGATGGAAAGGGAAAGAAGCATGCTCAGTGGTGCCAGGTTAGGACATGAATTCTGGGCAGAGGCGGTGGAGACAACATGTTACCTGGTCAACAGATCATCTTCATCAGCGATGGAGGATAAGACTCCACGAGAGGTATGGACTGGTAAGAAACCCTCTCTTTCACATTTGAGGGTATTTGGATGTGATGCATATGTACATGTTCCAAAGGAGAAAAGAACCAAGTTGGATAGTAAATCTGAAAAGTGCATCTTTATTGGGTATAAGGATGGTTTAAAGGGTTATAAGCATTGGAACCTAGTAACAAGGAAGGTGTTGGGTGTGGAGCCTGATTATTTTCTGTATTCAAAGATATCATTGCATTGGACCCCAATTCATAATGCGGTGACAACACCGCCCTTAAAATATTCGCTGCAGGGGGGTCTAGGGTGGGCGGATGCAACCTTTGGGAACCCCCCCTGGCGGGGGGATTGGGAGCAGCACCCCCGAAGCTAAAAATAAATGTAAAATTGCCTTGTAAAATGTTGTAATTTCGTAGTTAATCTGGGCCGTTCATTAGGTGGAAATCTAACGATATAAATTATGTTTTATTTAGGGTTTTTGCCTTAGAAGGCAACCCCTCGCTATATATGAGGGAATTGTATTGTGTCTATGTAGATCTATATTCTGAGTGAGGAAGAGAAAGGAGATTGAGAGTGAAGATGGAATTACAACGGATCTGCTGTAAGTTGTATCTCTTCAATTTGATGGATAATAGAAAAGGAAGGACTAGTTGTTTCTCTGTGTACGTAGCCCAAACTGGGTGAACCACGTATATTTGTGTCTCTCTTGGTTTATGAATTTTATGTGTTTATATTTCTGCAATATTTTATGTGTTCCATTGCTCTGTAATATATAATTTTCTAATAGAAGGTTGTGTATAGCCGAGATGTGGTGTTCAGAGAGGTGAAAGATGTTATTAAACATGAAGTCCAACAAAAGGAACTTGAGAAGGTAGAGCTTGAGCTCAAGGAGGAAGAATCCAACTCTACAGCAGAGGAGGAATCAGTAGATGAAGAGCCACAAACTCTGGGTGTGAGAAGATTAGTTCGAGAAAGAAGGCAACCAAAAAGGTATAGTCCATCTGATTTCTGTTCAAATTTTGCTTCATCTATTACTGATCATGATCCTAGAAGTGTGAAGGAAGCAGTGGATTCAAAGGATGGAAAACTCTGGAAAGAGGCCATGGTTGATGAAATGGCATCTTTGCACAAAAATGAAGCTTGGGATCTAGTGGAGTTTCTGGTTGGAAGAAAACCCATTGGCAGTAAATGGGTGTTCAAGAAGAAGACAAATGCAGAAGGAAAGGTGGAGAAATACAAAGCTCGGTTGGTAGCAAAAGGTTATTCCCAGGTGTCGGGATTGATTTTGGTGATATTTTTTCTCCTGTTGCAAAGGTAGCTTCTATTAGATTACTTTTATCTGTTACTACTGCTTTTGATTTTGAGGTAGAACAGATGGATGTGAAAATAACATTTCTTCACGGGGATATGGAAGAGGAGATTTACATGAAGCTACCTGAAGGCTTTGCAGTGAAGGGTAAGAAAGAACTGGTATGCAAGTTACAGAAGTCTTTGTATGGGTTAAAACAGTTACCAAGGATGTGGTATTAGAAATTTGATACATTTATACGGGGACTTGGCTTCACTAGAAGCAAAGCAGATCACCATGTGTAATTTAAATTAATTGGTGACCATGTTATTTATCTGGTCTTGTATGTGGATGATATGTTGCTGGTTGGAAATGACAAAGAAATTATCCAGGATTTGAAGACCCAATTGTCCTCCAAATTCGACATGAAAGATCTCGGTGCTGCAAACTATATTTTGGGCATGGAAATTAAGAGAGATCGGGAAAAGACGAAGCTCTGGTTAAACCAGAGGAAGTATGTGAGACAATACTGCAGAGGTTTAATATGAAGGATAGTAAATCGGTGAAGGTTCCTATTCCTGTAGATGTGAAGTTATCTACCGAACAGTGTCCTAAGACACAAGAAGAGGAAGAGGACATGTCCCGTGTTCCATATGCAAGTGCAGTTGGTAGCCTGATGTATGCAATGGTCTCTTCTAGACCAGACATTGCACTTGTAGTGGGAGTATTGAGCAAGTTTATGTCAAAACCTGGGAAGGAGCACTGGACAACAATGAAGTGGGTTTTCAGGTATTTGCGTGGCACTAGTGATTATGGTTTGTGCTACCAAGGAAGACCAGGATTGAAAAAAACGTTGGATATTCGTGGCTTTGTTGATGCAGACTGGGTTGCAGATCTAGATCAGAGAAGATCTACTAGTGGATATGTGTTTAACCTATTTGAAGGTGCAGTTAGTTGGATGAGTAAGAAATAATTTGTAGTGGCACTATCAACTAGAGAGGCAGAATACATGACAACCACTCATGCAAGTGAGGAAGCAATTTGGTTGTAGAGATTGTGTTCAAGTATGGGGTTAGTACATGGAGCTATAAGGATAGACTGTGACAGCCAAAGTGAAATTTTCTTGGCAAAGAACCTTGCTTACCATTCAAAGACAAAGCACATGATGTTCAATATCACTTTGTGAGGGATATGATAGAAGACAAAAGGGTGTTGCTGGCAAAGGTGGACACTTTGAAGAATACTGTAGATGCATTGACAAAATCTGTGAGCTCTGAGAAGTTCTCTTGGTGTAGAGAAACAATGGGCATTGCAGGGTTGAATAAATGACTAAACTCTCCTGTGGAAAGAAAACAACAAGTGGGATAATGTTGGGTTGTGTTATATTCTTTCCACAACTAGCCCATGTAGTTAACTAGGGGGTTAGAGCGGGGTCACAAGGGGTTTGAGGGGGGCGGGTAGCCCCCCTCTACGGGGTCCAGGGCAGCGCCCCAGGGAAATTTTTTTGGACCCTATATTAGGTTGGGCGGACCTACCTATGGTTTTGTGCATGGTTTTTACACATGGTTTTGGACGTGATGGTTTTTGGTCCATGGTTTTGGACGCGATGGTTTTCGGTCCATGGTATTGGATGCTTGGACATGTATAAATATGTATTGTAACATTGAAAGGAACATAATGAAAAATCAAGCTGGTAGTCCCGGTTTTGGGTTCCAGGGGAAAATCCTTGTGTATATGTGTTTTATGTGTTATGCTCTCACATTGTTTATTTTCTGTTCTTAGAATTCAGATGCAGGTAATTTCTGTACGGGGTTAAAACCTACATGAATGCACTTGTATCTATGTAACATAAAAAGGGCATATCATTGTAAAACCTATACAAGAATGCATACCCCTCTATCATGTGTCCTTGATTATGATTGGGATATATTCTCTTGTTTAGTTCAGTAGCCTCTATTAGGGAGTTCATTAAAACTCAGAGGAGTGGGCCATGTGTTGGCCGAATACTCTATGGGTGGACCATATTGTTGGTTGTAGACTCTAAGAGGTGAAGTTTTATACTAAGGGGGAGTTCACCAATAGGTTTATTGAACTGCATATACTAAGGACATCCTAGTGGACCAACGGTTGTAGTGATCAGGTAACCACTCATTTTGGTGGATGGTTGTTTCTTTATATGGATGCCAATAGTTTTCTGATGTGTGCATGATGACATTTAATTATTTATTTTATTGGTCATTATTAGGTAGAATTATAGTCTCTATGAGAAGGAGGCTATCCCCATTATTTGGAAGACTATTTAGGCCTTGTTTGGTGTGAGAGATTCTCTCCAAGTAGTAATCTTCCTAATTTGGTTTGATATTGAAATATTTCCTCAATTGAGGGGTTTTTTGTATAAGATAGTTTTGCTATCTTGAGGAAAATCTTGATGTATTTATATGTGTACTATTATTTGGTTAACAAAGAGAACTTGACACATTTGTGCGTGCAATAAATATATACTCTCCAACTTAAAAAAAATAAAAATTGGGGTCAAATATTTTTTGATTTAGCATAGGACATTTGGATATTATTCTATGCTTAGATACTTTTCCAATGGTACAAGAATAGTGTCAACCAAAGTTCATATGAAAAAGTTATGCCTTTCGCAAGTTGACCTACTGTGCTGACCACCATGATACAAGTAGATGCCATGTCAAACACCATTACTTGTACACATGGGGCTAGCCACGTGTGGACTCTATATAAAATACCAGAAGGTTCAAACTCGTAAAACTGGTTCAGGGTTGCAGGAGTAAAATCTAACCCCTAGTTGGATATCAATCTTGTTATATACTACACCACTAGGTGGAGTGGGGCTTTTTCATTCTATACTATTGTATTTTGTCCCTTGGTTAAGCAAAGTATCTAGGAGTGTAGTGTCCCACCTTGGAAGGGTTCATTTTGTGGCACTTAAAGAGGGTGATTTTGACGTAATGATATAAGATTATGCATAACAGACTTATGTACATGCTTATATGCTATATACCTGGTTGGTTACTATGTGCTTATGATAATATCTATGGTTGTGCATATAAGAACTGATTTCGGTTAAGAGCATATTATAGATATTTTCTCTTTTGGTATCCTAGTTTGGACATAAGTGTATGCCATGGATGGTGATCCAAGATTGAGACACAGATCCATGGATGATCATGGTTATGTGGAAAATATGGTTAATTATGATTTATGGATGATACATGATTTGTATGATTATATATGATTAATCTTGTACTAAGTAGGATGTAGCACAAGACATGGTTATTTGCAAACAAGGATGCTAAAATTATAAATGACTGTGGATATGCTTAATCTTGTATTGAGCAGGTTGTGACAAGGGATGTGGTTATTTGCAAACAAGGATGTTCAAATTATAAATGACTGTGGAATTCATTTCTTCAAAACCAAAATGACTATGGAAGTCATGCATAGTTCTTGGTCATGGAACTAGAACTTACCAACGAACCATCATATGGGTATGAGCTCGCAATTAAAACCTTAAGGTGTGTTAGCACTCAGTTGTTTTCCTAGGATGAAAAGGAAACTGTAGAGGTAACCACAAACCACTTTTAAAGCTAGGATCTATTCCTTCCAGCTTCAGAGAGGGTTCTCTCTGTATGATTTTAATTTTTTTGTTTTAATCTTAGGTTAGATATAAAAGGTCAAGATAAGTTTTTTGTTTGTTTGTTTGTTTGTTAAGTTTTGGTTGTAGAATGAAATAAAAGTCCATTGGGCATGCAGTCATAAAAAACTTCAATAATTAATGACAAATAAATAGAGTAGTTGAAAGGGGGCGAGGTAGGAAAACTCTTAGATCTCGTGAAGTATGTGTGGTAAGAATAAGATGAATATGAGGTAAGATTCAATTAAATATAAAGCATGCTTAAATGAATTTTATATTTAATCTCAGAAGGAAAGCATTAAGATTGTTTAAAAATCCAGAGCAAAGTATTGTAAGTAAATTCAACTCTTAATGTTCTTGCAACAACCATGAAAGAACATCCCTATGACAACTTAGAAGGAAAAACACATTAATTGAGAGGAAAGCATCACCATTTATTTGACACAAGAATCCTGAAACAAAACTACCTTTGTATTTTTGAATTGATCACTTCAAAATAAAGTTCACTGCTTACAATCAAGAAAGATCTTCTCTTTTACATAATCCAATCATTTCTAAATATTTTTTACAGAATAATTATAGTGTCTATCTTGAACTTCATTCAAACTTCAAAATAAAATTATTTACAAAATAATATATAACAGAAGATGTAGATATTTCAAAAATAGAACAAAATAAAAGCAATGTTGGACTAATTCAAATGTTCTGTTCACACTTTGAGGAGTGTTGTTGTTCACTATAGCTACATTTCTACTTCTTCTGTTTGACCGCTCCCAATTTATAGGATTTCTGTTTGATTTCACTCAACAAGCTCCAAAATTTTATCCCATCATTCTTCACTAGGAATAGAGAAATTCATCATGCTTCAAAATCTCTCATCTACTCCTGTTTATGTTTGAAAAGTTGGCTTATTGAGAAATAGATGGTGGACTTCAGGTTGAATGTAGAGGTCATATTGTAGGCCTTCCAGGAAAGCTTCTCCAATTATTGTTCCTCTAACTTTGGTGAATTTGGAAGTATCTGCAGCTATGTTTCACAAATGATCTTGATAGTTCTCTAATGGAATCAATTTTCCATTAGAGGCTTTCAAAGCTGGAAGCCCTCTCTCCTGCAATAAATTAAACTTTATGTTAAATATTTTCACCTGTAGTTCCAACTCTTTGCATTTGTTTTCTAGTTGTATCATGAGGTTCTTCTTTGTCATAACTCTCTTTACTTCCATGACTATTCCTGTTTTGTCTTGAATCTGGATTTCTTTGAGCTCATCCTTAGTCTTAAAGCTCGATATATTGATAATTTTGTGTGCTTCTGCTAGTCTGTGTTCAATTTCAGCATTAGTTTGTTCAACTACTACTTTGACCCTTTGTACTAATTCCTCCTACTAAAAAATAATATGAAATGATGACCACAATTCTATAATATTGGCATTAATGTTGTGCCATATAATTTTCCTGGCCTCTGCCAACATCTGAGTTGTGAATCACTGATTCTCATGCTTTGCAATCTGTTGATTCAACATGAAATTCTTCTATACTTCTGCTAAATATGCATTGTCAGCGTTGATTTTATTCTCCTCCATTTTTCTCGATGATGCTAGCAATCTCTCATTTTCTTGGTTAGTCACTGATAAATCTCCCAAAGTTTTGACTAATTTTTCAAAAAAATCTGTAGTAGATGTTTCTTCCCTTTCTGTTGAAGTTGTTGCTGCTGTTTGCTATGCTGGTGTACCTGTAGCTGCTAACATTTCCTTTTCTTTCAGAAGTGCTTCCATGTCTATCTCCATCTTCTGAATTTGAATATTTTGTTCAGCTATCAACCTGAACAAATTCTCCTTCTTTGTCTATAGTTGAGTGATTTCTTTAGTCTGTGGATAATCAGTGGTTGGAAGCTTGAGTTGCTTTCTTAAAGCCTGCATATCAACATTTTTATTTTTGATGACCTCCTCAACTGCTTTGATGTCACTAGGATCATATCCTAGTTTAATTACCAAATCCCCAAGAGCTTTGGTTTTGGTGTCTTTGGCCAAGGATGTCATTCACTCTATCTTTAGCTATGAATGTATGTTGTTTAGAGAGGCCTGCAGCTTGGAGGCTGCCATGGCTGAATTTGTTAAAGTAAAGTAGATCATTTCACCGCCCTATTTGTGCAAATCAATCTAGTCGATTCTATGAATCTTCTTTGTAACAAAAGAAAATACTAAGGCCTTGTAGTATTCTACAACTTTAGGGACTGGAACTGTAGGTTCCAAGAATGCTAATTGGAACTGTCCCTTTTCTATGTCAAGTGTAGACAATAACTTGTGTTGAGTAGTAGAAGTCTGCTTCCAAAATTCTGTACATGTAGTAGCCTTCAATTCTCATTCTTCTTCTCGATTTCCTTGTACCTGGACAAAATGTTGTGTTGTGTTGCGATTTGAGATGTAGAGGACACAAGTGACTTTGTTGTCTCCTCAACATATTGGAATGAAGTGGTGGGAATACCTATTAAAACAACTGTGGCTTGCTCATGTGAGCCCTTTTCTTCTGAAGATTCCTCTTGAATATTTATTACCTGAGTATCACTTTTAGTATCAGTCTTAGTATTTGTCTTTGGATCTTTCTTTCTCCTCTTGAAAACACAAAAGTCTACAGCTTGAGACCTTGAATCTGTAGGAGACATACTTTCCCTTGATCTCTTGACTTCTTTGTCCTTTGAAATAGGAGTTTATAGAGATGTTTCACTGAAAATTTTCTCTTTAGCCTCTTGTAGTGTATTCTCTGTCTACTCCTCTTGATTGGCACATTACTATATTCTGGGTCTAGGTGTATGTGCATATGGTGTGGTCTTCTTCTCAACTCTCAGTTTTGAAATTATCCCTAATGGATCATAAAACCATGCAAAACTTAGCTTAAAATTCATCTTCTTTAGTATTTCATCTGCTTCCTTTGCTGCTTCTCTGGAGCTGAAAATGTGAGGACCAATATGTGCCTTCAGTTTAAACTGTGATTTTTGATTTCTTGATACAAAATGCAGGTCATCCATATTCAATATTTGCGTGATATACTCAAAGGAAAAAATTATGACTAGTACAAACACTGGCAACCTGTAAGGAGGGAGTTCACGTCCATCAATTCAAATTTTTGTATAATTATGGTAAAGATACCAGTCTCCAACCTTATCTTGTTCTGTGAGATGCAAAACTCTTTTTATTTCTAGTGAAATCCTTGGTATAATATCGATGCTAAGAAGACAGAAGGAAGTATGAAAAAACTGGTCTACAAAATTGCTAAATGAATATTATTCTGAGTTCTTTCTAACTAAGGAAGTCCAATGAATAACTGATAATGTTCTTCCCTATTCATCCATCTTCTGCAACTGAAATTTGAACCTGTCTGCTTGATATAACAATATTAAATATACAAGGACCGATTGGTGTTTGAATGCACCTTCAGTGTTGAACTTCAGAAATTGATCATGAATAACACTTGATAGATATTGACTGCAGTTAAAAATAATTGATGGCTTCTGACCAATGGAAAATACTAACAAAAATCCTAATACTTCTGCATCTACTCATTGATTCGTGGGATAACCTAACAGGAAAGTAACCATAGAATAACCTGCCTTGACATTTAAGGTAAAATGGAAGCAGAATATGGGGGATTATGTCTGGGCAATTCAGAATTCTCAGGGAGAAAAGATCCAAAGATATGGGCTATTTGAGAAAAGGCTTATGGTATATTTCCATAAGTGAATCAATGGAAAATGAATGTAAGGGAGCTTGGAGATTAACCTAAAGAGTTCGACACATGGCTTTTGGTGCAATTGAGAATTTCATTATTCTGGGCTATTACAGCTTGTTGGCTAGGGAGATACCTAAGATGACACCATGTAATGAATCCCTAGAAAACATGAGTCCGGGGAAAAGTAAATTAAGGCAAGAATGACTCCCAGATACTCAATTCATCACTATTGTATAAATATTTTTTATTTGCCCAGTTATGAAGCTCATACAAGTCGAAATCACACTGGGTTTCTGCTATTTTGTACTGTGTGTCGACCAAAGGGAATTCATCTAAATTATGGACGGAAGGAAAAACAAGACTCTCGACAACCATTTTCCCTTCCTTATGAGAAGACATATTTAACTGTAATGGAGGGTCGGGAAAACAATATTACGAGGTTGCAATTGACTGGTTATAGGAAAGGAATGCTATTGTAGAGAGCGTCGGTGGACTTGGAAACCTTCGGTCTTAACTTGCATGAATTAAACAAATGGCGAAAGGAAATAATGCAGGGTGATAGGGATTTTAAAGCGAGAAAGGAGGGTGATTAACAAAAATATTACCATTTTGGAGCATGGCATTAATGGAATTATATGTTGGCAGGAGAATTTAATGGCCAATGTTTATATGATTATTGGTGGGATATTTTAACGGCCAATGGTAGGGTGACGTGGATGGATGAGAGGATGACAGGTGTGGGAGGTAACGAGCAATGGTTTTCGAGGGTGGTGGGTAAAGGTCGTAAGTGGTAAAAGGGGGGAGTGCTTCGGTGGTTTTTAATAAAACCCCGAATGTCGCTTTCGAAGGTTTTTAATAATCCATTGCTCGGAACCCCCCCCCGTTAAGTCTCGAAAGCTTGGGGGCGGGGCCCGGGGGGGGGGCGGCGAACATCTCTTTGGTAGGGACAATCTCAACCTTCCAATAGTGCCAACACTTTATTGAAAGTGACAAAATGTCACATCGACTCTTATTTCGAACTCTAAACATAGTTTTTTACCGAATTAATCAATCTTAAACATAATTAAACTAATGACGACATTTAAACTAGCACGCCCCTTTTGGAGATTTTATTTTTATTTGTTTTACTTTTATTTGCCCTTATTTTTTTCTTTTCTTTCTTTTTGTATTTTCATAATTTTTTTTTCTACCTATTTTTCTTTTTTCTTTTTCTATTTTTCTTATTTTTTCTTTTCTTTTCTTTTCAAAAGTTAAAACAACTAAAAAGGAAAAAATAATTTACAACATCCCATTGAGATAAATAGCTAGATAATCATACCTTGATCACTATATTTATAGGACCCTAATAGTGGCTCCAATGGGGATGACATCCTCCCTGTGAGGTGTGAAGAACACCATACTCTAGTAGCCTTCTCCCCATTGGGAATTTATTTGACCTTCAATCAACTAAAAATGACCTAATTTAACTGAAAATTCATTCTATATGGTAGCAACTCATTTGAAACTTAGGGCCTTCACTCTGGGCTTCAATTTTTGATGACAACCATCCACACCTACAATACTTGGAACAATAAAATGGTATATACAATGATGTTGTTTTAAACCAGCTGAATTTAGGTAAAGTAATGTTTGAGTAACCTACCATTGACAAACACTCCAACAAATGATTCTCATGTTAGATCCTTTAGCATAAATGCATTGGTTCCATGAAAAGCTTCAATCTTGTAAGGCCTATTCCACAAATTGTAAAATTTTCCATGCTTTCCCTTTTCCTCATTTTTGGCATCCCATTTTAACACAAGGTCATCAAGCTGAAAATCATCAGCTTTCACCCTCTTATCATGAATCCTTTTGATTTTTTCCTGAATTATCTGAGTGTTTTTGTAAACTTCTTCTTTGGTATGCTGTAATTGTACCATTTAATTAATCCTTCTCTGAACATCATTTGTTTCAACCTCTATATCCTGCAATAATTTCAATGCTGGAATTCCTAGGGAGTTAGGGAAAACTGCATCAACTCCATAAACCAATTGGAAAAGTGACATTCCAATTTATTTCTTAGTGCTTGCCCTATAAGCCCATAGAGCATTTATTAACTTCTTGTGCCAAGACTTTTTATTTTCTTGTAACAACTTCTTTATTATATTGACCAAGCTCTTGTTAGAAGATTCTTCTAACCCATTTCCTTGAGGATAATAGGCAGTAGAATGTCCTAACACTATATGATATTTATTGCATAAATCAACCATCTTTTTAGATTTAAATGTAGCAACATTATTAGTGATGATTTTGTGAGGACAACCAAACCTAGAAAGAATATTACCTTCCATGAATTGGATAATTACTGAGTCTGTGGCCTGCCTAGTTGGAACTGCTTCTATCCATTTGGTGAAGTAATCTGTGGCTATCAGAATCCACTTATGTTGGGCCAAATAACTTGGATGAATCTCCCCAATAAAATCCAAACCCCACTACTGAAAAGGTACTTCTACTGAAATAGGCTTCAAAGGCAAAGGTAAGAGTTTCTTTTTTCCTTCAAAAATCTGACATTGATGACAAGTAGAAACCCTTTTATGCACATCAACAAACAAAGTAGGCTAGTAGAAACCAACTCTCAATATTTTATTTGTTGTAGTCTTCCAAAAAAGATGCCCTCCACAGTCACTTTTATGAAATTATTCTATTATCTTATTTGCCTCATCCTCTAATAAATAATTCAATAAAATTCCTCTAACATCCTTCCAATATAAAGCTTGATCCAAAATGCAGAATTTGACAGCCTTTAATTTGAGAAATATTGCTTTAGTCTTTGTTAGACTTGGTGGAGCTTGTAAATGATGCAAAACTTAAACAATACTATACACCAGGGCAAGTAACAAATCTTTTTGATACTTGTTAAACAAACTCTTCTTCACCATCTAGAGCAGCAATAAAATTAATATCCAATGCATGCAAATTCGATTCAGCCGTCAATTTTGCCAATCCCTATCCCTTAATAAGTTTTGTGGGCTTAATCTCAATACCATATTATAAAATAATAGCTATCCACTTACCTCTCTTTCCTTCTGGATCATTTTGAGTAAGGATGTCTTTCACTATTGCATTGGAACAAAAGCAATTATATGAGAATGCAATATATACACTCTGAAATCTTTCAAGGCTTTTACCAAGGCAAAAGCTTGCTTTTCCATAATATTATATTTCAAAGAAGCATCTCTTAACCCCCTACCGAAAAAGACTATGGGTTGTTCATATCCCTCGTTTTTCTGTATTACTTTTGCAATAGTATGCTCTGAAGCAAAGGAAAAAATAATGAAATCCTTAGTGTAATCAAGATTGGCTAAAACAGGAGCATGAGTCAAGCTTGACTTTACCTCATTGAATGACCTTTTTTCTTCAACATTCCATTTTATTTCACTTTCCTTTCTCAACATGTTGGTGATATCTCTTAAAATTTCATCCAAATTCAGAATAAACCTCCTCAGAAATTAATTTTGCCAATAAATGTTGTACTTCCTTTTTGTTTCTCGGGGGATCAATTTTCATGATAGCCTCAATTATACTTGGGTCAATTTTGATACCATCTTTGGAAATTATATGACCTAGAAATTTATCTTCTTCTAGACCAAAAAGAGACTTTTTAGGATTCAAGGAAATACCAAATTTTCTACATTTCTCAAAGACAATTTTCAAATGAAACAAATGATCTTCATTAGTTTTAGAAAACACAATGATGTCATCAAGATATATCAAAATAGGTCTGTGCTTTTCATCTGCAAAAGCAATATCCATTTCTCTTCGAAAAGTTGTCCTTGCATTCATAAGCCCAAAAGGCATCTTCACATACGTGAAATTTCCCTATGGTGTTGTGAGCATTGTTTTGTCTTGATCACCTGGATGCACTAAAATTTGGTTGTAACCATAAAAACCATCAAGCAAGGAAATTTTGCTAGAACCAACTACCCTTTGCAGCATATGATCCATCTTCGGCAAGGGTAATTATCTTTGAGAGAAACTTTATTAAGGTTCCGGAAATCCACACATAACCTTATTTCTCCCTTATTGTTTCTCACTAGTACTAAATTTGATAACCATTTAGAAAATATCAAAGGCACAATAATATTGGCATAGAAAATATTCCTTACCTCTTTTTCAATTAAGGGCAACAGAACATGGTTCACTCTCCTTAGCTTCTGCTTGAAAGTTTTCTGATCTTCTTTGATAGGAATAGTATGTTGAATAATGCTTGTGTCATAGGCCTTCAAGTCTTCGTATCCCCATGCAAAAACATCAGAGTATTCTCTCAATAAATCAATGTATTTCTGCTTCTCTTCCGGAGGTAAGGACTTAGAAAGCTTCACAATATTTGGATTGTCCTTAGTCCCTATGTTACAATCCTCCACTTCGGTTCTAGCAGGTTGCATTTTGGGCTTTTGAGCCACATCATTGAAATCAAATAATTCTTCAAGTGGTACCAAACCTCTTGGTATCACATTATCCTTTAACTACAGGATTTCAAGCTCTGCTTCATGTTCATCAAAGTTCTCATTGATATGATTCAAAATAGTTTCTTTTCTATCATCATCAACAATATTTTCTACATCAATATGCAAATTTTCAAACTTTCCCTGTAATTGCAAAAAATTGTCTAATTGTTTGTCATTGTCAAACACTTGCCAATAGCTTATGTTATTCAGGACAACAATCTATGTTTTACCTCAATCTCATATTTCTTATTGGATGGAAATTAATCTTACATGTGCTTGTTGAGGTAGCCAATGCATCAACAAACACATTTTGATTTCTTGAAATCAAAGACAACTGATACTTTGGAAAACACTGCAAAAATCCAAAACAACATTTCTGTATGCCCTCAACTTGGGGTGTTTGGTTGAATACTCACCTTTGATTTGATTTATGATGAGTTTTGAATCTCCATGGATTGAAATTATTTTGGCTCTTGATCTCTTCAATAGCTGCAACCCCAAAATAAGTGCCTCATATTCGGCTACATTGTTGATGCATTGGAAAACAAGATTGTATGAATACTTCTCTGATCTGCTTGATTTTGTATCTAAAATCCATACACCAGGTCCGACTCTTTCCTTGCTTACTGCCCCATCAAAATCCACATGCCAAAGGCCTTCATCATTATCATCTTCTGTTTTAGTCTTTAACTTCACATCCTCTGTTTTCTTTGATTAGCTTTCCACGTCTTGAATTTCTTCTTTTAAACATATGTCATTATATAAAATGAAAGAATCCATGTTTGAATGTACAAAATAAAGTGGGTAATTATTGGGTTTGTCCTGGCTGCTTACCATATATTTCATAAGAGTCTCCCTATACAACCTCCTTTGTTGCCCGAAAACAGGAATAGTTGCATATGTCATATCCATCTGCAATGTGCCCTACAACTTTGCTCCCCAAGACCTTGATAAGAGCATTCCATATTTTGGAGGGATATCAACCACAACAATATCCATCACTACACTTTTTGTTGGGATTTGGGTAAGGGTTACACACAAATCCTTGATCAAACCTAAACATCTTACTCTGCTTGAATCAAAAGAGAAAATGTCTTTATATGGTTTGGTTATATCTAATCCAAGTTTCTCCATAATCACTTTTGGCATGAGATTATGTGAAGCACCTAAATCCAACATGGCATTGTGTAAAATGAAATCATGAATATTAAGGCTAACATAAAATGGTGGCACATTACCATCTTGTGATTTTCCCTCAACTTTTGGTCCAAATAGCAATTTAGGCTAATCATCACTTATGTTTACAATATTTGTTCCCTCCTCTATCTTTAGTGCTTTTATAACTTGACTTCTATATACATCCTTTTTCATTAATGCATTCAGAGGAACAAATTTTTTAACCTTTGACAACTCATTTTCAATGTTAAAAGAAGGCTGAGGCTTTTCTACCCTTTTCAAATTTGTATCTTGTTTTTGAGGGGCTTCCTTTGGAGGATCAACCTTTGTTTGACTTGTAGAAGGTGTATTAATTTGGATCTTTTTAGGAGGATTTGTTGCAACTTTATTATTTCTCAGATTATATTGTTTATGCACTTCCATAATGAAATTTTGATAGCCCATTTTTGTAATCCTTTGATTCTGTAGCCACCACATCTTGTTGTGTTAATAAGAACAAATCTTGTTCCTCTTTGGTTAAGAAAACATTATCTATTTCTCCTTCACCAAAGATATTGATCTGATTCTCTTCTGGCTCATATGCTATTTCATTTTCTTCCTCAACATAATTTTCTTGAAAATGAAGTCTAATTTGTTGTTGATATGTTGGGTTTCTTGGCTCTCTTTGTTTAATTTGGGGTTGTTGCCTTCTAAATTTTGGATTCCTGATTTGAGGACCCTCTTGTGGTTTTTTTGGTGCAACTCTATCTATCAAAGTTACTCTTTCCATAATTCTCTCCATAGCTTTAACCAAAGTTTCTAGTTTCACATATGATGATGAGGAATGTTCTTCTTTAATAGTCACTCTCTTCTCAAACCTCAACTTGGATTTCTTGGCTAACAGATTGTTCTTTACACTAACAACATTCTTTTTCATCTCTTCTAAAGTAGTTGGATTTCCTTCCCTCAATTGATAGGCCATGTCAACATCAAAACCATCTAGACATCGAAGTAAAGCCAATCTTGGCGGGGGATTTATTTATGTTGGAATAGAATTATAAAGGTTTTTGAATCTATCTGAATAATCTTGAACTAAATCTCCTAGAGCCCTTCTTAAAATTTCATATTCTGTAAGAATTTGAAGTGGATTCTTTTTAACCTCCTAATGAGAAAGACAAACTTGATGAAATTGCCACAAGTTGGCTATACTGCCTGATGCTAAACCCCTATACCATTTTCTTGCTTCACCAGCCAAACTTTGAGAAAATAACCTTATTCGAACATCATCATCATCAACCTCTTATAGGTCTTCAAAATCATTCATCTTATCAATGTGTTGCTGAGCTGTAGTGGGTCTACTACCATCGAATTGGGTCATACGTTGTGAATAATTCAGTGGCATAAAATTTACTGGTTGTTGCATAATCAAAGGGGCATAACAGGCTGCCATGATTGGAATATGAGAGGAAGATGAAATTATAGTTGTGCTTGATGTTAGAGGTGGCAAATTTGGTGGAACTATGATATGTTGAGTTTCTATAAAAGGAGTATGAATGAGAGATGTAATGGGGACAATGGAAAAAAAATAAATTAAAGGGGAGGTCAATGATGGAGTAGAAGGAATGGCAATTTGCTGAACTATGAGTGTTTTTTGAGCAGCCCGATTAAATTGAGTTACCATATCTTCAAGCTTTTCAAACTGTTGTACAACGTCTTTATTAGAATATGAAATAACATGCCTTTGCCCTGAGATGTATGGTTTCAAAATGGATTCATCAAACACTGTTTTTTGGATAAAAATTTCTGATTTGGTTCTAAAAAGACTATATTCAGATGAGAGATCAGAATCAATATCCTCGAGTGTTGGAAAGATTTTAGGGAGTGAGTGAGACCCGAGCAAAGGAATATTTCTCGCTTGACTTTCTTGAAGGTTATTTTTCC
Source organism: Pinus tabuliformis (assembly GCA_031772625.1). Lineage (NCBI taxonomy): Eukaryota > Viridiplantae > Streptophyta > Pinopsida > Pinales > Pinaceae > Pinus > Pinus tabuliformis. Next base: position 321,514,952 of record CM062814.1, on the reverse strand, counting down.
TAATCAATCTCTCAAGATCATTCACAACTTCAGGAGGATCAGGATTAGGATGTGATCTTGTATAAATATTTCTAGGAGCTAGATTTCTAAGGGAACTTGTCACAGTTAGGTAAAAACACAACTTCCGGGTGAATAATTAAGCCTAAAGATTTCCTAACTCACTGTCACCCATAGGAAATATGTTTGAGCTTTTAAAATCAAAGTTTACTAGGGAATAATCCCCATCATGGTTTCCAGAATGTTAACACTATGTATTTTTCCTAGGCTGAAAAGGAAACTGCAGAGGTAACCACAAACCACTTTTAAAGTTGGGATCTAGCGCTTCCAGCTTAAGGGAGGGCTATCTTTGTATGATTTTAATTTTTCTGTTTGTATCTTAGGCTATATATAAAATGTCAAGATAAGTTTTTTTTTTGAAGTTTTGGTTGTAGAATGAAAGAAAAGTCCATTGGGCATGGAGTCATAAAAAATCTTCAGTAATCAATCACAAATAGACAGAGTAGCTGAAACAGGGCAAGGTAGGAAAACTCATGGATCTCGTGAAGTATGTGTGGTATGAATAAGATGAATATGAGGTAAGATTCAATTAAATATAAATCATACTTAAATGAATTTTATATTTAATCTTAGAAGAAACACATTAAGATTGTTTAACAATCCAAAGCAAAGTGTTGTAAGTAAATTCAACTCTTAATATTCTTACAACAACCAAGAAAGAGCATCCACATGAAAACTTAGAAGGAAAAATGCATTAACAGAGAGGAAAACATCACCAATTATTTGACACAAGAATCCTGAAACAGAACTGCCTCTGTATTTATGAATTGATTACTTCAAAATAAAGTTCACTACTTACAATCAAGAAAGATCTTCTCTTTTACATAATCCAACCCTTTATAAATATTTTTTACAAAACACTTATGGAGTTCATCGTGAACTGCATTCGAACTTCAAAATAAAATTATTTACAAAATAATATCTATCAGAAGATGTAGATATTTCAAAAATAGAACAAAATAATAGCAATGCTGGACTAATTTAGATGTTCTATTCACACTTTGAGGAGTGTTGTTGTTGACTGTAGCTACATTTCTACTTCTTCTGTTTGACCACTCCCAATCTGTAGGATTTCTATTTGATTTCACTCAACAAGCTCCAAAAGTTTATCCCATCGTTCTTCACTAGGAATAGAGAAATTCACCATGCTTCGAAATCTTTCATCTACTTCTGTGTATGTTTGAAAAATTGGCTTATTGAGAAACAAATGGTGGACTTCATGCTGAATGTAGAGGTCATATTGTAGGCCTTCCAGGAAAGCTTCCCAAGTTATTATCTCTCTAACTTTGGTGAATTTGAAAGTATCTGCATCTATGTTGCACAACTGATCTTGATAGTTATCTAATGGAATCAATTTTCCATTAGAGGCTTTCAAAGCTGGAATCCCTCTCTCCTGCAATCAATCAAACTTTTTGTTAAATCTTTTCACATGTAGTTCCAACTCTTTGCATTTGTTTTCTAGCCGTATCATAAGGTTCTTCTTAGTCAAAACTCTCTTTACTTCCATTACTAAACTTGTTCTATCTTGAATCTAGATTTCTTCGAGCTCATCCTTAGCCTTAGAGTTCAACATATTGATAATTCCATGTGCTTCTACCGGTCTGTGTTCAATTTCAACTTTAGTTTGTTCAACTTCTGCTTTGACCCTTTGTACTAGTTCCTCCTGCTAAAAAAACATCTGAAATGATGGCCACAATTATGTAATATTGGAATTAATGTTGTGCCATATACTTTGCTTGGCTTTTGCCAAAATCTGAGTTGTCAAAGACTGATTCTCATACTTTGAAATCTGTTGATTCAACTTGAAATTCCTCTGTATTTATGCTAAATACACATTGTCAACCTTGATTTTATTCTCCTCCATTTTTCTCAATTATGCTAACAATCTCTCATTTTCTTGGTTAGTCAATGATAAATCTCCCAAATCTTTGAATAAATTTTCAAAAGAATCTACAGTGGATGTTTCTTGCCCTTTCTGTTGAGGTTGTTGTTGTTGTTGTTTGCTATGCTGGTGTACTTGTAGCTGCTAACATTTCCTTTTCTTTCAGAAGTGCCTCCATGTCTGTCTCCATCTTTTGAATTTGAACGTTTTGTTCAACTATCAATCTAAACAAATTCTCCTTCTCTATCTCCAGCTGAGTGATTTCTTTGGTCTATGGATGCTCGGTGGTTGGAAGCTTGAGTTTCTTTCTTAAAGCCTGAATATCAACATTTTTATTTTTGATCATCTCCTCAGCTGCTTTGATGTCACTAGGATCATATCCTAGTTTAATTACCAAATCCTCAAGAGCTTTGGTTCTAGTGTCTTTGGCCAAGGATGACATTCACTCTATATTTAGCTGTGAATGCATGTTGTTTAGAGAGGCTTGCAACTTTGAGGATGTCATGGCTGAACTTATCAAAGTAGAGTAGATCATTTCACTATCATGTTTGTGCAAATCAATCTGGTCAATTGCATGAATCTTCTTTGTATCAAAAGAAAAGACTAAGGCCTTTTCATCTTCTGAACCTTTAGGGATTAGAATTGTAGGTTCCAAGAATGATAATTGGAATTGTCCCTTTTCTGTGTCAAGTGTAGACAATAACCTGTGTTGAGTAGTAGAAGTCTGCTTCCAAAATTCTGTATATGTAGTAGCCTTCAATGCTTCATTCTTCTTCTTAATTTCCCTGTACCTGGCAAAAATGTTCTGCTATGTTGCAATTTGAGATGTAGAAGACACAGGTGACTTTGTTGTCTCCTCAACATATGGGAATGAAGTGGTGGGAATACCTGTTAAAACAACTGTGGCTTGCTCTTGTGAGCCCTTTTCTTCTGAATATTCTTCTTGAATATTTATTACATGAGTATCAATTTTAGTATTAGTCCCTCTATTGGTCTTTGGATCTTTCTTTCTCCTCTTGATAATAAGAAAGTCTACAGCTTGAGACCCTGAATCTACAGGAGACATACTTTCCCTTGGTCTCTTGACTTCTTTTTCCTTTGAAATAGGAGTTTGTAGAGATGTTTAACTCACAATTTTCTCTTCAGCTTCTTGCAATGTATTCTCTCTCCACTCCTATTGATTGGCATATTGCTCTATTTCTGGTCTAAGTGTATGTGCATATGGTGTGGCCTTTTGCTCGTCTCTCAATTTTGAAATTACCCCTAATGGATCATAAGACCATGTAAAACTCAGTTGAAAATTCATCTTCTTTAGTAATTCATCTGCTTCCTTTGTTGCTGCTCTGGTGTTGACAATGTAAGTACCAACATGTGCTTTCAGGTTAAATTGTGCTTTTTTGCTTTCTTGACACAAAATGCAGGTCATCCATATTCAACGTTTGCCTGATATACTCCAAAGCAAAAATTATGATTGGTACGAAAATTGACACCCTGTAAGGAGGGAGTTCACATCCATAAATTCGAAGTTATGTATAATTTTGGTAAAGGTATCAGTCTCCAACCTTAGCTTGTTCTGTGAGATGCAAAACTCTTTTAATTTTTTGTGAAATCCTTGGTATAATATCACTGCTAAGAAGGCACAAGGATGTATGCAAAAATTGATCTACAAAATTGCTAAATGAATATTCTTCTGAGTTATTTCTGACTAAAGAAGTCCAATGAATAACTGATAATGGTCTTCCCTGTTCATCCATCTTATATAACTGAAATTTGAACATGTCTGCTTGATATAACAACATTAAATATACGAGCACTGACTGGTGTTTGAATGCACCTTCAGCTTTAAACTTCAGAAATTTATCATGAATAACACTTGATAGACATTGATTTTAGTTAAAAATAATTGATGGCTTCTAACCAATGGAAAATACTGACAAAAACTCTAATACTAATTCATCCACACTTCATCTACCCATTGATCCGTGGGATAAACTAATAGGCAAGTAACCATAAACTACCTTGACATTTAAGGGAAAATGGAAGCAGAATAGTGGGGATTATGTCTGGGCAATTGAGAAAAGGTAAGATTCTGGTATATTTCCATTAATGAATCACTGGAAAATGGATGTAAGGGAGCTTGGGGATTAACCTGAAGAGCTCGACAAATGGCTTCTGGTGTAATTGAGAATAGAATTTCTGGGTTATTATAGCTTGCTGGCTATGGAGATACCTAAGGTGACACCATGTAATGAATTCCTGGAAAACACGAGTATGGGGAAAAGTAAACTGAGGCAAGAATGACTCCGAGATACTAAATTCATCACTATTGTCTAAATATTTTTGATTTTCCTAGTTATGAAGCTCATACAAGTCGAACTCGCACTAGGTTTATTCTATTTTGTATTGTGTGCCGACCAAAGGGAATTCATCTAAATTATGGATGGGAGGCAAAAAAAGACTCTCGACAACCATTTTTACCTTTCCTTTATTGTTAAAATTGGCAACCAGGGCAAAACTTCATGTGGGTCATCTTATTCATGGCTAATAATATTTTTATTATATTCCTCTCGTCGAGAGGTGTAGGACTGATATAAAGATCATCCAATTCCGATAAGTATTCATGGAGATATGAATTTATTTTGATTATGGAATTATTATCAAGCCGACCTACAACTCATGTAGGCTCAGGAGCCCAACAGTCACATCTATTCACCCACCAACGTTGTGTATAAATATAAGAGGACTTTTCCTCATTTGGACTCACTCATCTCATCACATCTCTCTCTCTACTGCGCAGATATGAGTCTCTTCTCTACTGCGCTGAAATGGGTCTCTCTCTCTCACACATGTGAAGCCGGAAGATGTTTGAAGCTGCAACTGCAGAAGTAAAGATTGACTTGCGTGGCCTAGAAGATCTCCTCTTTGGAACTGCACTGTAGGTTCATCTGAACCTCCTTTGAAAGCCGCAACTTTTGGTGGTGGAATGAAGTCAATCCGACAAACGGTTTGCAAGATATCGACTGCCCTAGTTTGAAGCCGGAAACTGCTGAAACTGAAGCTGCAATTGCAGAAGTAAAGATTGACTTGCGTGGACTAGAAGATCTCCTCTTTGGAACTGCGCTATAGGTTCATCTGAATCTCCTTTGAAAGCCACAACTTTTGGTGGTGGAATGAAGTCAATCCGACGAACGGTTTGCAAGATATCGACTGCCCTAGTTTGAAGCCGGAAACTGCTGAAACTGAAGCTGCAACTGCAGAAGTAAAGATTGACTTGCGTGGCCTAGAAGATCTCCTCATCTAAACTATGCTGTAGGTTCATCTGAACCTCCTCTGGAAGCCGAAACTTTTGGTGGTGGAATGAAGTCAATACGACTGTCGGTTTGTGAGATATGGTCTGCCCTAGTTTGATAATGAAGCCGCTAATGCTGATGCTACTGATCTAGGGTTTGCTACTGCTGATATGAATCAGATTTATTGTACTATTTCTCTCTGCTAAATTATTGAAGATAAAAGAAGATTTGATCAAAGGGTTTCCCCACACATTGTGGGGTTTGCCCCTGGCTAGCCGCCACATCTCGTGTCTCTTATCTTGGCTTGTTTTCAGTCGATCATTTAATGTTCTATCTGCACTTTACTTTATGTACATGTGATTGCTAATCGATGGAATATAATAAGAAAAAGAAGTAAATTGTTATAAGCATAGAACATACCATAACTTAACATGGTAACGGAGCTGAGGTGAAGACAAAGCCCGAGCAAGAGCAAGAGCAATCATTGAAGAGAAGATTGGCAAGGCTATCCTAAAAGAACTATGGGGTCCTCAACACTCTTTCCTGCCGAAGACAAGCTCCATGAGAAAGCTGACTATCACGGATGAAAGATGTTTATCGATCTAACCCTTGAAGATCAAGGAGTGTTGGACCATGTAAGAGGCAATATTGTTGAGCCTTCATCAAATGCATCTGCTGCTGCTTGGAACAAATGGAAAAATGGAGAAGTCAAAACAAAGAAGATCATCCGGGACTCTATCGACAAGCGCTTGGTGGATACATCTCTGATCTAGACACCTCCAAGGAAATCTACGACAGACTGGTGAGTTTATTTAAAGTTAATGATGCAAATCAAGTTTTGTTTCTTAGAAATAAGCTGAGGGAAATCAAGAAGGGTAAAGATGAAAGTATGCAAGCATACTTCTTAAGAATCACTGAGATCAAGAACGATCTCCTATCTATTGGGGAAACTATTACTGACAGAGAAATGGCACTCACAACTCTTGAAGGATTACCATCTGAATGGTATGTGTTCAGGACTACTCTTCTGAACTATAATGTAATTCCTGGTTTCGAGGAATTAATGGCTAGATGCATTCAAGAAGAAAGAAGGCAAGAAGTGTAAGAAATGCCCATGCCTAAAGGTCCTCCTGCTGCCTTTTCTTTTCATGCAAAGAAAAGAAATAATTCCGGGACTAAATCAAAAGGAAAGGCTGGACCTAAGGCTAGAAGAAAATGACGATGTTACATTTGCGATAAAGCAAGTCACTATGCAAGGGAGTGCCCTGATAGAAAGGACTCACTCTAGGACGATGATCAAAATCCCTCTGATGGCAATCAAAGGAATGACAAATTCAACAACAAAGGTAAGAGGAGAGCTGGGAATCAAGGAAGAGGACAAGCATTCAAGAAGGCCAGAAATTCTAGGATGTATTAAATGCACCTGACCTAAAAAAGAACCTAGTGTCCATCTCGGGAACGAAAGACAAAGGCTACAAGGTAACCTTCAACGATGGCAAGGTATGTATATGGAAAAATAATGTTAAAGATGCCTTTACTCTTGGGTTTAGTGTTGATTCATTATATCAGGTCGATGGAAGTCTGCTAGGTGTCATGTCTTATGACACATCTCTTCAGTCCGAACTTTGGCATTAGAGGTTTTCCCTCCTTCATTATAAAGCTATACTCGGTGTAAGACAAATGGTGATAGGGATGCCCGAATTCTGAATAGAGAATGAAGGTGTATGTCCAGGATGTGCTGAAGGAAAGCTCAAAAGGGGACCATTCCCCTCAAGCCAAAGAGAGACCTCTGATATATTACAATTGGTTCACTCAGGCATACCTAAGGTTGGCATTAAGAGGGAGACTACTACACCACATACTCCTGAGCATAATGGTGTGGTGGGAAGGAAGAACCGCACGATGATGGAAGCTGTCTGGGCCATGCTACATGATCAAAGACTTCTGATGTTTCTATGGGTTGAAACTACAATCACCGTCGTATATGCACAAAATTGATGCCCTCATCAAGCATTGGGTTCCAAGACTCCTAAAGAAAAGTTCACCACAAGGTGAAAAATCTTTCGACTTTGAGGATCTCTCAAGAAGCCAACACCTGGGAACCGAAAGAAAAGGATGATGAATCAATGCCTGATGTAGAAGAACCCATGGATCCGATTGATCCTCCTCCATATGAGCCTTCCTCTTCTAGGAAGAGGCCTTCATGGATTAAGGGGTTACTTGATGATGCTGAAGGACATGCTGCACCCCGAGGAACCTTTCATGAAAGTAAGAAACCTAATAGGTATCGAGGATACCTGACCATCATGAGCACGATCATACAAAATGAGCCTTCGTCATTCTCAGATGTCGTCAAGCATCAAGTGTGGAAGGATTCTATGACTGAAGAATATGAGTCTATCATAAAGAATGATGTTTGGGAAGTAGTTCCCAGAGCCCAGGACAAGACTGTTGTTACTTCCAAATGGCTTTACAAGATAAAGCATGCAGCAGATGGAAGCACGGAAAGTATAAGGCTTGTTTTGTTGCTCGAGGTTTCTCCCAAAAGGAAGGTATAGACTATGATGAGATATTTGCACATGTTGCCAGATACACGACCATCCGCTCGATCATAGCCCTTGTTGCTTCACAAGGATGGAACCTACATAAGATGGATGTCAATACTGCGTTCTTGCATGGCTCGATCAAAGAAGAGGTCTACGTGGAGCAACCCGAAGGATTTGAGATTTATGATCGAAAATCTCATGTATGCAGGTTGAAGAAAGCTCTCTATGGGCTGAAGCAAGCACCCCGAGCATGGTATGAGAGGATCGATAGCTACTTGATGAAGCTGGGATTCACTAGGAGTGAAGCCGATCCTAACCTTTACTTTAAGGTTGAAGATGACAAGCCTCTCATACTGGTGTTGTATGTGGATGACCTCTTTCTAACAGGTGCAAACCCTCTTATTCACAAATGTGAGAGGGAGATGGCTTCTGAATTTGAAATGAAAGACCTAGGACTGATGCACTACTTCCTAGGACTTGAAGTATGGCAGAAGCCAAGGGAAATTTTCCTATCTCAAGGGAAATATGTGGTAAAGATATTGGAAAGATTTGGTATGATGGACTGCAAGCCTGTGACTACCTCGAGGATCTTAACTTTTAGAAGTTATATGGTAGTGATGTCGGACCAGATTTGGGAAATGCCTTTGAGTTTCATAAACTCATTTGCATTGATGTTCTTGGTGAACCTCCGTCCGAACATATTTTTTGCAGTTAGCATTGTGAGCTCATATTTGGTTGAGCCTCACTGGATTGATGCCAGGAATCTTCTGAGATGTCTTCAGGACACAATCTCTCATGGATTAAGATACACTGCCGAAGATGTGAGACTACTTGGATATACTGATGTTGATTGGGCAGGCAGTGTGGTGGACCGTAAGAGCACTTCCGGGTGCTGTTTCACCTTGGGATCTGCTTCGATATCCTGGATGAGCAGGAAGCAGAAGTCGGTGGCTTTGAGCACCGCCGAAGCAGGATATATTGTTGCTAGCATAACCTCGTGTGAGGTAGTCTGGTTGCGAAAGCTCTTCAGTGAGCTGTTTGGATTTACATTGGATACCACTATGATTCTCTATAACAACCAGAGGTGGGATTCGATTATTGAGGAATCCCGTATTCGTCGATTGCTCTAGCAGATAGACATCATCTTGGATATGGTAAGTTGATGAGCAAGGAGGCTCCATCGCATTAAGATGATGTACAGGTTGATACACCTTGTCAAAGCCCCGAGGAAAGATCTAATCTATGATTTTCCCAATCGACTTGGAGTCGGTAAGAAACCCTTGTACAAGGGTCTTGCATGTTGCATACATTGAGCTCTGGGAGCTCTGAGGGCTTGCGGTTATTACTGGAGCAACATATGACCACAGGGTGACTCACCCTCCTCTGGTGGTGCACACTGGAACAAGATGATTCGATCTCTTGTGGGACAAGATGATTCGCTCTCTTGTGGAACAGGATGATTCGCTCTCCTGTGTAGCAGGATGATTAGTTCTCCTGTGAGGCTTGGATTGATGTGTTCTCCATGGCGGCCTGGATTGATGTGTTCTCCATGGCAATTGTAGCAGGATTGATGTGTTCTCCTGTGAGGACAGGATTGATTAGTTCTCCTGTCGAGGCATTCTACCCATGCAGTCTGGGACTCATGGGAAGTACCTCTCATCTAATCAATGAGCAGGGAAATGAATTTAGGGACCATAGTAGTACCGATGGACGCATCGTTGTAACTACCGTACTCCCTATGCTAGGATGACCTCCATTGATCTGGGATCAATGATACTGGTCTGGGACCAGTGGTAGGAGTTGTACCATACTATGACGCTGACTTCGTGTCGGTTGAGAGTAGTCTGGGATCAGTGGTACATACTCTGAGACTGACTTTGAGTCAGTGGAGAATGATATTGGTCTGGGACCATTGGAGTTGTACTCACTATGACGCTGACTTTGGGTTGGTTGAGACTGGTCTGGGACCAGTGGTACATACTCTGAGACTGACTTTGAGTCAGTATGATACATCCTCGATCATTTCTTCTTCTTCATAATTCGGACAAAAGCAGAGTAGAACAGAACAATGCAAGAGCAAAGCAGAACAGAACAAAATAGTACAGATCAGTGCAGGGCAGAACAAGATAAAGCAGAACAGGCAAAATAGAGCAGAGCAGGGCAAGGGTCAGGCTATACAAGGCAGTGCATTTGATGGATGAATAGTAACGAACGATAGACAGATTGCAGATGAAGTTCTCCATGGTTGAGAGGGAGTGTTAAAATTGGCAACCAGGGAAAAACTTCATGTGGACCATCTTATTCATGGCTAATAATATTTTTATTAGATTCCTCTCGTCGAGAGGTGTAGGATTGATATAAAGATCATCCAATTCCGATAAGTATTCATGGAGATATGAATTTATTTTGATTATGGAATTATTATCAAGCCGACCTACAACTCATGTAGGCTCAGAAGCCCAACAGTCGCATCTATTCACCCACCAACGTTGTGTATAAATATAAGAGGACTTTTCCTCATTTGGACTCACTCATCTCATCCAATCTCTCTCTCTCTACTGCGTAGATATGTGTCTCTTCTCTACTGCGCTGAAATGGGTCTCTCTCTCTCACACATGTGAAGCCGGAAGCTGTTGAATTTGAAGCTGCAACTGCAGAAGTAAAGATTGACTTGCGTGGCCTAGAAGATCTCCTCTTTGGAACTGTGTTGTAGGTTCATCTGAACCTCCTTTGAAAGCCGCAACTTTTGGTGGTGGAATGAAGTCAATCTGACGAACGGTTTGCAAGATAGTGATTGCCCTAGTTTGAAGCCGGAAACTGCTGAAATTGAAGCTGCAACTGCAGAAGTAAAGATTGACTTGCGTGGCCTAGAAGATCTCCTCTTTGGAACTGCGCTGTATGTTCATCTGAACCTCCTTTGAAAGCCACAACTTTTGGTGGTGGAATGAAGTCAATCCGACGAAAGGTTTGCAAGATATCGACTGCCCTAGTTTGAAGCCGGAAACTGCTGAAACTGAAGCTGCAACTGCAGAAGTAAAGATTGACTTGCGTGGCCTAGAATATCTCCTCATCTGAACTTCGTTGTAGGTTCATCTGAACCTCCTCTGAAAGCTGAAACTTTTGGTGGTGGAATGAAGTCAATCCGACTGTCGGTTTGTGAGATATGGTCTGCCCTAGTTTGATAATGAAGCCGCTAATGCTGATGCTATTGATCTAGGGTTTTCTACTGCTGATATGAATCAGATTTATTGTACTATTTCTCTCTGTTGAATTATTGAATATAAAAGAAGATTTGATCAAAGGGTTTCCCCACACATTGTGGGGTTTGTCCCTGGCTAGCCGCCACATCTTGTGTCTCTTGTCTTGGCTTGTTTTCTGTCGATCGTTTAATGTTCTATCTGCACTTTACTTTATGTACATGTGATTGCTAATCGGTGGAATATAATAAGAAAAAGAAGTAAATTGTTATAAGCATAGAACATACCATAACTTAACATTTATGAGAAGACATCTTTAACTGTAATGGAGGCTTAGGAAAACAATATTACTAGGCTACAATTTTCTAGTTACAAGAGAGGAATGCTACTGCAAAGAGCACTAATGGACTTGGAAACCTTCGGTCTTAACCTCAATGAATCAAACAAATGGTGAAAGGAAATAATGGAGGGTGATAGAGATTTTAAAGTGAGAAAGTGGGGTGATTAACATAAATATTACCGTTTTAAAGCGAGACAATCTCAACCTTCCAATAGTGCCAACGCATTATCAAAAGTGACAAAACGTCACATCGACTCTTATTTCAAACTTAAAACATAAGTTTATTACCAAATTAAACAATCTTAAACATAATTAAATTTATGACAACATTTGAACTAGCACGCCCCTTTTGGGGATTTTATTTTTATTTTTTATTTTATTCCCCCTTATTTTTATTTTTAATTTTCTTTCTTTTTGTATTTTCATAATTTCTTTCTCTCTATTTTTCTAATTTTTTCTTTTATTTTCTTTTCAAAATCTAAAACAACTAAAAGTTAAAAAATAATTTACAACATCCCATTGGGATAAATAGCTAGATAATCATATCTTGATCACTATATTTATAGGACCCTAACAAGGTGATGCATAGTTTCAAAGCAGAGTAGATGAGAAGCCATGAAAATTAGGGTGCAGAGTCCTAAATCCATGAAAGATAAAGACGTGGAGTCTTGGATCTATAATAAAAGGATTAGGGCACAAAATCCTAAATTCATGAAAGATAAAGACAAGGAGTCTTGGATCTATAATAAAAGGATTGGGACAGAGAGTCCTAAATATTTAAAAGATCAAGGTGTGGAATCTTGGAAACCTTGGAGTAGATCAAGGTGCACAGTCTTCTACACCTTTAGGGACTGCAACTGTAGGTTCCAAGAACGCTAATTGGAACTGTCCCTCTTGTGTCAAGTGCAGACAATAACTTGTACTGAGTAGTAGAAGTCTGCTTCCAAAATTCTATATATGTAGTAGCCTTCAATGCTTCATTCTTATTCTGAATTTCCTTGTACTTGAAAAGAATGTTCTATAGTGTTGCAATTTGAGATGTAGAGGACACAGGTGACTCTGTTGTCTCCTCAACATATTGGGATGAAGTGGAGGGAATACCTGTTAAAACAACAGTGGCTTGCTCTTGTGAGCCATTTTCTTTTGAAGATTCTTCTTGAATATTTATTACCTGAGTATCACTTTTAGTATCAGTCTTAGTAGTCTTTCCATCTTTCTTTCTCCTCTTGAAAACACAAAAGTCTGCAGCTTGAGACCCTAAATCTGTGGGAGACATACTTTCCCTTGATATCTTGACTTATTTGTCCTTTGAAATAGGAGTTTATAGAGATGTTTGACTGACAATTTTCTCTTCAGCCTCTTGCAGTGTATTATGTAGGTTTTAACCCCGTATAGAAATTACCTGCATACGAATTCTAAGAACAGAAAATAAACAACGCGAGAGCATAACACATAAAACACATATACACGAAGATTTTCCCTGGATCCCAAAACCAGGACTACCAGCTTGATTTTTCATTATTTTCCTTTCAATGTTACAATACATATTTATACATGCCGATGCATCCAATACCGTGGACCGAAAACCATCACATCCAAAACCATGTGCGAAAACCATGCACAAAACCATAGGTAGGTCACCCAACCTAATATAGGGTCCAAAATTTATTCCCCGAGGTGCTGCCCCAGTCCCCGTAGAGGGGGGTTGTTGCCCCCCCTATGACACCCCACTGCGTAGTTGGTGCAACAAAGGGGGGGCTCCGCCCCCCCTCTAACCCCCCCCCCCCGTAGACTATGTCGGCTAGTCGTGGAAAGAATATAACACATCCCAACATTCTCCCACTTGTTTTTTCTTTCCACAAGGGGGCACAGGAGAGCTTAGTCATTTATCCAGCCTTGAAACAACCATTGTTTCTCTACACCAAGAGAACTTCTCAGAGCTCACAGATTTTGTCAATGCATCTGTAGTATTCTTCAAAGTGTCCACCTTCACCAACAACACCTTTTTGTCTTCTATCATATCCCTCACAAAGTGATACTGAACATCAATGTGCTTTGTCTTTGAATGATAAGAAGGGTTCTTTGCCAAGAAAATTGCATTTAGGCTGTCACAGTCTATCCTTATAGCTCCCTCTACTAACCCCATACTTGAACACAATCTCTGCAACCAAGCTGCTTCCTTGCTTGCATGAGTAGCTGCCATGTATTCCGCCTCTATAGTTGATAATGCCGCTACAGATTGTTTCTTACTCATCCAGCTGATTGCACCTCCAAATAGGTTAAACACATACCCACTTGTAGATATTCTCTAATCTAGATCTCCAACCCAGTCTGCATCAACAAAGCCATAGATATCCAAAACTTTGTCCAATCTTGGTCTTCCTTGGTAGCACAAACCATAATCACTGGTGCCACACAAATACTTGAAAACCCGCTTCACTGTTGTCCAATGCTCGTTTCCTGGTTTTGACATAAACCTGCTAAATACTCCTACTGCATGTGCAATGTCTGGTCTAGTACAGACCATCGCATACATCAGGCTATCGACTGCACTTGCATATGGAACATGGGACATGTCCTCTTCCTCTTCTTGTGTCTTGGGACACTATTCAACAGATAACTTTACACCAACAGGAATAGGAACCTTCAGAGGTTTACTATCCTACATATTAAACCTCTGTAGTATTGTCTCGACTTTCTTCCTCTGGTTTAACCAGAGCTTCCTCTTTGCCCGATCTCTTTTAATTTCCATGCCGAAAATATAGTTTGCAGCACCAAGATCTTTCATGTCAAATTTGGAGGACAATTGGGTCTTTAAATCCTTGATAATTTCTTTGTCATTTCCAACCAGCAACATATCATCCACATACAAGACCAGATAAATAACAGAGTCACTAATTAATTTAAAATACATACAATGATCTGCTTTTCTTCTTGTGAAGCCAATTCCCCGTATAAATGTATCAAATTTTTGATACCACATCCTTGGTGACTGTTTTAACCCATAGAGAGACTTCTTTAACTTGCATACCAGTTCTTTCTTACCCTTCACTACAAAACCTTCAGGTTGCTTCATGTAGATCTCCTCTTCCAGATCCCTGTGAAGAAATGTTGTCTTCACATCCATCTGTTCTACCTCAAAATCAAAAGCAACAACAACAGATAAAAGTAATCTAATAGAAGCTACCTTGGCAACAAGAGAAAAAATATCACCAAATTCAATTCTTGGCACCTGGGAATAACCTTTTGCTACCAACCGAGCTTTGTATTTCTCCACCTTTCCTTCTGCATTTGTCTTAATCTTGAACACCCATTCGCTGCTAATGGGTTTCCTTCCAGCCAGAAACTACACCAGATCCCAAGCCTCATTTTTGTGTAAAGATGCCATTTCATCAACCATGGCCTCCTTCCAGAGTTTTCCATCCTATGAATCCACTGCTTCCTTCACAGTTCTAGGATCATCATTAGTAACATATAAAGAAAAATTTGAATAGAAAGCAGATGGACTATACCTTTCTGGCTGCCTTCTTTCTCGAACTGATCTTCTCACACCTGGAGTTTGTGGCTCTTCATCTTCTGATTCCTACTCTGCTGTAGACTCCGATTCTTCCTCCTTAAGCTCAAACTCTATCTCCTCAGGTTCCTTTGGTTGGACTTCATGTTTAATAACATCTTTCACCTCTCTAAACACCACATCTCGACTGTACACAACCTTCCTTGTTACTGGGTTCCAAAGCTTATAACCCTTTAAACCATCCTTATACCCAAGAAAGATGCACTTTTCAGATTTACTATCCAACTTGGTTCTTTTATCCTTTGGAACATGTACATATGCATCACATCCAAATACCCTCAGATGTGAAAGAGAGGGTTTCTTACCAGTCTATAACTCTTGTGAAGTCTTATCCTCCAAGTTGATGAAGGTGATCTGTTGACCAGGTAACATGCTGTCTCCACCGCCTCTACCTAGAATTCCTGTCCTAACCCGACACCACTAAGCATGCTTCTCACCCTTTCCATCAACGCCTTGTTCATTCTTTTTGCAACTCCATTTTTCTCAGGTGTGTATGGAGTAGTATTCTACAGTGATATGCCACACTTCTTACAGAATTCTTCAAATTCCTTGCTGCAAAGCTCTCCACCGTTATTTGACCTCAACACCTTTATCTTCTTCTCTGTCTGGGTTTCCACTAGAGCCTTAAATTCTTTAAACCTGTCAAAGACTTTAGATTTCTTCTTAAGGAAATATATCCATGTATTCCTTGAGAATTCATCTATAAATGATACATAGTAAACAGACTTACCTAATGATGGGACCTTCACAGGTCCAAACATATCACTGTGCACAAGCTCTAATATCTGTTTCACCCTCTTACCACTAGAGGGGAAACTCACCCGATTTTGCTTCCCATATACACAATTTTCACCATGCCTTTACCATGAAGTATTCGAAGGCCCTTCTCTCCAATATGTCCAAGCCTTTGATGCTACAGCATGGTCTTCTCTCTAGAGACCACTAGATTTTCTGCTCCACTTTCAGGAACCACAAAACTATTGCACCCATCAACAACAATGCTACCTTGCAGCTTGTATAGATTTCCAATTTGGACTCCCTGCATCAATACCAGTGCTCCTCGAACCATCTTGCAGATATCCTTCTTGAACACTGTTTTTACACTTGCATCATGCAACTTGCTTACGAAAATCAGATTTTTGGCCAATGTAGGAATATGCAGAACACCTGAAAGTGTTCTAACCCTTCCACCTTGCAACTTCAACTTTACTTTTCTGCGACCAACGATTCTATCCTTCCTATCTTCCCCCAAGAAGAAATCACCACCATCATATTTCTCATACTCGCAGAACCACTCTCTATGGGGAGTGAAGTGAATGGATGCACATGAGTCAATCAACCATGCCTCATGATATACATGTGTACTTGAAGAAGCCAAGTATACATCCCCACCTTCATCTGAGGTGGTTTTTGCCTTTGCAGAAGGAGCATTATCAGATCCCTTTCCTTTGTCAGGAGATTTAGATTTACAATCCCTTTTGTAGTGCCCTTCCTTTCCACATTTCCAGCACACCACCTTTACAGGTTTTCTTGGAGATTTAGATCTCCCTCTAGATTTAGATCTCCCACTCGATGACTTATTTTTGTTTCTGTTTTGGGGCCGTCCTTGTACAGACAGGGCATCATCATTTTGGATCTCCATATTTTTCCGTCTCATCTCCTCCATCAACAAGGATGGGACTATTTCATCAAATTGTAAGGCAGTTGCATTGCTACCTATTGCAATAACTAGACTATCCCATGAATCTGGTAGAGAACACAACAAACTGATGCACTTATCTTCATCTGAAATTTTAATACCAACAGATAATAACCGACTTACCACAATATTAAATGCGTTCAAATGTTCTGTCACCGAGTCTCCATCTTTCATCCTTAGGTTATACAGCTTTTTCCATAGGAACAATTTATTCACCAAAGACTGAGATTGGTACAGAGTCCCTAACTTGTCCCATAGAGCCTTCGTCGTAGCTTCCCCTAATACATTCAGCAATACTAAATCTGAGACACACAATCATATTGTGCTCTTAGCCTTCCGATCCAACTTCTTCCATTCTTCATCAGACACTCTCGTTGGTTTAGTACCCAGATCTACCACGATCCCCTGATCTTTATCCACCAACATATCCTCCATCTTGAGCTTCCATAACTCAAAACTATGACCATTAAATTTCTCGATCTCTATCTTTCCACTACTTGCCATATTCTTTCACCACCAGAATCGATCCTGCATATCTCCCACTAAACAGGGTCTACCACAGGCTCGATCGAAACCCCTCAGCAACAAAAGTGTCCCCTTGAAGCCAAAACAACTCTGATACCAAATGTAGGTTTTAACCCCCTACAGAAATTACCTGCATACAAATTCTAAGAACAAAAAATAAACAATGCAAGAGCATAACACATAAAACACATATACACAGAGATTTTCCCCAGGATCCCAAAATCGGGAATACTAGCTTGATTTTTCATTATTTTCCTTTCAATGTTACAATACATATTTATACATGCCGAAGCATCCAATACCATGGACCAAAAACCATCGTTTTTAAAACCATGTGCGAAAACCATGCATAAAACCATAGGTAGGTTTGCCCAATCTAATATAGGGTCCAAATTTTTTTCCCTGGGGCGCTGCCTTGGACCCCATAGAGGGGGGCTGACTGCCCCCCTCAAACCCCCTGTACATGGGGGGTTATCGCCCCCCCTGTGACCCCCTCGCTGCGCAGTCGACGCAATGAAGGGGGGGCTTCGCCCCCCCTCCATACCCCTCTCGTCGTGGAAAGAATATAACACAACCCAACATATTCTCTATCCAGTCCTCTTGATTGACACATTACTCTACTTTTGGTATAGGTGTATGTGCATATGGTGTGGTCTTCTGCTCAAATCTCAATTTTGAAATTATCCCAATGGATCATAAGACCCTGTAAAACTCCGCTTAAATTTCATCATCTTTAGTAATTCATTTGCTTCCTTTGGTGTTGCTCTAGTGTTGACAATGTAAGGGCCAATATGTGCCTTCAACTTAAACTATGCTTTTTTCTTTCTTGATACAAAATGCAGGTCATCCATATTCAACATTTGCTTGATATACTCAAAGGAAAAAATTATGACTGGTACAAAACTGGCAACCTGTAAGGAGGGAGTTCACATCCATAATTTCGAATTTCTGTATAAGTATGGTAAAGATACCAGTCTTCAACCAACCTTAGCTTGTTTTGTGATATGCAAAACTCCTTTGATTTTTGGTGAAATCCTTGGTATAATATCACTGCTAAGAAGACACAAGGATGTATGCAAAAATTGATCCACAAAATTGCTAAACGAATATTATTTTGAGTTATTTCTGACTAAGGAAGTCCAATGAATAACTGATAATGTTCTTCCCTGTTCATCCATCTTCTGCAACTGAAATTTGAACCTGTCTACTTGATATAACAAAATCAAATATACAATGACGGAATGGTGTTTGAATGCACCTTCATCTTCGAACTTCAGAAATTGATCATGAATAACACTTGATAGGTATTGACTGTAGTTAAAAATAAATTATGGCTTCTTACAAATGGAAAATACTGACAAAAATCCTAATACTACTTCATCTACCCATTGATATGTGGGATAACCTAACAGGAAAGTAACCATAGAAATAACCTGCATTGACATTTTAGGGAAAATGGAAGCAGGATATGTGGGATTATGTCCGGGCAATTTAGAATTCTCAGGGAGAAAAAGTTCAAAGATATGGGCTCGTTGAGAAAAGCTAAGCTTCTGTTATATTTCCATAAGTGAATCAGTGGAAAAGGGATGTAAGGGAGCTTGGGGATTGCCTTGAAGAGCTCGATACATGGCTTTTGGGGCAATTGAGAATTTCATTATTCTGGGCTATTACAACTTGTTGGCTAGGGAGATACCTAAGATGACACCATGTAATGAAGTCTTGGAAACATGAGTCCGAGGAAAAGTAAACTGAGGCAAGAACGACTCCCAGATACTCAATTCATCACTATTGTATAAATATTTTTGATTTTCCCAGTTATGAAGCTCATACAAGTCGAACTCACGCTAGGTTTCTGCTATTTTGTACTATTTGTTGACCAAAGGAAATTCATTTAAATTATGGACGGGAGGCAAAACATGACTCTTGAAAACCATTTTTACCTTTCCTTTATGAGAACATCTCTAACTATAATGGAGGCTCAGGAAAACAATATTACCAGGCTACAATTGTCTGGTTAAAGGAGAGGAATGCTACTATAGAGAGTGTTGGTGGACTTGGAAACCTTCGATATTAACCTGCATGAATCAAACAAATGGTGAAAGGAAATAATGGAGGGTGATAGGGATTTTAAAGCAAGAAATGGGGGTGATTAACAGAAATATTACCGTTTTGTAGAGTGGCATTAATGGAAT
Source organism: Pinus tabuliformis (assembly GCA_031772625.1). Taxonomy (NCBI): domain Eukaryota; kingdom Viridiplantae; phylum Streptophyta; class Pinopsida; order Pinales; family Pinaceae; genus Pinus; species Pinus tabuliformis. The sequence continues at coordinate 321,495,650 of CM062814.1, read as the reverse complement.
TATACATCAGTGGGAGAATTTAATGGCCAACATTTGTATGACTGCTGGCTGGAGATTTTATTGGCCAACAATAGGGTGACGTGGATGGCTAGGAGGATGACGGGTGACGTGCTTTAGATGCAGTGGAAACAGGCGGGTACAAGAGGTAACAGGCAGTGGTTTTTTTTTTTTGTTTTGGGGGGGGGGGGGGGGGTAGAGTCAGTAAGTGGTAAAAGGGGGGAGGCCCCTGAACTTGTTGGGAAGCTTCCACTTCACTTTCGAGGGTTTTTAATAATCCATTTTTCAGACCCCCTTCCCCCACGTTAAGTCTCGAAAACTTGGGGAGGGGGTGGGGGGTAGGGAAAAAATCGTCCCCCACCATTGATCTAGGAGGGGAAAATCTCAGCCTTCCAATAGTGCCAACGCTTTATCAAAAGTGACAAAACGTCAAATTGACTCTTATTTCGAACTTTAAACACAGTTTATTACCAAATTAATCAATCTTAAACATAATTAAACTTATGGCGACATTTAAACTAGCACGCCCCTTTTAGGGATTTAATTTTTATTCATTTAATTTTATTCCCCCTTATTTTTATTTTTATTTTTCTTTATTTTTGTATTTTCATAATTTCTTTCTTTCTATTTTTCTTTTTCCTTTTTCTTTTATTTTCTTTTCAAAATCTAAAACAACTAAAAATTAAAAAATAATTTACAACATCCCATTGGGATAAATAGCTAGATAATCATACCTTGATCACTATATTTATAGGACCCTAACAAGGTGAAGCGCGATTTCAAAGCATAGTAGATGAGAAGCCATGAAAATTAGGGTGTAGAGTCCTAAATCCATGAAAGATAAAGACGTGGAGGCTTGGATCTATAAAAAAAGGATTAGGGAACGAAATCCTAAATTCATGAAAGATAAAGACATGGAGTCTTGAATCTATAATAAAAGGATTGGGATGCAGAGTCCTAAATATTTAAAAGATTAAGGTGTGGAATCTTGGAAACCTTGGAGTAGATCAAGGCGCATAGTCCTCAATCTACTAAGGCACAAAGATGCATGCAATAGGGATGAAAACCCCTTGTTCTCTGAAAGAAAAGTACCACCCATGGGCAGCTCAAGAATGAATTTCCTTAATAAAATCTCATTTCTGACAATTTGGAGTGACTTTCTAAAAATAGAAATCCATGTCTAGCATCTCAAGTATTACTTTCAAGAGATAGTAAATTATCTTCAATCAATGGGTAATCAAGTATAGTTGAAGGAAAATCACTTAACTTATCATTAATCAATCCTAATAGTTCAATCTTGACTTAATATTAACTATTATTAATATTACTATTATTTTTTTATGAGACTATGATATTATTATTAAAAGGGAATTACAAGTCACCTTTATCTAGTCAATCACTTCACACCTCTCTCCTTGATGACTCTCATGGATCTATGCAACTCTTTATCTCTTTTAATAATATGTTACTCTCTCCTTTATGCACTCATCAAAGAATGACATATTCCTCTTACACTCATTAAAGACATGTCATAAAAGATTCCTCTTACGCTCTCTTTAATGCATATGTTACACTCTCCTTAACGAAGGCATGCATACCTCTCCTTAATGAAATGAGTTACACTCCTTTAAATTGAATACAAGGTATGCATATTACTCCTCCTTTATGATACTAATTTTTTGCTCCTCCTATATATGTGTCTCATGTATTCTCACTTGAGGGGAGGTGCATGGTGATACCAAGAATTTGAGAGATTTGAAGAAGATTGTGAGAGGGAGAGATTTGGAGAGTAGCCAATGCTAATCTAAATTACTAAGTAGATCTACCCAATGGAGTTGAACATGAGTGGTATTGAGAGGAAGTAAAACTTATCTTCCTCAGCTTGCCTTGTATATCTCTCTACTACTATATTTTGGTACTACTTGTGAGCTCTTATAGCTCGAGGGTTCCAGGGGGAGAAGTTCTCCCTGGATATGGTTGGGTGGAAAACCAGATGGTTCAATTAAGTTGGTTAAGGAATCAGGGATGGAGCATGATTTCAGTTGTTGGAATTGAATATTGCATCAGGTATATATTTAATTTCCTTGAAATTTTAGCATAATATTAGCATAAAGAATTGTAGAAATTTTAATTTTTGTGAGCATGTAACTTTGGTTTAAGCTTATGTTATCTAGAAGCTTATTTTCTAAGTTGAGAATGAAGACTAAGAGTAGTCTATATGTATGGATGCTTATACTTCAAGTTGGAAATATTATTGGTGTAGTTTATTGTACTAACCTTGGTATTGTAGCAAACTAAGGAAGAAAAGCCAAATATTTCTAACTGTAATTATAATGAAAAATTGCGAAATAGGTTGGGTAAGAGTTTAATGGCTTATGGTTTTGTGTTGTTTTAATTGAAATAGGTAATTAGATGCATTTTCCAAAGGATTTTATGGTATGTTTGCAAAGCATTTAACAAAATCCGTGAATGAGTAATGTTATCAGTTTATTTATGCATGAATAAGTGCTAACCTACATCTTACAATAGAAGTAAGAAAATGGACATGTACACAAAATATATCTAGAGGGATTACAAAATCAACCCTTAAAAGAAAATGCAAAAATAATGGTAGCTAAAATATGGTTTGGAAGATCAAAGGCTCAAGGTAAGTTTGAGGTAAATTTTAGTTATGGCTTATGTTTCATATTCTTATCAATAATTCAATGTTTTGTGATTCATTTTTTTCTTATAATACTACTAGAATTTTGACAGAAAGCCTTAATGGCTGTAGCATTCAGGGTTACCATGTGTTTGTCAAATTGTAGCAATGGTTGCAATAAGCTTGTCAAATTATGTCAAAGGAATTAGCTTGTGGGTTGTAAAATGTTTCAAGAACTCATATGGTGGATTTAAAAATGTTTGAATTCAATGAACATATCTTAGTAGCATAACTATGGGTTGTATTTCCTCATGTAGAGCTGTAAATGAAAGTTTGAATTCCATGTGTTTGATAAAAGTCGTAAATGAGACATTAAGGATCTAAATTTTCGTTGTTTTAAAGAATATTGGGGATTTTGGATGCGATTCAGCCCAACATCAGGGGGTATTCGTGGTTTAAGGACATGTAACCCCCCATTTGATCTTTTAGAACCCAGATCATAAAGCTAGGCAATTTTGCAGATTATTACTGCCAATTATGTGTTCCTGTTGTCGAATTTTTGGTGAAGGATTAAGATGATTTAGTTTATTTTTTAATATGCCAATATTTGAAGTTTTAATTTATGAATTTTATGAGTTAAATAGGTTGAGTAAGAATCTTATATTCATGTTTCTAATGGTTGTGAAAATTGTCTAAAGTGATGATGGTCGACAAGTGTTTGACAAAATGCCTCAATGGTTGTATATTGTATGCTTGCAAACTGTTTGTCAAGATGCCTTAATGGCTCTAACTTTTATGCACATAAATTCTTAGAGTAAATGTCTCACTGACTATAGATTTTATGTACCATATATTTATGAATATATTATTCAATGGATGTAGCTTCCTATGTCTGCAAGTTTTTGTATAAATGTGAAAATGAATTTTAGTAAAGTTGTTGAAGTGTGAATAGATCAATAGGATAATGTTACTTTTATCATATAAAGCTATCATAAAAAAAAGGGGTGTTGTTGGAAACAATTTTACAATGACAAATTCTGTAGGATTTAATTACTTGTGCAAATGAGAATAATAAGTTCATCCGAGGTGCATGTATTCAGGGATGCAACCTTATGCTTTAATGACTTTAGCAAACAACTATTTTTGCCCAATTTTGGCAGGTCCTTTGTTTTAATTGACACTTTTTTTAAGAATAATATACTTCTAAAATTATAAAATAACTACTCTTGCTGCAACATTCATTATACAAGTCTCACGATTGAAGCAATGCCTTTTTGCAAATAATTGTTCTGCCTTAGTATTTAGGATTGGGACTTTTTAATTAATGAATTTGAAAATGTCGCTGGGTCAATATTTTCTATTATTCCATTTTCCATTTCATAAACATATTATATTTATTAGATTTTTTGATGAAGAGAGGTATATTCCTCCTTCAGTTACCTTGTTGCATGTAGGTTAATACTCATACCCTGATATGTGATTTTTGTGATAGAAGCATAACATTGTAGGTTCTTATGGCATAATTTTGTAGTTATGATGTCAAGAGTCAGTAGGTGGAACTTATTTATCATAATTTAGGAGATCAAATAGGTTGATCTATCTGAATGCTTGCACATGGAATTATGGTCAAATTTATTCATCTTACTTAGAGCTCTCATATAAGTACGAAAAGAGCACATGCTTCTTTTAAACTTAAGGATGAATGTGTTTTGGAATTGGTTTTAAGGGAAAGTTACCCCAACTTCTTATGTTATATTCTTATATTAAAATAAACGAAGGAACACGATTACATGAAAACTAAGTTAGTAATATTATGAAAATAAAATAAAAAAATAATAAACTAAGTAATAGTGTTCACTGTGACCTTTACTTCTCTATACTCTTGATGGTTGGTAAGGTAGGACCTTACATATGGTATTAGAGCCAAGTTACAACACTAGGGCCTAAAGGGCCAACATGCTTACTTGTAGGTTGATGATGTATGAATGCTGATTTTGCATGCATGTTGAGTTTTTTGGGTGTGTGTTATATTCTTTGTACGACTAGCCACATGCGTTGTATGTTGTGCTGGGCACAGTGGGGGGGGGGGGGGGTCATAGTGGGGGGCGGTAGCTTCGAAATTTTTATTTATTTATTTTTATGCGGAGCCAAGGATGGGGGCCAGACCCAAAGATGGTGGGTGGATCTACCCATGGTTTTGTGCATGGGTTTTGCACATGGTTTTGGGCATGATGGGTTTCTTCCCATGGTATTTTGTATATCTAGTTAAGGGAACTACGTGTATGTCTAATCCAGGGTTAATGGATTGGGGTTTATGAATGCTTCGACATGTATATATATGTATTGTAACATCTAAAGGAATATAATGAAAAATCAATCTGGTAGTCCCAATTTTTGGATCCAGGGGAAAATATCTGTGTATTTTTTTTCTTTTTTAAGGATTCGTTTGCAGGTAATTTATGTATAGGGCTAAAACCTACATTTGGTATCAGAGCTGTTTCAGCTTCAAGGTGATGCCTTTGATGCTGAGGGGTTTTGCTCGAGCCTGTGGTAGACCTTGTTACAATGGGAGATCTTCGAGATGAATTCTTGCGGTGAAAGAATATGGAAAAAAATGGAAAGATAGAGATTGAGAAATTCAATGGGAAAAGTTTTGAGTTGTGGAATCTCAAGATGGAGGATTTGTTGGTGGATAAATATTAGTGGATCATGGTAGATCCGGGTACTAAACCAATGAAAATGTCAGCAGAATAATGGGCGAAGTTGAATCGGAAGGCAAAGAGCACAATGTGGTTATGTATCTCAGATTTAGTATCGTTGAATGTATCAGGGGAAGCTACAACAAAGGCTTTGTGGGACAAGTTAGGGACTTTGTAACAATCTGCCTCTAGTGAATGAATTGTTCATGCATAAAAAGATGTATAACTTGAGGATGAAGAATGGAGACTTTGTAATAGAGCAAATGGACGCCTTTAATACCGTGGTAAGCCAATTTTTATCTGTTGATATAAAAATTTCAAATGAAGATAAGTGCATCAGTTTGTTGTGTTCTCTACCAGATTCATGGGATAGTTTGGTTGTTGTTATAGGTAGCAATAGAACTACCTTGAAGTTTGATGGAATAGTCTCATCCTTGTTGTCAGAGGAGATGAGACGAAAAAACATGGAGAGCTAGAATGGAGATTCCTTATCTATAAGAGGACAATCTCATAACAGAAATATAAATAAGTCCTCAAGTGGGAGATATAAATTTAGAGGGAGATCTAAATCTCCAAGAAAACTTGTAAAGATATGCTGGAAATGTGGAAAAGAATGGCACTACATAAATGATTGTAAATCTAAAACTCCTGAGAAAGGAAAGGGATCATATGATGCTCCTTCTGCAGAGGTGAAAACCACCTCAGATGAAGGTGGGTATGTGTACTTGGTTTATTCTTCAAGTACAAGTGTAGATCATGAGGTAGGACTGATTGAATCGGGTGCATCCTTTCACTTCACTCACCATAGGGAGTGGTTCTACAAGTATGAGAAATATGATTGTGGTGATGTCTTCTTAGGGGATGAAAGGAAGGAAAAAATCATCGAACGTGGAAAATTCAAGCTGAATTTGCAAGGTGGAAGGAATAGAACACTTCCTGGTGTTCTGGATATTCCTGCATTGACCATAAATCTAATTTCTATAAGCAAGATGGATGATGCATGTGTAAAAATTGTGTTTGAGAAAGATACCTATAAGATGGTTTGGGAGCACTGGTATTGATGTAGGGAGTTCAGATTGGAACTCTGTACAAGATTATGGGTAGCACTGTTACTGATGGGTGCAACAGCTTTGTGGTGCCTGAAAGTGGAGTAGAAAATCTAGTGGTTTCTAGAGAAAATACCATGCTATGGCATCAAAGGCTTGGATATATTGGAGAGAAGGGCCTTCGAATATTGCATGGTAATGGTGGGATGGAACGTATGTTTAATTACTCTTTGGATTTTGATTTTTGTGAACATTGTGTATATGGGAAGAAGAATCAAGTGAGTTTTTCCTCGGGTGCTAAGAGGGTGAAAATGATATTAGAGCTTGTGCACAGTGATGTGTTTGGATCTAAGTTGATTCCGTCACTAGGTAATTTTGTGTACTATGTTTCATTTATATATGACTTCTCGAGGAATACATGGATATATTTACTCAGGCATAAATCTGAAGTAGTTGGCAGGTTTAAAGAATTTAAGGTTCTGGTGGAAAATCAGATAGAGAAAAAGGTTATGGTGTTGAGGAAAGATAATGGTGGAGAGTTCTACAAGAAGGAATTTGAAGAGTTTTGTAAGAAGTGTGGTATATCATGGAAGAATACTACTCCATACACACCTCAACAAAATGGTGTTGCAGAAAGAATGAACATGATGTTGATGGAAAAGGTAAGAAGAATGCTCTGTGGCACTAGATTAGGGTAGTAATTCTAGGCAGAGGTAGTGGATACTGCATGTTACCTGTTTAACATATCACATTCATCAACTTTGGAGGATAAGAGTCCACATAAGGTATGAAATAGTAAGAAACCCTCTCTTTCACATTTGAGGGTATTTGGCTGTGATGCATATGTACATGTTCCAAAGGAGAAAAGAACCAAGTTGGATAGTAAATTTGAAAGGTGCATCTTTATTGGGTATAAGGATGGTTTAAAAGGTTATAAGATTTGGAACCTATAAATAAGGAAGGTTGTGTACAATCGAGATGTGGTGTTTAGAGAGGTGAAATATTTTATTAAATATGAAGTCCTACCAAAGGAACTTGAGAAGATAGAGTTTGAGCTATAGGAGGAAAAATCTGACTCTACAGTAGAACAAGAATCAAAAGAGGAGGAGCCACAAACTCCAAGTTTGAGAAGATCAGTTTGAGAGAGAGGGCAACCAAAAAGGTATAGTCCATCTGCTTTATGTTCAAATTTTGCTTTATTTATTACTGATGATGATCCCATAACTGTCAGGGATGTAGTATATTCAGAGAATGGAAAACTCCGGAAATAGGCCATGGTTGATGAAATGGTATCTTCGGACAAAAATGAGGCTTGGGATTTGGTGGAGTTGCCAGCTGGAAGGAAACCCATTGGAAGAAAATGGGCATTTAAGAAGAATATGAATGCATAAGGCAAGGTGGAGAAATAAAAAGCTCGATTGGTAGAAAAATGTTATTCCTAGGTGCCAAGAATTGATTTTGGTGATATTTTTTCTCATGTTGCCAAGTTAGCTTTTATTAGATTACTTTTATCTGTTGTCGTTGCTTTTGATTTTGAGGTAGAACGGATGGCTGTGAAGACAACATTTCTTCATGGGGATCTAGAAGTAGAGATCTACGTGAAGCAACCTAAAGGCTTTGCGATGAAAGGTAAGAAAGAACTGGTATGCACGTTAAAAAAGTCTCTGTATGGGTTAAAACAATCACCAAGGATGTGGTATTATAAATTTGATACATATATACGGGGACTCGGCTTCACCCGAAGCAAAGCGAATCACTGTGTGTGTTTTAAATTAATTGGTGACCATGTTATTTATTTGAACTTGTATGTGGATGATATGTTGTTGATTGGAAATAACAAAGAAAGTATTGAGGATTCGAAGACCCAATTATCCTCCAAATTCAACATGAAGGATCTTGGTGCTACAAACTATATGTTGGGCATGGAAATTAAATGAGATCAGGAAAAGAGGAAGCTCTGGTTAAACCAAAGAAAGTATGTAAAGACAATATTGCAGAGGTTTAATATGTAGGATAGTAAAGCGGTGAAGGTTCCTATTCCTGTAGGTGTAAAGTTATATGTTGAACAATGTACTAGGACACAAGAAGAGGAAGAGGACATGTCACATGTTCCATATGCGAGTGCAGTTGGTAGCCTAATGTATGCAATGGTTTGCACCAGACCAGACATTGCACATGCAGTGGGATTATTAAGAAGGTTTATGTTGAAACCATGGAAGGAGCATTAGATAGTAGTGACGCAGGTTTTCAGGTATTTGCGTGGCACTAGTGATTATGATTTGTGCTACCAAGGAAGACTAGGGTTGGACAAAGTTTTGGATATTCGTGGCTTTGTTGATGCAGACTGGGTTGGAGATATGGATCAAAGAATATCTATAAGTGGGTATGTGTTTAACCTATATGAAGGAGCAACCAGTTGGATGACCAAGAGAGAGTTTGTAGTGGCACTTTCAACTACAAAAGTAGAATACACGACAACCACTCATGCAAGAAGGAAGAAATTTGGTTGCAGAGATTGTGTTCAAGTATGGGGTTGGTTCAATGAGCTATAAGGATAAACTGTGACAGCCAAAGTGAAATTTTCTTGGCAAAGGAACCTGCTTATCATTCAAAGACAAAGCACATTGATGTTCGATATTACTTTGTGAGGGATATGGTTGAGGACAAAAAGGTGTTATTGGTAAAGGTGGACACTTTGAAGAATGTTGTAGATGCATTGACAAAGTCTGTGAGCACTGAGAAGTTTTCTTGGTGTAGAGAAATAATGGGCATTACAATTTTGGATCAATAACTAAGCTCGCTTGTGACCCCATATGTGCAAAGAAAATAAGTGGGAGAATGTTGGGTGTGTGTTATATTCTTTCCACGACTAGGCTCACACATTGTGCGTTGCGCGGGTGTAGCAGGGGGGTCATAGGGGGGCGGTAGCCCCCCTGCATGAGGTCTGGGGCAGTGCCCCGAGATTTTTTTTATTTTATTTTATGCGGGCCTAAGGATGGGGGGTAGACCCAAAGATGGTGGGCAGACCTACCCATGGTTTTGTCCATGATGGTTTTCTTCCCATGGTATTTTGCAGATATGGTCAAGGGAACTATGGTTATGTTCTAATCCAGGGTTAATAGATTGGGGTTTATGAACGCTTTGACATGTATATATATGTATTATAACATTGAAATGAATATAATGAAAAATAAATTTGGTAGTCCTGGTTTTGGGATCCAGGGGAAAATCTCTTTTATGTTTGTTTTTTATTCTCGCCATTAATTATTTTTCTATTTGAGGAATTCGTTTGCAGGTAATTTCTGTACAGGGTTAAAACCTACAAAGTTGTTGTATATGTTGACTTGGAAGCATATTGGTTGCATAGGGGATATTATTATTATTATTATTATATCATTTAGAAACTCATGAAAGAAAAATAATGCTTTCTTATATTCCTTTATATTTTTTATAGACAAATTATTAGAAATATGTTAAAAGACTTAAAGACATGCTGGGAAAGGATGTGCTTAAGAAAGTTGGGGTTAAACCCAAGCATGTGAATGCCTTGATTGTAAATCGATGAGTGAGATAAGTGGAGTGCATGCATGGTTTCATATATGTTTAATGCATCATTATCAATGTGATATGGGCTTTGTATTTGTCTTTACTAGCTGAAATCATATCTACCAAGAAAAATATTGGCTTAATCTGGACTATAGTATGATGACCTTGGTGTGTATGCTTTGGGAGCGTGTAACAAGTGTAAGGCTGAGATTCAATTAACGTGATGATTGAGTTCATTATGTAAATTTTGACTCTTTTATTATCTACACTAATGGAAACTTAACAAAAGTTACCTTGAAGGATGTCACTTTTAACTATGAATACAGATTCACAAGAAATGTATATGAATTAATTTGATGTGTTAAAATATGTTTTGGGAATAGATTCTTAATGAGTAAGAATGGAATTCCTATGATTTATTTGACATGATTTTTTGTAGTTTGGGTTGACATTATGCATCAAATAACTTGAAATTACTCAAATACTAGGTTGTGGTATGACCTTCCTAATAAACAAGAGGCTTAAATGACTTGTGCATGAATGGTTGTGGAATCCATTTTAAGGAACACTTGAATGTTATGTTTTCCTTAAGTTATGTATGGGTGTGGAATCCATACTAGCATATATCTATGAGCTAATGTATGGGTGTGGAATCAATACTAACATATATCTATGAGCTAAGTAATGAGGTAAGGTATGGGTGTGGGATCCGTACTAACATATATCTATGTGCTAAGTAATTATTTTGGTTAGAATGAACAAATTATTATGATGGAATCTCATAGACATGATTAAGGAGGGTTGATTATGTGTAATTAAAGTTAAATGGATACAGATTCATAACATGAATCTGCTACAAATGAAGATACTAAGATTGGTATAGTGAACACCATTAGGTGGTTTAAAATGTTTGGAATAACTGATTTTGATATATGGGGTCAAGTGTGAACTAGGTATCTATCCTCTAGTATTGTAATTCTTTTGTATGTGTTGGATTTAGGTAGAACTAAATTTATTTTCAAATTCTTGAAATGTAGAAAAAAATTATTGTGATAAGTTCATGAAATATCTTTTCTATTAGCTTAAGACAAATTAGGTCTAGGAAATGACATAATAGTCTCCTTAATGATTTTATCAATTTCATATTGGTTGAATTCTATTTAACTAAATTAATTAGAGAAATTATGAGGATTGAACTCATGAACTTCTCTAAACTATTGTTAGTTAGGCGATCGAGTCAAAATTCATATTGTTTATCAACTTGATGAACTGCTTTCTTCAAATTTGATTAACTTGTAAATTGTTAAGAGAATATGTTTGGAAGATAAACATGTTTTGTGGTGAGAATGTTGTTTTATTTGAACTCAAAGGAAAAAAGTTTGTGATTAATTAAAATTTTATTTGAATTCTTGTTTTACAAGAATATGTGTTTGTGATATTTTTTGAGAGAGAAATTGAAGGAGAGAGAGATCACATTTTGATGCATTGGAATTCTTACATGATTTAGAAGCCTAATATGATTGTATTATGTGTGGAATGGAAGAGATTGATGGATTTAATAATTTTGTGCTTAGATGTATAGTTGTATGAGTAGTTATTAGTCTTGCAAAGGGTTGTAATCTTTTGAGAGGTAGTAAAAAAAAAACTTATCTTTAGGCTAAAAATGGCCTTTTGATAGTCTAAATCTTTGAATTCAAGCTTCTGTGATCCATAACTTGTTAATTCATGAAAATTTTTAGAAAAAATCACATAGAGATTATTAGGTCGATGCGTTTCGAACCAGCCAGTGTGGTTCATCTTCAGGACAAGATGAAGAGACAGATCTCGGAGGAAGGTTAAATAAGAAGGTAGGTCAACCTAACAGTTAGAGGAAAATGACTACATGTTGAGAAAGGCATAGTGAAATAAAACGGAATGCTGAAGCAAAAAGGTCATTCAGTGAGGTAAAGTCAAGCTTGACTCATAATCCTGTTTTAGCCAGTCCTGATTACACTAAGGATTTCATTATTTTTTTCCTTTGCTTCAGAGCATACTATTGCAAAAGTAATACGTAAAAACAAGGAGGGATATGAACAACCCATTGCCTTTTTCAGTAGGGTTAAGAGATGCTTCTTTTATGGAAAATCAAGTTTTTGCCTTGGTAAAAGCCTTGAAAGATTTCAGAGTGTATATATTGCATTCTCATATAATTTCTTTTGTTCCCAATATAGTAGTGAAAGACATCCTTACTCAAAATGATCTAGAAGGAAAGAGAGGTAAGTGGATTGCTGTTATTTTAGAATATGATATTGAGATTAAGCCCACAAAACTTATTATGGGACAGGGATTGGCCAAATTGACGGCTGAATCAAATTTGCGTGCATTGGATAGAAATTTTATTGCTGCTCTAGATGGTGAAGAAGAGTTTGTTTAACAGGTATCAGAAAGCTTTGTTACTTCCCCCTGGTGTATAGCATTGTTTATGTTTTGCATCATTTACAAGCTCCACCGGGTCTGACAAAGAATAAAGCAATATTTCTCAAATTAAAGGGTGTCAAATTTTGCATTCTGGATCAAGCTTTATATTGGAAGGATGCTGGAGGAATTTTATTGAATTGTTTATTAGAGTATGAGGCAAATAAGATAATAGAAGAATTTCATAATAGTAGCATTTAAATAGTAAATCACCTTCAATGAATGGGTAATCAAGTATAGTTGAAGGAAAATCACTTAAATTATAATTAATCAATCCTAATAGTTTAATCTCAACTTAATCCTCAATATTATTAATATTACTATTATCTTTTATGAGACTATGATATTATTATTAAAAGGGAATTACAAGTCACCTTCATCTCCTCAATCACTTCACACCTCTCTCCTTAATGACTCTCATGTCTCTATGTAACTCTCTATCTCTTTTAATAATACATTACACTCTCTTTTGCACACTCATCAAAGAATGACATATTCCTCTTACACTCATTAAATACATGTCATAAAAGATTCCTCTTATGCTCTCTTTCATGCGTATGTTACACTCTCCTTAACTAAGGCATGCATACCTCTCCTTAATGGTGTGAGATACACTACTCTAAATGGAATACAAGGTATGCATATTACTCCTCCTTTATGATAAGATTTGTTTGCTCCTCCTATATATGTGTCTCATGTATTCTCACTTGAGGGGAGGTGCATGGTGATTCCAAGAGTTTGAGAGATTCAAAGAAGATTGTGAGAGGGAGATATTTGGAGAGTAGCCAATGCTTATCTAAATTACTAATTAGCTCTACCTAATGGAGTTGAACATGAGTGGAATTGAGAGGAAGTAAAACTTATCTTCCTCAACTTTCCTTGCATATATCTCTATTGCTACTTTGGTACTGCTTGTGAGCTCTTAGAACTCGGGGGTTCTTGGGGGAGAAGTTCTCCTTGGATATGGTTGGGTGGAAAAACAAATGGTCCAATTAAGTTGGTTAAGGAATCAGGGATGGACCATGATTTTAGTTGTTGGAAATGAATTCACATCATGTATATATTTAATTTCCTTGAAATTTTAGGAATTTTAATTTTTGTGAGCATGTAACTTTGGTTTAAGCTTATGTTATCTAAAAGCTTATTTGCTAAGTTGAGAATGGAGACTAAGAGTAGTCTATATGTATGGATTCTTATACTTCAAGTTGGAAATATATTGGTGTAGTTTATTGTTCCAACCTTTATATTGTAGCAAACTAAGGAAGAAAAGCCAAATATTGCTAATTGTAATTAAAATGAAGAATTGCAAAAGAGGTTGGGCAAGAGTTTCATGACTTATGGTTTTGTGTTGTTTTAATTGAAGTAGGTAGTTAGACTCATTTTAGAAAGGATTCCGGGGTATGTTTGCAAAGTGTTTGACAAAATCTGTGAATGAGTAATGCTATCAATTTATTTATGCATGAATAAGTGTTAACTTACAACTTACAAGAGAAGTAAGAAAATGGACATGTAACCAAAATATACCTGGAGGTATTACAAAATAAACCCTTAAAATAAAATGAAAAAATAATGACAGCTAAAATATGGCTTGGAAGATCAAAGGCTTAAGGTAAGTTTGAGGTAAATTTCAATTATGGCTTTTGTTTCATATTCTTATCAATAATTCAATGTTTTTCGATTCAAGTTTTTATTATAGTACTACTAAAATTTTGACAGAAAGACTTAATGGCTGTAGCATTGAGGGCTGCCATGTGTTTTCCAAATTGTAGCAATGGCTGCAATAAGCTTGTCAAATTATGTTAAAGGAATTAGCTTGTAGGTTGTAAAATGTTTCAAGAACTCATATGGCAGATTTAGAAATGTGTGAATTCAATGAATATATCTTAGTAGCATAACTCTGGGTTGTCTTTCCTCATGTAGAGCTGCAAATGAAAGTTTCCATTCCATGTTTGTTGTTTTGGATGTGATTCAACCTAGCATCCTGGGGTATCCATGTCTTATGGATCTGAACCCCCCTATTTGATTGCAAAAAACACTTTTCAAAACCCATATCGTAAAGCTGGGTGATTTTACAGATTACTGGTGCCAACTATGTGTGCCGGTTGTCGAGCTTTTGGTGAAGGATTAAGATGATTTAGTTTCTATTTTAATATGCCAATATTTGAAGTTTTAATTTATGATTTTTGTGAGTTAAATAGGTTGAGTAAGAATCTTATATTCATGTTGCTAATGGTTGTCAAAATTGTCTTAAGAGATGATGGCCTCCAAGTGTTTAACAAAATGCCTCAATGGCTCTATATTGCATGCTTGCAAACTGTTTTACAAAAGGCCTCAATGGTTGTAGCCTTTATGCACATAAATTCTTAGAGTAAATGTCTCACAGACTATAGAATTTATGTACCAGATATTTATGAATATATTATTCAATGGATGTAGCTTCCTATGTCTACAAGTTTTTATTTAAATGTGAAAATAAATTTTAGTAAAGTTGTAGAAGTGTGAATAAATCAACAGGACAATGTTACTTTTATCATATAATGCTATCATAAAAAAGGGGTGTTGTTGGAAACAATTTTATAATGAAAATTCTATAGGATTTAATTACTTGTGCAAATGAGAATAATAAGTTCATCAAAGGTGCATGTATTTAGGGGTGCAACCTTATGCTTTAGTGACTGTAGCAAAAACCTATTTCTGTCCAATTTTGGTAGGTCCATAGTTTTAAATGGAACTTTTTTAAAGAATAATATGCTTATGAATTTATAACAGTAGCCGCTCTTACTACAACATTCATTATACAAGTCTCACGATCAAAGTAATGCCATTTTGCAAATAATTGTCCTGCCTTAATAATTGGGAATGAGAATGTTTAAATGATGAATTTGGAAATGTTGTTGGGTCAATATCTTTTATGATTCCATTTTCCATTTCATAAACATATATTTATTAGATTTTCCGATGAAGAGAGGCCTATTCCTCCTTCAGTTACCTTGTTACATGTAGGTTAATAATCATACCATGATATGTGATTCTTGTGGTAGAATGCTTATGCAAAGAATCAAATTTATTCGTTTTACTTAGAGCTCTCATATAAGTATGAAAAGAACACATGCTTCTTTTAAACTTGAGGATAAATGTATTTTGAAATTGGTTTTAAGGGAAAGTTAACATTGACTTCTTATGTTATATTCTTTATAAATGAAGGAACATGATTACATGAAAACTAAGTTAGTCATATTGTGAAAATATTTAAAATAAATATATTAAGTAATAGTGTTCAATGTGACCTTTACTTCTCTATACTATTGATGGTTGGTAAGGTGGGACCTTACAAGGAGTGGGAAGATAGAGAGTAACATAGAATGGGTTAAGTTTTTGTAGTATCCATACAAGACACAAGAATCAGATAACTCAATAGAGAATGTGTCCTTCTTTGTACTTACACACTTTCCATACAAGACAAAAGAGTGTAGAATGATCTCGCCTTCTAGCTAAATTTTCTCCTATAAGGTTTTCCTACGGAAAATATCAGTGTCACTTATGGATTGTGTGTGTGTATTTATTCTTTTTTCTATTTCTTGCATTGCTATTTCAATTAATTAAGTATAAAATCAACTAACTAATGGATTTGGGATCTAAGGAAAAATTAACAGTAACTATTTCAATAATTTTATCATATCCGTTGTGATGAACTGTTCTAGTGGAATATTCATAGCATTTTATAGATCATATTAATATCCAAGTATGTTCCTTTTCTTATTTTATGGGAAGTTGCAAGAATCTAGGAATTGGCTTAAACAAAAATTGTAAAACCCTACCATGATCGATGATTCCTTTCATGATAGCCCCCAAGATTCGGAAAAAGAGAGATTTGCGAGGCTAGAAGTGCAAGTTTTTGAAATAAACCATAATATGAACCTCCTCATAGCTGCCCTAAACAACAAAACTGGAATGATTAGATATGATGGAGGTTATAACTCAAAGGTTAAATCTCAAGGGAAATTAGGAGATCATGATGACCTAGAAAAGCAGTCAAGGAAAGAACCCAAGAAAGAGCAACTGAGTTTGAGCATTGTGAACCATCCATAGCACAATATGGAAGTGAATGTGGACATAAAGCCATATTAATGTGAGACTAACACTTAAAAACTAAATCATTGGTTGCAACCCTTAGAATTTTATTTAAGCATTCACCATGTAGATGAAGAGTAGAAAATCTTGTTTACTAGGCTGAAGCTAGAAGACCATCCTATAACCTAGTGGGAAAGTCATGTGGAAATACTTAGACTAGAAGTCAATCCACCAGTGAATGGGTGGAGGGAATTCAAAACTCTTATTAAGTCCCAATTTTACCCTATTAGGTATGTAGAGGACCAAATGATCTAATGGCAACTTTAGGGGTAAAGTGTATAGGAGTACACAATTACATTAAAAAACATGGTCATCATGTTGGCCATCTCTCCTGAGAACCTAGATGTGTTACTCAAGTAACTCAAGGGCATACGAAGCCATATGTGAAAGTAAGTGATGCTTTTGAATCCATTAATAATGAACAAGGCATGTGTGTAGACATAGTACCTGAAAAACATAGGCCAAAAAAAAGTGTAGTCAAGTGGTTCAAAGTATTCAAAGAAATACAAAGCTTCCAAGGATGGGAAAAAGAAGTGGAAAATGGAGAAGGAAAAGAAACCAACAAACACTGCACATAAGTGAAAGGATCCTAATAATCATTACAATTATTGCAATATTGATGGTCACCGAGAGGAGAAGTGTTGGAAACTACATCTAGAGATGAATCCAAAGAACCACAAGAAGGATGGGAAGAAAAATAATCTTCTAGCCACAAGTTTGAGAAATTAATTGGAAAACAACTCTTATGTGGATGAGGAGATTTTTTTCACATCAATGCAAAAGGAGGTCAATCTGAGTATCCTCCATCACAACGAAGAGAAGGAGATGACCAAACTCTTCCATATTAAGATACAAGTCAAGAAGACTAAGATAGGTCCTCTATTCAAATTAAATTCACATGCCAATCCAATAACAATAGATATAGTCAGAAAACCTAAGTTGAAGGTTTGCAATCATCCTAGCCCATATCCATTGGGATTGGTAAACAAGGATGTAGAAATCAAGGTAAAAAACAATGGGAGATACAATTTGTTGTAAGTGTTGAATATATTGATGAAATAGAATTGGATATAACACCACTTAATATATGTGGAGTCGTGTTTGGGAGTCCCTACATGTATACAAGGGATGCAAACTTCATACAAAGAGCTAACTAGTGCTACCTCATCGAGGGTGGGAAATCATTCATAATCAATACACACAAAGGCAAGTCAAAGATTTCATTGGCAAGTGCCATCCAAACCAAGAAGCTGATTAATTATAGTAAATAGTAAGTTTTACTTTTCTCAGAGAAACATTGTTTAGTGATGGGTCAATAAGGGAAAAGGCATCCCCGGAGGAGTGTCCTAAAGAAAAAAAACATTAACTAGAAGGGTTGTTATATGAATACAAGTGAAATTTCTAGGAGCTTAAAGGGTTGCCACCCAAGAGGGAAGTAGAGCACGAAATCAATTATTTATAGACTCTCCATTGGCAAATACTGGGTTGTATAGATAGTCCATTTAGGAAGCAAAAAAAGGGAAGAATCATTTGAAACAATGACTACAGCAGCTTGTGATTCACCAAACACCTCATCTTATGGGCCATCCATCATAATTGTACCAAATAAGGATAAGTTTTGGTGAATGTGCATCTATTAAAAATCATTAAATGATATTATGCTTAATAATATGCACCCTCTACCCAGGATTGATGGTCTAATATATCAATTATAACAAGTAAAATACTTCACAAAGATATACCTTGAATCAAGGTACCACTAGGTTTAAATCAAAGAAGAATATAACTAGAACACCACCTTCAAAACTAGGAAGGTCTTTGTGAGTGGTTATTAATTCCATTTGGTTTATAAGTTGCACGTACTACATTTATGAGACTAATGAATGATGTTTTGTGCCCATATCTAGATTCATTTGTTATAGTTTATCTGGATGATATAATAGTTTACAATGCTACCTGGGAGGAGCACATTTCACATTTGATGTAGGAGCTATAGACTTTGAAGAAGTATCATTTGCTAGAAAATATCAAGAAATGTGAACTTGCACAACAATTTTTCATGTATTTAAGTTATGTGATTGGTGGAGGGGAGTTTAAGATAAATCTTGTGAAGATGGAGGACATCATGAAGTGGTTGGTGCCTAAAAATGTAATTGAAGTTAGGATTTTTGTTGGGGTATCATAGTACCTGAGGAAATATATAGCTTAATTTTTAGTAGTAGATAAGCTACTCCACACCATAATAGTAAGCGTCAATAATTTCCAATGGGGGAAGAGTCTACAAAAGGATTTTGATGAGTTGTAAAAAAAATTGGCCAAGAACTATTTATTGTGTTACCAAACTTGAAAAAACCATTTGTTGGCTTAGGGGGTCCTGACCTAAGTTCAGAGTTAGTTGCGCTAAAAAAATCCCTACACTACAGGTCCTTTCAGCATCAATCCTAGGTGTGTGGACTGAAGTCTCACCCGAAGCAGTATGGGGGAATGCTGGAACCAAGTTTCTGCACCCAGAGATCAATGTGATGTCCTTCTGTGACCTAGATCTACCTTCGTGCAGATCTTTAAGCCCTTATGTCTTAGTGCTGTAACTCCCTTCGCTCGGCCCCTAGACCTCCGTGAAGGTCTATGACTGGCTTTTGCTGACCCTGAACATGCAAATTAGCTACTTACGTGCACTATAGATTCTCCTTAGATCAGTATTTACTCGGATCTACCTAAGTGTTCAATAACTTTAATAGGAAGATTTATGATATTCGTGTAATCACTTAACATTAATTGTGTTCACATAATAATATAGATCAAGTAAAGTCGCGCATCAATGCATCATTATTTCATAACAACATCATTCATTACAACATATATCGCAATCATACATAAGAAAAGTAAAGGGCTAAAGCACATGAATTTCTATAATAATCTTTTTTATTGATCTTCAATATAGGTTTACAAACTCAATACTTCCATACGCACTCAGCTGCAGGGATCCATGCACTCAGTTGCAGGCACTACTCTAGGCCTCTGCGCACTCAGCTACAAAGCCTTTTCCCCTCTAAGACTACTTCTCTGTGCTAGACTTCTTCGCTCGTACCCATAGACAAACTTGATTGCTTCTTTTAGACTCTCTAAGACACACCTATTTATACAATCCCATGGTCTGTGTACCATGGGTAGATATTCAAAAAGCCGACTCAAGCTTACATAAACGAGGGTAAAACACTTTTTTGACTCTTAACTAGCTACGTGCTTCGCGACCACAATTTGCAGAGACTTTAAATATTTTTACATCGAACTTGGGCCTTTTCCCCAAAACTGATCCCAGGGGACCCCATCCCAACAAGCCCCCAACACAAAGGTCGTGACTCGCCCTCGAGTCACTCGGTTGGCGTGGTGATCATGCTGTGAAGATCCCTCAACTACACTTGCACAACTGATACTTCAGCTGCACTCTGCGTGGATTCCTGCTACACCTGTTCCACTAGTTGCTCTATGGCCGGTCCTTCACCGGCTCGCATGATCTTTTGCTGTGTAAGCTGCAAATTCGCCAACTTTTCTTGTATGTTGGCTGAGACCAGGTAGTCTTCATCCAACCAAGGACCCAACCTGGCATTAAGGACTGATTCCTTTTTCTGCACTGCTTCCACCTGTGCAAGGAGTTGCTTTGCCCCCTGTAACTTGGTGAGGCGCTACACTATAGCAATGGTGCACACCGTCGCCCTAACCTCATTGTACTGTTGTTGGAGTTCGCGGATCTCTGTATCCAAAATCTGCATGGTGGGATCTTCTTGTAGGGCCGTCACCACTTCCATGGCCTGTTCGAATAAAGTCATGCAGTTAACGACCGCGTCATCCACAATAGTTATACCCTTCCTTGATAGCAGCTTCGTGTTGTTCCCTAACTTCTGGCAGAGTCAAAGGCTATGACTTAAGCTCTAGTTCTGTGATTTTCATATTAAGCTCGAACTAAACTATCGCCACCTCTGCCTTAGCATCACAGATGCCCGTAGCAAGTTTCCCGATCTTTTCCTCGAGCGGTGCCTCCTTAGGTATGTGCAACTCAGGAACTTTCCTGCATGCCTCTGCCACTTCGGCTGCTAGTTGGGCACTCTACACCTGGATCGTTTCCTTTGCCTTCAGGGCCTCTGTCTTCTCGATGAAAATTTTCTCATTGTTCACCCGATATTCACTTATTAAGTTGAGAGCGCGCTACTCTCGCGCCCTCAATTCTTCCATCACACCTGTTTGCATCACGTGAAAACATTTGTTAGGGAGCGCTGCAATATTGAGGCTGATGTTATTTAGAGTGATCACGATGACCTTGTCATCATCCAATTCCAGGTTTAGGGACCCTTCTGGTAGCGCGGCTATCCTGAGGTCCACTGACCTGAAAAGTTCTGCAGACTAACTTGTCCCTAGTGCCAGGCTCATCTATGCAACGCCCACCTGACCTGCTCCCACCTGTATCCTACTGGTATGGATCTGTAGTTCACGCAGATCCTTCTGAATAGTACCTAATGACTGTAGGTGTTGTTGTTCAAATTGCGACAATAGTTTAGCAGTGGTGTCACGCACTTTGTCCCTGATCTCGTCGAGATTGCCCTCTGTCACCGTAATGGGATCCAGCGGTGGCTTAGTTGCTTTTGAATCTTTCGGGGCCCCTCTGTCTGTTGTTCTCTGTACCTCTTGACCTGGAATGGAGTGTTATGTCCTTCATTACCACCACTTCCCTGCGCTGACTACTCTTCTTCCTCGGTCTGGGGTGAAGACAATTTACCACTTCGCTTGGAGTCACGCTGCTCTTGTTCAGCCTGCTGCTACACTCTTTTTCAAATTAGGCCTTCTCCTCGGCCTCCTTCCTTTGTTGTGCGGCCAAATTTTGGACCGCTTGTTTCGCTGCCTCCTTCTTCTTCTTCTCCGTTGAACTCCCCGTGCCTTTGCTGGTACCTATAGCCAGGTCAGAGGGAGAGTGCCAATTTGCTGGCCACTACTTCATGACTTCCTGAATCGCATCATCTGTGGAAAGATATGGCAGATAGAACTACTTCTGCTCTAGATCCTTCCGCGCCTTGATATACACATGGTGGAAGTCTGCCTTGAACTCCGCGTACTTTGACAACTGCTCATAGATGGTTGGGGACAACCGTGGCTGATGGTTGATGGCTATGCAAATTCTTGACTCCATCAAAACCCAGAATTTTTTTGTCTCAGTGACCCACTTGGGGTCCTTCATGCCCCAAAGGGAGGCAAACTATGTAGCGTCCGACAAACCTGCCTCTAATGGGGGGAACTGACTGTCCTCCGGGAGTTCCCAAGCAACCAACACAATAGAGAGTAGCAACCATGTGTAATGCAAGGTCTTTCTCTCATCTTGAGCCTCGCGATAATTCACAGGGAACTCGCTACATAGATAGCATGATCAGTTAAACTGCACGCCCTCCGCGCATTGTGTAGCTAACGAGATCACGGGCGCTAAAACCTCATCTGCGCGACACTTCCTCATGACCTTGCCAGTTAGTATTTAGATCACAATTTTCACCATGGGTTTTTTGATGGATGTTATGGAGTACCCGCGTGGCTTCTTGATAATCTCAAATTTCACCTTCATCTTCTCTTTCATGTCGTGCTTGCTTGTTTTTCCGCCAAACTCCTTGGCTGGATTCAAGCCTTCATGTGGCAAGAGTGTGATTCTGTGGATGAGCATGTTTGTGATGGGGATAGGCACATCAAGCCATAAACACCCATCATGCACCAAAGTCAACCGTTGCTTTATACAGATGATATTGATGTTGGAGTGGTGATAATGGGGCACCCCAATTGATTTACTCTGAGAATCCACTCAATTGGATCCAACGCAGTGACACCAAATTATTTGTAATACACCCGTTTCATGTAATTCTCCATCGTGAGGTGGGGGAATCTCTCATGGTCAGCCAAGTCGCAGTCCTCCATCTTTAAAAGGGGAACCCGTGCTAGGCGCAGACCTTCAAAGGTTATATTTTCTGGTAATAGAGGTGTGTTAATGCAAAATTTCTCTGCGTCTGGGTCCTTGGTGACCTTCACCTTTCCTTTGCACAAAGGGATATACTCCGAAAACTTGGAGATGGACTCCATGCCCTTAGTGTCTATATCTTTAGCGCCCTCTTCTGCCTCCAAATCTATAACCTTCTTAGGCTACTTGTCCTTCTAATGTGCATGGGTAGCAAAGTGCTTCCTAGGCGACTCGCACATTGACATTGGCCTCTTTTGCTTGTCTTTATTTGGCTTACGGGTCTCGCACACTAGTGTAGGCTTCGACCTAGGCAACTTCGGTGTCATAGGCACAGGAGCCGGAGCCTCGATGCTCACAACTTCTGGAGCCGCTCCTTCGGAGGAAACAGTTCCTTCGGTGCATGGAGTCTCTCCTGGTCTTGACATAGTGTTGCGAACAAATTGCTGGGTTTCCTAGGGTAGATTAACAAACAAAGAGCTTGCGACCAAATCCTCGAAAAACTTGTGATTCATAAACGATAGACAATGCAATGCAAAAACTCTAAGGATGAAAAGTGTTCTTTGCTGGATGAACACACGTAATTTATAGGATATTTTGAATTCAAATTTGACCATTCCCCCCAAAATACATCCATTAATGCTGAATTGGCGGCAAATATCCAAATATTGCAGCCTTAAATGCTGCCCCTTTGCTCCTCTTAACCATCTCTTGGCTATCAAATCATGAACAGTGACCCTAATGATCATTTTCTGTCTGTGCTACGCGGTATCTCCCCCCATAGTGCAACTCCCTTCGCACAGTCTTTGATATAGTGACATTGCCCTTTTTCGCGCAACTCCTCTGTCGCATAGCTCTCAAAATCGGACAGTGTAGTTTATAGTCCCGCGCTCCCTTGCAACTGCCTGGAGCACTAAGACTGTGCTACTGTCATGTAGTCATTGAGCCGGATCTCCTGCATACGGCTTTAACCGACTCCCATTCACTTTTCCCGGGAAAGGTTCTTTGTTTAGCTTTGTGAGCTGAACCGTGCCCCCATCCGTGATTTCTTTGATGACATATGGCCCCAACCAGTGCATCTGAAACTTTCCTAGAAATTTAGAAAACTTACTATCATATAATAAAACCAATTCATTTACCTTGAATGTGCGTAGCTTGATGTGTCGATCGTGCCATGCCTTTTCACGTTCCTTTTGTACTTGCTGATGAAATCCAACCAAGAATTTGTCCTCTTCGAGCTCCATCAACTTTGCAAGCCATTCTTCCAAGGCTCCATGGTCCACCATCCCTATGAAGGTTGCGATGCGTAGACTAGGCATGATATATTCCATAGGCATCACAACTTTTATGCCATAGACCAACCAGAAAGATGTCTGGCCTGTTATCTTTTTGCAAGTAGTCATGTACGCCATAATATTGCCATATGCACACGTCCCAATCATTCCGCTACGCGTTACAAATATTTGTCAGCGCATTCTCCAATATCTTATTGAAGGCCTCCACTGTTCCATTAGCATGGGGGTGACATGGTGTACTTTTTTTATGATACACCTGAAACTCTTCTATCAGCGCGCTAACTGTTTCATTAAGGAAGTGGGTGTCGTGATCACTCATCAATACCTTTGGGCAATCGAACCTGTTTAACACATATTGAAATAACAACTTAGTTGTTGTGGCCCCTGTACAATCCTTCACAAGCTGTGCCTCTGCCCATCTTGTCAAATACTCTGTCGCGGTGATGATATAACGCGCACCTATTTTCTTGCCTGGGGGTTGAATCGGTCCCACAAAATCGATTGCCCATTTTTCGAATGGTTGCAATGACACCCGAGGATTCAGAGGCATCTCATCCCTTCATGATGGCTTGCCCATCCTTTGACATGCATCACATGCCCTACAATACGCTTTAGAATATTTATGCAACTTAGGCCACCACAATCTATAGTGGATAAAGTTGCTAAATTACTCCACGAGTGCCAGGATCTTTTTCCTACAAAATTTTCGGACTTAAAAGGCATCATAGGCGATTTGGGAGTGATGAAAATAAATTTGAAACTGGACGTGAAGCCCATTAAGCAAAGGCCATATCGCCTTAATCCCAAATACAAGGAAAAGGTCCACTTGGAATTGGACAAGATTCTTGAGGCAGGTATTATTGAACTAGTGGAGGAATTGGATTGGGTGAGCCAAATGGTAGTTTAGGAAAAGAAGCATAAGGGAGAGATAAGGATTTTCATAGATCTAAGAAAGCTTAACGATGCCTGCGTCCATGATCCTTTCCCAACATCATTTACAGGTGAGGTACTGGACAATGTTGGAGAGCGGGAGCCTACTCATTTACTGATGGGTTCTCTGGATACCATCAGATCAATATCGAGCCAGGAGACAGGGGTAAAACAACCTTCATGATAGAATGGGTTTGTTTTCAGTATATGGTGATGCCCTTCAGACTCAAGAATGCGCTGGTGATATTCTCTTGCGTAGTCATCACGACATTCAAAGAGTTTATTCACAAATTCTTGGAGGTATATTTTGATGATTGGACAGTGTTTGGGCTAGTAAAGCTCCATGTAGCCAGTATACACTTAATGTTGGATACGTGCCGAAGGTATCAGATCACATTGAACCTAAATAAGTGCTTGTTTTATCTCCCCTTTGGGATTTTGTTGGGTCATGTGGTATGCAAGAAAGGACTAATGGTGGACCCTGCCAAGATCATGGTAATAATCAATTTGGAAGCCTCAAGGAGTGTCAAACTGCTACGCGCAACGCTGGTCCATAATATATATTATCGAAAGTTTATCAAAGCTTATTCCTAGATTATCGCGCCCATGGAGAAGTTGTTGAAGAAGGACGCTACATTCTATTGGGATGAAGAATATCAGCGTAGTCTGGATGTCTTGAAGGAAAAGATGGTCACCGCGTTGATCTTGGTTTTCTCGAATTGGAAGAAGGAATTCCATGTGCACGTTGATGCCTCCTGTATTGGGTTGGGAGCAATTGTGACATAGGCTGGCGAAGGAGAAATGGACCACCATATAGCATTTGCAAGCAGAAAGTTATTAAAGGCTGAGAAGAACTACTTAATGACAGAGTGCAAGGGATTGGCTATGGTATATGCGCTCCAAAAATTCAGACACTATTTGTTGGGTGGACATTTCAAGATGTACACAGACCACTCCACCTTGAAGTACCTAGTCAATAAGCCTGTGTTGGGGGGGAAGATATGCAGATGGTTGCTATTGTTTCAAGAATACAACTTTGAGGTAATTATCAAGCCAGGAAGGTTGAATGTAGGACCTGACCACTTGTCGCGAATTAAAACGGGTGAGGATCCTACTAATTTGGAGGAAGGGTTGCCCGACGCATAGCTCTTCGAGGTGCATGTAGCGGACAACCACTTTGCAGATATTATCCACTTTTTGACCACGGGGACAACTCCAGAGGGATACACCAGCCAACAAAAGAATGAGTTAGTAGTGCGCGCGACAAACTTCTAAGCAGGACATTTGTATAAGATGGGCGCTGATGAGATACTCCGATGGTATGTGCCAGATTTTGAACGAAATAACATCTTAGCTTAAGCTCATGGAGGGGATGCAGGGGAAATTATGCAGGAAATGAAACAACGCAGAAGATTTTGCGTGCCAGATTGTGGTGGCCTATATAAAGATTCTAAAGCATATTGTACGGCGTGTGATGCATGTCAAAGGATGGGTAGGCCATCGTGAAGGGATGAGCTGCCTCTAAATCCTTAGGTTTCACTGCAGCCATTCGAAGAATGGGTAATCGACTTTGTGGGACCGATTCAACCCCCAAGAAAGAAAACAGGTGCGCGTTATATCATCACCGCGGCAGAGTATCTGACCAGATGGGTGGAGGCACAGCCTGTGAAGGACTGTATAGGGGCCACAACAACCAAGTTCTTATTTGAATATGTGTTAAACAAGTTCGATTGCCCAAAGGTATTGATGAGTGATCGTAGCATCCACTTCCTTAATGAAACAGTTAGCCCACTGACAGAAGAGTTTTAGGTGTATCATCAAAAAAGTACACCATGTCACCCCCATGCTAATGGAACAGTGGAGGACTTCAATAAGATATTGGAGAATGCGCTGACAAATATTTTTAACGCGTGGCAGAATGATTTGGACGTGCGCATACAACAATATTATGTGCATACATGACTACTTGCAAAAAGATAACAGGCCAGACACCTTTCCGGTTGGTCTATGGCATAACGTGAGAAGGCATGGCACGATCGACACATCAAGCTACGCACATCCAAGGTAAATGACTTGGTTTTATTATATGATAGTAAGTTTGATAAATTTCTAGGAAAGTTTCATATGCATAGGTTGAGGCCATATGTCATCAAAGAAATCACGGATGGGGGCACGGTTCAGCTTGCAAAGCAGAACAAAGAACCTTTCCCAAGAAAAGTGAATGGGAGTCGGTTAAAGCCATATGCAGGAGATCTGGCTCAATGACTACATGACGGTAGCATAGTCTTAGTGCTTCAGGTAGTTGGAAGGGAGTGTGGGACTATAAACTACATTATTCAAATATGGGAGCTACGCGACAGAGGAGTTGCGCAGAAAAGGGTGATGTCACTATATCAGAGATCGTGTGAAAGGAATTGCGCTATTGGGGGAGTTACCGCATAGCACAGACAGAAAATGACCGTTAGGGTCACTATTCATGATTTGACAGCCAGGAGACGGTTAAGAGGAGCGAGGGGGCAGCATTTAAGGCTGCAATCTTTGGATGTTTGCTGCCAATTCAGCATTAATGGATGTATTTTGGGGGGAACGGTCAAATTTGAATTCAAAATTTCCTATAAATTATGTGTGTTCGTCCAGCAGAGAAAACTTTGCATCCTTAGAGTTTTTGCGTTGTGTTGTCTATCGCTTATGAATCACAAGTTTTTCGAAGATTTGGTCGCAAGCTCTTTATTTGATAATCTACCCTAGGAAACCTAGCAATTTATTCGCAACACTATGTTAGGACCAGGAGAGACTCCATGCACTGGAGGAACTATTTCTTCCAAAGGAGCAGCTCCAAAAGTTGTGAGCATGGAGGCTCCGGCTCCTGTGCCTACGACACCAAAGTCACCTAGGCTAAAGCCTACACTAGTGCGTGAGACCCGTAAGCTGAAGAAAGACAAGCAAAAGAGGCCAGTGTCAATGCGTGAGTTACCTAGGAAGCACTCTGCTACCCATGCACATAAGAAGGACAAGAAACCTAAGAAGGTTGTAGATTTGGAGGCCAAAGAGGGCGCTGAAGATATAGATACTGAGGGCATGGAGTCCATCTCCAAGTTGCTAGAGTATATGCCTCTGCGCAAAGGAAAGGCGAAGGTCACCAAGGACCTAGACGCAGAGAAATTCAACATTAACACGCCCCTCTTGCCAGAAAATATAACCTTTGAAGGTCCACGCCTAGCGTGGGTTCCCCTTTTAAAGATGGAGGATTGGGACTTGGCTGGCCATGAGAGGTTCCCCCACCTCACGATGGAGAATTACATGAAACGGGTGTATTACAAAGAATGTAGTGTCACTGCATTGGATCCAGTTGAGTGGATTCACAGAGTAAATCAATCGGGGTGCCCCATTATCACCACTCCAACATCAATATCATCTGTATAAAGCAACTGTTGACTTTGGTGCATGATGGGTGTTTATGGCTTGGCGTGCCTATCCCCATCATAGACATGCTCATCTACAGAATCACGCTCCTGCCGCATGAAGGCTTGAATCCATCCAAGGAGTTTGGCAGAAAAACAAGCAAGCACGACATGGTAGAGAAGATGAAGGTGAAATTTGAGATTATCAAGAAGCCGCGCGGGTACTCCATAACATCCATCAACAAAACCGCATTGAAAATTGTGATGCAAATACTAACTGGTAAGGTCATGAGGAAGTGTCACGCGAATGAGGTTTTAGCGCCCGTGATCTTGTTAGCTACACAATGCGCGGAGGGTGTGCAGTTTAACTGGTCATGCTATCTATGTAGCGAGTTCCTTGTGAATTGTCGCGAGGCTCAAGATGAGAGAAATACCTTCCATTACGTGTGGTTGCTGGCCTCTATTGTGCTGGTTGCTTGGGAACTTCTGGAGGACAATCAATTCCCCCCATTGGAGGCAGGTTTTTCGGAGGCTGCACAGTTTGCCTCTCTTTGGGGCACGAAGGACCCCATGCGGGCCACTGAAACAAAAAAATTATGGGTTTTGATGGAGTCAAGCATTCGCATAGCCATCAACCAATAGCCACAGTTGTCCCCAACTGTCTATGAGAAGCTATCGTAGTACGCAGAATTCAAGGCAGACTTCCACCACATGTATATCAGGGCGCGGAAGGATCTAGAGCAGAAGTAGTTTGATCTGCCCTATCTTTCCACAAATGATGCGATTCAGGAAGTCATCAAGCGGTGAACAACAGATTGGCACTCTCCGTCTGACCTAGCCGCATGTACCATTAAAGGCACGGGAAGTTTTGCGGACAAGAAGAAGAAGGAGGCAACAAAACAAGCGGTTCAAAAGTTGGTCACGGAACAAAGGAAGGAGGCCAAGGAGAAGGTCCGATTTGAAAAAGAGTGTGTTGCAAAGTAGCAGGTTGAACAAGAGCGACACGGCTTCGAGTGAAGCAATAAATCCTCTTTGCCCCAGACCGAGGAAGAAGAGGAGTCAGCGTAGGGCAATGGTGGTGACGAAGGAAATAACACTCCATTCTTTGTCAGGAGGTACAGAGAACAGCAGACGAAGGGGCCCCGAAAGAAGTCAAAAGAGACTAAGCCATTGCTAGATCTCATTACGCTGACAGAGGGCGATCTCGATGAGATCATAGACAAAGTGCATGACACCACCACTGAACTATTGTAGCAATTTGAAAAACAACACCTACAGTCATTAGGTACTATTTAGAAGGATCTGTGAAAACTGCAGATCCATACCAGTAGAATACAGGTGGGAGCAGGTCAAGTGGGTCTTGCACAGACGAGCCTGGCACCAGAGACAAGTCAGGCTGCAGAACTTGTCAGGTCAGTGGACCTCAGGATAGTCGTGCTACCAGAAGGGTCCCTAAGTGTGGAATCAGCTAATGAAAAGGTCATCGTGAGCACTCTGAATAACATCAGTCCCAATATCGCAGCGCTCCCCAATGAATGTTTTCACGCGATGCAGACATGTGTGACGACAGAATTGAGGGCGCAGGAGCAACGTGCTCTCAACTTAATAAGTGAATATCGAGTGAACAATGAGCAAATGTTCATCGAGATGACAGAGGCCCTGAAGGCAAAGGAAACGATCCAGGTGCGGAGTGCCCAGCTGGCGGCCGAAGTGGCAGAGGCATGCATGACAGTGCTTGAGTTGCACATACCTGAGGAGGCATCGGTTGAGGCCAAGATCAGGAAACTTGCTATGGGCGTCCGCAATGTTAAGGCAAAGGTGGCGAGAGTTTAGTTCAAGCTTAATATGAAAATCATAGAACTAGAGCTTAAGTCACAACCTTTGACTCTGCTAGAAGTTAGGGAACAATGCGAAGCTGCTATCAAGGAAGGGATAACTATTGTGGATGACGTGGTCATTAACTGCACAACTTTATTCGAACAGGCCATGGAAGTGGTGGAGGCCTTGCAAGAAGATCCCACCGTACAGATTTTGAATATAAATATCCGCGAACTCCAGTAGCAGTACGATGAGGTTAGGGTGACGGTGTGCACCATTGCTACAGTGCAACGCCCCGCCAAGTTACAGGAGGCAAAGAAACTCCTTGCACAGGTGGAAGCAGCGCAGAAAAAGGAAGCAGTCCTTAAGGCTAGGTTGGGTCCTTGGTTGGATGAAGCCTACCTGGTCTCGGCCAACATACAAGAAAAGTTGGCAAATTTTCAGCTTACACAACAAAAGACCAAGCGAGTCGGTGAAGGACCGACCACAGAGCAACTAGTGGAACAGGTGTAGTAGGCAGCCACGCAGAGTGCAGCTGAAGTAGCAGTTGTGCAAGTGGAGTTGGGGGATCTTCATAGTAAGATCACCACGCCAGCTGAGTGACTCGAGGGCGAGTCATGACCTTTGTGTTGGGGGCCTATTGGGATGGGGTCCCCTGGGATCGATTTTGGGGAAAAAGCCCAAGTTCGATGTAAAAATATGTAAAGTCTCTACAAATTGTGGTCGCGGAGCACGTAGCTAGTTAAGAGTCAAAAAAGTGTTTTACCCTCGTTTATGTAAGCTTGAGTCGGCTTTTTGAATATCTACCCATGGTCCGCGGACCATGGGATTGTATAAATAGGTGTGTCTTAGAGAGTCTAAAAAAAAGCAATCGAGTTTGTCTATGGGTATGAGCGAAGAAGTCTAGCACAGAGAAGTAGTCTTAGAGGGGAAAATGCTCTGCAACTGAGTGTGCAGAGGCCTAGAGTAGTGCCTGTAGTTGAGTGCGCGGATCCCTGCAGCTGAGTGCATAGGGAAGTATTGAGTTTGTAAACCTATATTGAAGATCAATAAAGAAGATTATTGCAGAAATTCCCGTGCTTTAGCCCTTTACTTTTGTTATGTATGATTGTGATATATGTTGTAATGAATGATGTTGTTATGAAATAATGATGCATTGATGTGCGACTTTACTTGATCTATATTATTATCTGAACGCAATTAATGTTAAGTGATTACGCGAAGATCATAACTCTTCCTGTTAAAGTTATTGAACACTTAGGTAGATCTGAGTAAATACTGATCTAAGGAGAATCTATAGTGTGTGTAAGTAGATAATTTGCATGTTCAGGGTCAACAAAAGCTAGTCATAGACCTTCACGGAGGTCTAGGGGCTGATTGAAGGGAGTTATAGCATTAAGACATAAGGGCTTAAAGATCTGCACGAAGGTAGATCTAGGTCGCAGAAGGACATCACATTGATCTCTGGGTGCAGAAACTTGGTTCCAGCATCCCCCCATACTGCTTCGGGTGAGACTTCAGTCCGCGCACCTCGGATTGATTCCGAAAGGGCCAGTAGTGTAGGGATTTTTTTAGCGCAACTAACCATGAACTTAGGTCAGGACCCCCTAAGCCAAAAAATGGTTTTTTCAAGTTTGGTAACACAATAAATAGTTCTTGGCCAGTTTTTATTTACAACTCATCAAAATCCTTTTGTAGACTCTTCCCCCATTGGAAATTATTGACGCTTACTATTATGGTGTGGAGTGGCTTATCTACTACTAAAAATTAAGCTATATATTTCCTCAAGTACTATGATACCCCAACAAAAATCCTAACTTCTATTATATTTGTAGGCACCAACCACTTCATGATGTCCTCCATATTCACAAGATTTATCTCAAACTCCCCTCCACCAATCACATAACTTAAATACATGAAAAATTGTTGTGCAAGTTCACATTTCTTGATATTTTCTAGCAATTGATACTTCTTCAAAGTCTATAGCGCCTACATCAAATGTGAAATGTGTTCCTCCCAGGTAGCATTGTAAACTATTATATCGTCGAGATAAACTATAACAAATGAATCTAGATATGGGCACAAAACATCGTTCATTAGTCTCATAAATGTAGTATGTGAAAGTTATAAACCAAATGGAATTAACAACCACTCACAAATACCTTCCTAGTTTTGAAGGTGGTGTTCTAGGTATATTCTTCTTTGATTCAAACCTAGTGGTACCCTGATTCAAGGTATATCTCTGTGAAGTATTTCACTTGTTATAATTGATATATTAGACTATCAATCTTGGGCAGAGGGTGCATATTATTAAGCATAATATCATTTAATGCTTTGTAATATATGCACATTCACCAAGACTTATCCTTATTTGGTACAATTATGATGGATGGCCCATAAGATGAGGTGTTTGGTTGAATCGCAACCTGCTCTACTCGTTGTTGCAAATGATTCTTCCCTTTGTTTGCTTCCTAAATGGACTATCTATACAACCCAATATTTGCCAATGCAGAGTCTAGAAATAATTGGATTTCGTGCTCTACTTCCCTTTTGGGTGGCAACCCTTTAAGCTCCTAGAAATTTCACTTGTATGCCTATAACAACCCTTCTATTTAATGTTTTTGTTCTTTAGGACACTCCTTCGGGGATGCCTTTTCCCTTATTGACCCATCACTAACAATGTTTCTCTTGATAAAATTAAAACTTACTATTTACTATAATTAATCAGCTTCTTGGTTTGGATGGCACTTGCCAATGAAATCTTGGACTTGCCTCTGTGTGTGTTGATGATGAATGATTTCCCACCCTCGATGAGGTAGCACTAGTTAGCTCTTTGTATGAAGTTTGCATCCCTTGTATACATGTAGGGACTCCCAAACATAACTCCACATATATTAAGTGGTGTTATATCCAATTCTACTTCATCAATATAATCAACACTTATAACAAATTGTATCTCCCATTGTTTTTTTACCTTGATTTCTACATCCTTGTTTACCAATCCCAATGGATATGGGCTAGGATGATTGCAAACCTCCAACTTAGGTTTTCTGACTATATATGTTGTTATTGGATTAGCATGTTAATTTCATTTGAATAGAGGATCTATCTTAGTCTTCTTGACTTGTGCCTTAATATGGAAGAGTTTGGTCATCTCCTTCTCTTCATTGTGATGGAGGATACTCAAATTTACCTCCTTTTGCATTGATATGCAAACAATATTCTCATCCACATAAGAGTTTTTTTCCACCTAATTTCTCAAACTTGTGGTTAGAATATTATTTTTCTTCCCATCCTTCTTGTGGTTCTTTGGGTTCATCTCTAGATGTAGTTTCCAACACTTCTCCTCTTGGTTACCATCAATATTGCAATAGTTGTAATGATTGTTAGGATCCTTGCACTTATGTGTAGTGGTTGTTGGTTTCTTTCCTTCTCCATTTTCCACTTCTTTTTCCCATCCTTGGAAGCTTTGTATTTCTTTAAATACTTTGAACCACTTGACTACACTTTTTTTTGGCCTATGATTTTCAGGTATTATGTCTACACACTTGTTCACTATTAATGGCTTCAAAAGCATCACTTAATTTCACATATGGCTTCGTATGCCATCGAGATACTTGAGTAACACATCTAGGTTCTCAAGAGAGATAGCCAACATGATGACCATGTTTTTCAATGTAATTGTGTACTCCTATACACTCTACCCCTAAAGTTGCCATTAGATCATTTGGTCCTCTACGTTCCTGATAGGGTAAAATTGGCACTTAATAAGGGTTTTGAATTCCTTCCACCCGTTCATTGGTGGATTGACTTCTAGTCTAAGTATTTCCATATGACTTTCCCACTAGGTTATAGCATGGTCTTCTAGCTTCAACCTAGTAAACAAGATTTTCTACTCTTCATCTACATGGTGAATGCTTAAATAAACTTCTAAGGGTTGCAACTAATGATTTAGTTTTTAAGTGTTAGTCTCACCTTAATATGGCTTTATGTCCATGTTCACTTCCATATTGTACTATGAATGGTTCACAATGCTCAAACTCAGTTGCTCTTTCTTGGGCTCTTTCCTTGACTTCTTTTTTAGGTTCAACGCGATCTGATACATTTGACACGTATCCAACATTAAATGTATGCTGGCTACATGGCGCTTTACTAGCCCAAACACTATCCATTCATCAAAATATACCTCCAAGAATTTGTGAATAAACTCTTTGAATGTCGTGATGACTACGCAAGAGAATATCACCGACGCATTCTTGAGTCTGAAGGGCATCACCATATACTAAAAACACACCCATTCTATCGTGAAGGTTGTTTTACTCCTGTCTTCTGGCTGGATCTTGATCTGATGGTATCCAGAGAACCCATTAGTAAATGAGTAGGCCTCCTTCCCTCCAACATTGTCCAGTACCTCATCTGTAAACGATGTTGGGAAATGATCATGGACGCATGCATCATTAAGCTTTATTAGATCTATGAAAATCCTTATCTCTCCCTTAGCGCAAGGTATGGATTGTTGTCATCAACAATTTCTATCACTTCAAAATCAACCAGCGCGATTGCACCTTCTATACCTACGGTAACTCCTTACAATCATCCCATAGGGATAATCTTCTACTGGTTCGCCATCCTCAATTGACTTTGATACCAATGCATTGTAGGTCTCCCCATTCTCTCCTAGGTATGCTTAGGCAAACTTTCGCATCAGACCCCAAATCCAAAATAACTTATCTCATAGTCTCCTATTTGTGCAGTAAGCCTCATCTCGCGCCCTGTTCTTGCCTTATTCTTACCAATCTTTAGGACTATGTGGGGCCCATCAATAACATTAACCTTATCAACACACTTTTTTATCAACTCTTGTAGTCCTTTCATAGCCTTGCTATCATGTAGTAGTTTCATACAAGTCTCCAAGAAGGTGGTAAGCATAGAGGGATCACCCTCTGTAGGCACATTGGTTTCTGGTAGTTTGTTCTGACTAACTGAGGTAGAGGCTTCAGTGAAGCTTTTCTTCACTTCTATGAATGTTTCCTTCACGCGCTCCAGATCGAATCCATTCTCCTTTTCTGAGGCCTTGCAGACCCATCCACCTTCTTGACACTGTTTTCCCTTATTGTCACCAGTAATGATCCCACCTGGTAGCACGATATTCACATTTGGGTCCTCTTCGCGGGGCTCGTCCCTCATCATCGGTAAGTTATGGATAGGATTCTAAGGCTGCACCTTCTTCTCCTGCATCTTGGACATCATTACAGGACATTCTTCAATTGTGTGGTCAAACTAAGTATAATATTGACATGACGAGCATGTCTGAATCGTACACTCTCGCGCATAGTGTCCTAGAATTCCAAAATTATAGCAAATGACCTGCCCGCGACCCCTACCAGGTCCTCCTCCTCCTCGGCCTTGTCTGCATGCCTGATATCCGACTCGTGCTCCCCCAACGCCCTGATCTGAAGGCTGAGTTTCCACTTGCATTCGATACATAGGCGTCCTCTCCATCATTAATTCATAGCTTCGACAGTGGCACTCATCCTGGCGCACCGATTTGCAGAAATCACAGAACAATTGTTGTGGTGTGTGTACAAACTTTTGCAGCAAATGACAATTATATGTGACATGTTTTTCGTCCACTTGAAAAATAGTGCACCATAGCGTAGGCCCCATACTTGGTCTTGTTCGAGTTTCCTACCTCAGGGGCATCTGCCCCCCCTGTAATATAATTCGCGAAGACAGGTCAATGATCCTTATCATGCCCTTGGCTCTTACACTTGAGGCACCAGAATTCTTTGTGGACCTCTGTCCTAGCCTCTTTTTCTTTTTTCAAGCTCTGTAATTGCAAACAGAGGTTTTGGAACTGCGAGTGAATTTGTTGGACTTCCATAGACGCGTCCTGAATAGGTGTGTCATGCAATCTCATCGTGATTTCCAGAGCTTCTGCCTGAGTTCCTATCTTTTTCTGCGATAAATCAATCCTTAGGTGGGGCAGAAGTGCGGCTATAAACCATTCGTGGTGCTAACTATTTTTGAGATTCATATCAGTTTCACGGATCCCGCACTCCAATCTCTGATCTAGCTCCCAGGGAATTTCACCTGCCCTTATCATGTTTTCCTTAAATCCAATTACTGATTGTGAGGCAGACTTAGGATTACTGAATTCTTTGTTCAAAGCAGTCTGAGTATCTACTAATGACACCAACGGATTATCAGTGTAGTACTTAACGTACCATGTTAGCGTGCAATCTTGTAGAGTGGTAACCAACTGCGCTTTTTTTTATATTATCATCTGTAATTTGTTGTGTTTTCCACACAACCTTTGCAACAAACCAAAACTGATCCGGATCCTCACTTCCTAAGTCCTTGGAAACTGACAACTTCATTGTACTCAACATGTTTACTGGCGGTGGTGGTGGCGGCGGTGCAGGCGAAGGTGTATGTTGTGGAGGTGGAGGTGGAGGTGGAGGTGGTATGGACAGATGAGGTATTCGCAGAAAACCCTGCCTTATAAACTGGACAATGCTCTGTGGTGAAGCATGTGTCGCTCCCTCGTCGTCACTCATAGGAGGTTCAATCAACAGGCTATATTCAGGGCATGTTCTTCCCCTATCCCTGAAGAGCCTCCCACTTCGCGTAGCTCCAAACATCAAGGTAGTAGCATAACCTGTTTCTCACAAAACAACATCTTAATCCAAGTATTCAAAGATCTTAGATACTTACCTTGTTGTCCTTTGAAGAATCGTCACTCTGCTTCACTGTAATTGACTGATCTGTTGACCGCGAACTTTATAGCAAATCATCCTATAACCCGATCAAGCCAATCGTCAATAGTGTGCGTGATCTTATCTTCAGAGGCTTCCAACCTTCACACTAATTCTAGA
The DNA here is from genome assembly GCA_031772625.1 of Pinus tabuliformis. Classification (NCBI taxonomy): domain Eukaryota; kingdom Viridiplantae; phylum Streptophyta; class Pinopsida; order Pinales; family Pinaceae; genus Pinus; species Pinus tabuliformis. The sequence continues at coordinate 321,458,831 of CM062814.1, read as the reverse complement.
TTCCACATTATTGGATCATCAAGCTTCCACCTCCCTTGGCTGTCTTCCAATTTAGCTATCCACTCATATAGTTCAATTGGGAAGGTGCAGAAGAAAATTTCGTGTATTTCTGTGTACAAATGTCTATCCAACCATTGTTCTTTTGTCAGGTGCGGATTCTTGTTTTCCCGTGCCGTGAATTTGTGGATCTTTCTATCCAACCACTTCTCAATTTACTTCTTGGTCGGATTCCAGTGATGCGACATCACACATCTCTTTATGCAGATCTCGGTCCTGACAACAAAACCATTTGTTGGCTTAAGGGGTCCTGACCCAAGTTTAGAGTGAGTTACGCCAAACAAATCCCTACACTACTGGCCCTTTCGGAATCAATCTGTGGTGCGTAGACTGAAGTCTTACCTGAAGCAGTATGGGGGGATGTTGGAACCAATTTTCCGCACCCAGAGATCAATGTGATGTCCTTATGTGATCTATATCTACCTTCGTGCAGATATTTAAGCCCTTATGGCTTAGCATTGTAACACCCTTCGATCGGCCCCTAGACCTCCACAAAGGTCTACGACTGGATTTTGTGGACCCTGAATAGGCAAATTATCTACTTAAGCGCACCATAAATTCTCCTTAGATCAGTATTTACTCAAATCTACCTAAGTGTTCAACAAATTTATCAGGAAGAGTTATGATCTTCACGTAATCACTTAACGTTAATTGCGTTCAGATAATAATATAGATCAAGTAAAGTTGCGCATCAATGCATCATTACTTTATAAGGACATCATTCATTACATCATATATCACAATCATACATAACAAAAGTAAAGGGCTAAAGCACAATAATTTCTACAATAATCTTCTTTATTGAACTTCAATATAGGTTTACAGACTCAATACTTCTCTGTGCATTCAGCTGCAGGGGTTTGCGCCCTCAGCTGCGAACACTACTCTAGGCCTCTGCACACTCAACTGCAGATCCTTTTCCCCTCGAAGACTACTTCCCTGTCCTAGACATCTTTGCTCGTACCCATAGACAAACTCGATTGATTTTTTTAGACTCTCTAAGACACACCTATTTATACAATCCCATGGTCCGTGGATCATGGTTATATCTTCAAAAATCCAAGGTATATCTTCAAAAATCTAACTCAAGCTTACATAAAGGAGGGCAAAACCCTTTTTTGACTCTTAACTAGCTACACTCTCTACGACCACAATTTGCTGAGACTTTACATCTTTTTACATCGAACTTGGGATTTTTCCCCAAAATGATCCCAGGGGACCCCATCCTAACACCCTTCAAAGTGGAGATAGATATGAATGGGTATGCCATGGGAGTACTCTCAATGAAATGAGTAAGGCTTGCATGCTACCATTATGAAGTATTTCATGAGGTAGTTCTTAACTACCCTACCTATGGCAAGGAGCTTTATGTCCTGGTACAAGATATCAAAAAGTGGAAACAACAAATGATGGGAAAGGAGACCATCATCCACATAGATCACCCGTCGCTTTAGTACCTACAAGAAAATACTAAGCTACAACAAATTATACATTACAAAATGGTGGGGTTATTGCAACAATTTCATCTAGTAATTAAGTACTATAAGGGAAACACAACAAGTTGGTTGACATGCTTTCAAGGCCACCCACATCAAAAATCACTACTTTGGGAACTATTATGCATATATATTCTTTCGCCCATGATGCATACAAAGACACATGCATAGAGGATGAGGACTTCAAGGATGTTTTTCAATAGTTATAGGGCTAACATCATGTAGATGATAGTGATAAGAAAATTGACTCTCATCTCCATAATGGTTACTCCATGGGCTAAACAAGCTTTATGTTACTAAAAGTAAGCAACTACAACTGATTATAGAGGCTCACAACTCCAAGGTTGTAGGAAATTTTGTGTTGGGAAGATAGTTTCCAACCTACGGAGGTATGTATACTATCTCATACTGTAAGAAGATGTTGCAAGGTTCATTAGTGGAGGTATATTTTGTTGTACCAACAAGCCCAATATTATCACAAAATAATTGCTTGCACAAAAGTATAGGTGATTTAAAGAAATGTCATTAATCTATCAAAATAAAGGTTCCCTCTCTCTCTCACTCACTCTTTCTCTCTCTCTCTCTCTCTCAAAAAGTAGGTGATTAACTTTACAAATTGGGTTTTTCCCCATATGCCAAACTCACAGTTCAACTTTTGCATGATACAAACGACTTTTCCTTCAATAGTCATGTAGATCCATTGACATGATATATCTACATTGAAAAGTGTGGAAAATATCATTAGATCAAGGCTATGGTAAGTAGAAACTACAAATGGGAAGGCTAAGCACTCAAGGCAATTTATGGAAGAGTATGTAGAGCCTCCAAGGGTCCTTCAAATTCATTTCAAATGTGAAATATCAACCACCTTCTTTCAATGAGCCAATCACCATAAGGGCTTGGGAAAACTCTATAAATACTTGTCTTTAGGGACCAATTCAATAGAGAGAAACAATACATGGTTATTGTGCCAAAATAAATTTGGAATTCCCTCATATTTCCAAGCTTGATTGCATGACCATTGTGAATTTGCAAGCTTTCACCATTGAAATTATTGTAAAGCTTCTTTGCAAAAGGAGAGAGCAAGCAAAAGAAGGAGAGGACCTTCCTTTGGAGGATAAGAGAGCACTTACACTTCTCAATCCATTATTTGTAGTGCCTCTTTTGTAGACCAATTCCACTTCAATCAATCATCAACAAAAAAGTGTTGCTTCCTATTACTCTTTCTATTCAATGTGTTTTCATTTGTTTTTTTTTGTTCTCTCATGGTAAAATCTAGTAAGTTTGTTGTTTTTATTTTATTTTCCATCCCAACACTTGACTGTTAATTTGTGTAGGCTTCAACTCCTACATAAGAAGAGGAATTTGGGAGACTCATGCTATCAATTCCAAATACTTTTTTTTGGAAACTCCATTGGCTTCTTTCCACTCTTATATAATTGCTTGACTCTTTTTATTTCTCTAATTCCACAACAGGAGAATTCCTTGCCATAACACATTTGGTTTTGACCTGAACAATCATTATGCTAGATCTCACCTAGGTTATGTCGCACCTCCCCCATGCTAAATAGTCTGTTTGGCAGACAAACATCATTCTGCAGATAGGAAAAATATCCCTAGGATAAGAAACCAAGCCTAAAAACAAACATAATACATGAAAATATTCATTAATTCATGACTAAATCACATATAAAAAGAGGATGAAAAACTCATACCTTTCACGAAATTCTTGATGATGATCCTTGATGTTGTCCTTTGTAGCTTTCAACCTTTCTCACTTGATGCTCCAATCAGAGACCTACAAAGACAAAGACAAACAAGTAATCAAAGCATATAATACATCAATTATTCAACCATAAAACCATGTAAGTGATCAAGGAATCCTACAATACACATCATAACAAATGCATATGGGAAAGAAACAAGTATTTGTATTAATAATAAAGAGAACGAGAATTACAACTAGGTGCCTTTATGTTGGAATTACTCTCACAATGATCTTCAATCCAAACCCTTGCAATCAAAGAACTCCAATGGAAATTTGAGCAGCATGTAGATAAGTTTAGAAGTCTTAAATGGCAACTCGGTTCTCTTTGAGGGCATTTTACTTATAGGAAGCAGTGGAAGTTGAGAGATCCAAGAAGGGGGGAGAGAGATACAAAATGAGTGGGATGGATCCACTAAAGGAGGAAGGAGGTCAAGGATATGGGGAGATCAAGGTCAATCTCAACAAATTCAGACTAGATAACCTCTATGAGGCTTCTAGAAGAGGAAGCTTCATTTGCTTTTTATTTTTTACCTTTGTAAGAAGATCATCATGACCAAAGCATAGGCAGACCGTTATGACATCCCTCTGTGTTTACTATGCAAAATGGGTCATCGTAAGTTGTAAACTCATGACCCGCGATGTCAAAAAAGATTAGGGTTTTTTTTTTTATATTTAATATAGGACTCATACCCCATTGAAGGTTATTTCTTCAATATTTAAAGGGGACTTACGACATATTTCATTGGATCGTGAAAGACCCAGATTTGGAATTATTTGCATAAGTGTGACAATTTGATGTATAATAGATTGGCCCCTAAAGTACAAAGTCATAATAGATATGATGGCTAAAGTGATTTATCATGAAAATCCAAGGACCAAGGAGTCACTGTTGGGAGACTTGCAAATCAATATTCAAGGGATCACAATATAATATCTTCATCATCACTGTGGTAGGCATTCCCATAGTCAGAGTAGAAGTATCTCAAAGAATAATTATGGAAGTGTATAAAGATCCATGTCAATAAAAGACTTAGTATGGACACAACCATCAGATATAATGGATCAATTTTACAATCATGAATATTCAAAATTCCATGCAACCTGGATATATTAGAAAAGATCCAAGGTCTTCATCTCTATCCATCCATAGTATAATATTGACCATGTGAATAAATGACTTGAAGTTGAACATGTTAGAAACCATCTAACTAATAGCCAATAATGAAGACCGTTAATAGATGTGAGAGAAAATGTTGGTAATGATAATGGTTATCAAGGTACTCCAATAAAATCTATGGGGTGTGAATAAATGTCTTGAGGTCAAACACCCATAGAATTGTTTGATTGAAGGCCAGTGATGAGAACCTATCGTTGAAAGCAAGAAACCCGAAATTGAGGCATGAAGGCTCCAAGGTAGTGAAGGAGGTTTCTAGATCAACTTCCTAGATAATGATTTGAAGTCGATAGGAAGAAACCCATCGTAGGAGGGCCTAAAAAATGAAACACACGTTGAATTTTGAAGAACAAATTTTGAGTGATTTAGGACTGACTCAGGTATGACCGACATGATTGAAGGCAAAGATTGCAAAGTAATTTTAACTGAGGTTGGACTTCTATTGAACATACAAGCGAAACAACATTTGAATTGGAAACATTTGACTCAAAATAGGACCAAAAACCAATATGAAGACCTTCAACGAGGTATGATCAAATGAGAAGCAAATGGATTTCCCAACACTGGCACAAAAAGGTGACAAAGTGTCATGTTCAAGAGTAACATATTGCCTTTTCAAATACAAAAGATGAATGTTCCTCTCCCATTTCCCCCCACCGTTACTAGAAAGTACCATTTTATTTCTACTCAAGCTTGAGGAGGATAAAATATGCTTGTCATATAAGCTCATCCTTCGGATGAGTCCTTTAGAGTATTTTTAATGAACCCTATGAAGGAGTGGCTCGGTGTCATCATGATTGAAGAGTCCTATATTGTTTATGTTTTACAAGTCCAATATAGGGGTAACTCGACTTCTTTTTCATGTTTTGAAAGTTTGAAAAAGAAATGAAAAGGAAACTTGATAAGGTCCTTTTTCGTAAAATTAGTCCCCCGAGGCTGAAAAAGTGTAAAAAAATAAGGAAGAACTTTTTTAGTCATGATTGACTAAAGTATACTTTTTTCCTAAATAACCTACACAATTCGTAAAAGGGGTAAACTTATAGTAGGTAGATGTCTCTTCATATATTTTTACGAGCACGAAAGAAACAAGTTCACTTAGCAATATTTTCATATTTCAAGAGTAAGAAAAGAGTTTAAAGATAACTCTAGGGGGTTCCTTTTTTGTTTAGTTTTAACAAGCCTGAAAAATAAATTATAATATATTCTCATAATTACGTTATATTTCAACATTTTTACTTGTCTTCTACACACTAAAGCAAAGAAATCATCAAATATGCTTGAAAAACTGATAAAAGGGCTCAATTTTGGTTAATTTAGGCAAAAATAAGTAAAAATAATAATTAAAACTGATTTGATTTTTTTATAAATAACCAAAAACTCATTTTATTTTTACCATTGCATTTTTACAAATTATAGAGCTAAAAAACCTTTTTTTACCTTCAAACTTTAGGAGCATATTGTGATCAATTGAGTCAATGATTTTTGGTGTTGTTTCTTCTAGTTAAGAGACATCTCCTTCCTCTTCATTTTCATGGTTTAGTTTTTGAATTTTAATGGTGAAATTCTTGAATTTTTGTTTGTTAAGCAACTTAGGTTGCGTTGAAGGATCATCACAGTTTTCCTCTTTGAACACACGATGATCGTGAGTTCGAGAACGAGAAGTGCGATGACATCACTCTATTTTAAGAACATGCGCGATGGTGGGAAAACACATAATTTTTTTCTTTAGTTTATCATGAAATTGCCTCAAATTTAAGTTCTCTTGTGATATAATTTTTTACTCCTTTTCTTTTAATGAGGTTCTCATTCATCATGGTGATTTCATGGAGGGAAAGAGAGCATGAAACTGATGATTCCATTGTAGAAAATGACCCAAATACAATGTTGGCCCTTTGAGGGTGTAGTTTTGCTAAATTATTTCTAACCCCTGGCATGGGAGCACAACGAGAGCTCTGAGAGTTCTTGGTAATGGAAATTTATTTTCTAACTGGATTGTCTAAGAGAAGAGCTATAGTTTGGCTAAGTGGCCATCTTGGTGGTAGTGAAACCACCGACTATTACATTTCTTAATATTGTGTCCAAGGATCTCATAGAGCGAGTAGTGGAAAGATCAAGATCAAGGATGTACAAGACCTTTCCTTGAAGACTATCCTATTTACCATGTCTCGAGTGGCTGGTAGAAAAACTCCTCATGTAGCCATGTTGTCTCAAATGTAGTATGATATTGAGTGCATGGAGCCAAAAGTATTCAACTAGTGTGAGGGCTTGCTAGTCAACATGAAAGAGAAGTTGACTAAGCGCAATAAAATTAGGTTGAAATGATTTAGATATGGATCTATTCTGGTATCCTTCTCCTTAGAACATGTGCTACTATTCTAGTATCAGAAGGTAAATGTAGATCCTCCTTAGCCTAGAGATCCATGTATGAGGAGATGGGTTGACCTAATGGCTTGCCATAGTGGCAGGTAAATGATGTCATTCACTCCTCCTTTATTCAGATGGCTTCGTCGTCAAATTATCATGATTGAGGACTACCAATATGTAGGGACTGATTTTAGAGGAGATCCAGATATAGTCCTTCCACTTGGAATGTAGTGGGATGAGTTAGGTAGAAAGATTTGTTTTTTATATTTTTGAATTTTTTTTAGTTTTTTTTAGTGTATCAAGATTGAAATTTGATTATTATACAAATGTTGGACCAGTGATACTAGTCGGGATGCCCCCTACCCATAGGTAGGGCCAACAAGAGGTAGAGGTTGAAGAACATAACCTAGGGGTTGTTGACACACTATTGATAGTGTTGGAAATTTGTCAACCAAGGGGGTATCACTGATGTAAAGTCCCAATTAGACCTCACACATTTGGAATAGGAGCCCCATCCAGAGTATCAGCTTGGTTGCCATATATTCTTATAGATTTTCCTTAGCTTTAGTTGTCAGCAAGAGAGAGAAGCATGTATGTGCCTTTGCAAAAAGAAAGTAAGTGTGCCTGGTGAATGTTCGATTGCAGGTGTATCAAGGTTATTCTACTGTAGAGGGAGGAACTATGAGCCTATAAGAGAGAGGTAATAGTACCACCTTAGTAGAGGCACACACAAGCGAAAAGAGAATCGCCTAACATCAAGCAAAATAGTCCACATAGATGCGACGATTATTACAACCATTACAACACATTTTCAATTAGATAAGCACTAAAATAACCGAAATAGTTCAAATACTTTAGTACAAGTGAAAATAAACAAGAATCATAAACATTCACAAAAAAAACTTACAAATATTCACAATCCATGCATGAAAACATGCTAGCCATCAGGCTTCAAGTATTAAGTAAAAGTCCCAAAATACATGAATACAATGAACATCACTAACTCCAATAGTGGAGCATTGGAGCCACTACTTTCTCCCCAAAAGTACTAACTTTGTCTCTCTAATTCCTTATGGGAGAAGCTGAGGTGAAAATTCCATTTCTTGTACAATAAGGGTGTATATATAACAAATGAGGTGATCCTTCATCTCCCTTGTCACTCTTGGACTAGCCTCATGATTGTTCGACTTCTCTATGACCTTTTGACTTACTATGTGACTTTTCACATTACATGAATGACTCTTGGAATTCCACTTTACATTGTATTTCTCCAATATTGAATTACATATTCCACAAAATGATGTGGCACATGATGAATGATGACATGACATGGGCTGCATAATGACATGGTAGTGTCAAGTCACTCTTTCTTGCTGCTTCATTTCTATTTTCTTGAAAGATGGAACATATTGTTCTTCTTCCTCCTCATGACTTGAAGATAAGGAGTCTCCAATGTGGTCTTGGTCCTTCGTTGTTGTTGCAAACCAATGTCCCTTTGTCTTCTCCTAATGGATCAACTTGTCTTTACAGCTACAAGGGTACCTTATAGCATGGTCTCCTTCTCCATCTCCTTTAGCATCATTCTATCATAGCATGATAAAATACCTGTGTCTGCAATCCACTCATGAAAAGACAACATTAATTTGATAAACCCCTAGTCGAAGATGTTGCATGATGATCCACTGATTATGCTATGATTGGGTGGAAGGCTGAGAGAGGGGCTCAATGACTTCACAATTGTGCAACTCAAGAGCTCAAGGGTTAGGCTTAAGCCTTGAGTCTGCGCAATGCGTAGTTTAGGCTAGGCTAGACAAGTCAACTGCGTAATTGAGGGGTTAAAGGAGCCAAGTTGAGGGATTGGGAACCGATTTTACCTATTGCGTAGTTATGGAAGGCAAAGGAGGCTAGGTGATTGTGAAATTACGAATTTCAAGAGCTCAGGGTTGAGGCCTGGGCCTTGAGAGTGGGCAATGTGTAGTTTTGGTTGGGCAGGAGAGAGAGATTCCGCAGTTTTGGAGGTCAAAGGCCGAGCTTGAGCACTGTGATTGCAAATGCACAATACTGGAAGGTAGAGACTATGAATTTTGTAGTACCAAAGGATAAGGGTGTTTCTTGAGGGCTGATAATGCACAATGCGTAGTTCGGGCTGGGAAAAATGAGGTTGAATGGCCCAGTTAGGGAGTTTTCCTAGTTGGACTAAGTGTTGGATTAGTGAGATGAAGATGAGAAAACGAGAGACTCCAAGCATGATCACACACTTAGATCACTTGAATACATGACAAGGAACACTTAGAACATATTAACAACATACATTCCTCAATGCAACAACTTTACGACGACTCCCACCAAGTACGACACAAAAGATACACTTTGTGATGAAAGTGGCGACACCTATGTGACCGTGCTTGAAACTTTGGAAATGAATGCGAAACATGTCTACATAATAGGAACAAATAATTGTAAAAAATATTTCCCCTTGAAACAAGCCAAAACTCCACTTTACATGATAAGTGACAATTCCCACGCCAAAAGAAGACACTTGGGATATGACAAGAAAAGTGCAAATGACACTTGCAATATGCAAACTACGGTGAAAACAACACATGCTAGGATGAATATAACATGAAAATGACACTAATTAAAGTGAACAGAAGAAAAATGACATTTGTAAGCATAAAAATGATGCTTGTGAATATGAAAGTGCACAAATGGTGACAGTTGGAGAAACTCATCGAAATAGAAGAACAATCACAAATAAAGTGAGGGACTGTCAATGACAATGTGCACTGGTTGTCGACATGGGTTGAAAATTGCATAGGAACTGTCTTAATGGAATGTGCCATGCCTGTTCAAGCTTGCGTGAAGGAATGTTTTCATGAATTCATTACGGACTGAGCATGTGTGAGCAAGTGACTTTGACACTTACGATCTAGAATCAAGCTCAAAGACTTAACAAAGCATCGACCAACCAAGAAGTAACTATGGACCAATCGATCGCAAGATCCATAGTAGGCTCCAAAATTCAAGTATTGGAAAAATTTTGGAGGGTGTTGTAGCAATGACAAAACACACTACAAAGTTAGAGCGGAACTTGGAGGGACTCACTCAGGGTATTCCAAACTCTAGGGTTGATGATATTCCACTTCATATCCAGAGGCATACAGTGGGTATAGTTGCACAATTACGTGAGTTACTTGGACATGTTATCAAAGCCATATTTTGTTTTCATGAGCATCATCGTGCCTAGGGTTTACGCATTTTAGGCTGGTTTTTGATGTTTTGATGTTTTGACGCCATCAAAATAATAAAGGCTTGAGAGCCTCATGTGTATTGAACACAATTTTGATGTATAAAATCTTTTACAAACTTATCTATGGAGATCTATCTATTTTTATTTGGGCTATTTACCTTTGTACAATGATGCCTGTCATGGTTATGCAAATGTCGATCTACTACATAATTAGCTAATGCATATGTTAAAGTATTTAGATGTATTGTAATGTGTTGATATTCAATGTAATCAAAATTTATTTCCAAGAGCCAAACTCGTAAAAACATTTTTAACATTGAGGGACTTCTGATGGAATATACCCTACTTAGTTGTAGAACTATGAGTTCAGAGTCAAGTCTAACAACCAAACAACGAATACCAAAAGTGACAGAATTGGATGATAGCTTGATTAATACACTATACTACACCATATTGTTAGTTGTACGACCCAAACCTATCCCATGTAGACTCACTAACTCATCATTAGGCATGAAAATTTCCCATGAAATAGACAAAAGGTTATGAGTACTACGACTAACAGCATAAGTGAAGCCAATATAAGGTGAAGAGTTTGTTGACATATGAAAAGAAAGTGCAACACAAGATAAGTAGAAAAGATGAAAAACTATTCACAAAAGAACATGCAACACACCAAAAAATAACAATACAAATATGTACAAAGTACCCATGCATGAATCTAAGAATAGTACTTTTTCAGATAAATCCCATTTCTAGGCACATATAAAGGAATCCCATCATAATCAACCATCTCATAGGTGCCTTTTGCAAGTGAAAGTTTTACAATGTAAGGACCATGCCACATGAGCTCGAATTTTTCGGCTCCTAGCTTATCGTGTTCTTGATCATATAGCAGGACTAAGTCACCTTTTGAAAAGACACGAGGTCTAACACTTTTTTCAAACTATGCTTCGATACATTTCTTATGAGACTCTCTCGCCAGTGCGTCATCTTAGTGAGTCTCATCTAGACATGCTAAGTATAAAAAATACTCCTCCTCTGCAGAAGTAACAGGGATAAATTCTATAACTGGCTTAGGTGACGCGATTTCACATTCGATCGGTAACACACCTTCCAGACCATAATCAAGTTGAAAGGGCGTAAATTCAATCACTAATTTTGTTGAGGTACGGTATGCCCATAATGCTGAGAAAATCATAAGATGCCAAGTCCTCTTATGAATTCCTATCATCCATTGAAGCATGGTAGTTAACACTTTGTTCACATCTTCTAATTGGCCATTGGCTTGCAAATAATATGGAGTTGAGATATCATGACATAGAACCAACTTGGAAGTAAGCTCTTGCATCAAAAAATTCGAAAGTGGGTGCCATGGACAATGACAATGGCTTGTAGGACACCAAATCTAGCAATTATATGATTGAATACAAAAAGGGCAACACTTTTAACATTATACCCATATGTAGGCATTGCCTTGGCCCATTTTGAAAATAATCCACTGTAAGGATAAGATACCCATGTCCCTCGTCTGAGTGAGGGTTACATGTCATAAAATCGATGCCCCATTTTTTAAAGGGACCAACAGTAACTACTTGGTGAAGAGGAGCAATAGGAGCATGCATTTTTAGATTGTATATTTGAAAAGCATGAATTTTATGGATCGCAAGAATACAATATTTGAACATAGAAGGTTAGAAATATCCATCACACAATTTTTTGGATAGTGGCATACCCTGACATATGACCGCGACATGCTCCAGAGTGACAGTCATTCAAATATTTTTTAACTTTGTCATGTGTTAAACATTGATGAAAAACTGAATTGGCACCATGATGATAAATTGTATCACCAACAATGTTTTATTGTTGGGATTAGTATTGAATACGACGACGTCCAATACTGGATAACTCAGGCCCAAAATTTTGAGTCTATAGATAGATGATAGTGCCTCCATACAAGATATATAATGAACTAATAAGAAAGAGTTATTCGTCCCTCATCGTTGACCTATGCATTGATTAAGTGGGCTCCAACGGCGAGAGGTTCTCGTTCCCACTCTGGTTTTCTTGGTTGGTTTCCTTAGGATCTTTTAGTGTGTGTTGTTTTTTCTTTGTATCTAGTGGCCTTAGGATTATTCTCTATCACATTTGTGTCGCCTTTGGTTGCTACTGTGGTGGATTTTCATTTGCGTATTTCTTCTAGACTTACGGACCTTGCCCCCTATGAGGTAGGTCCACCTATTTGTAGGCATAGGATTAATTCCAACATAGGTACATTTTTGTCTTGAGTTACTTTGGGTGCCACTCATAGGCTTGAACCTTCCGTTCATCATGTGGTAAACCCTAGTTCACCACATCATCATCATACCTATGATCCCATCTCATTGTTGAGATTGCAACAAGATGATGGAGCTTAGTGAAAAGAGTCGCCTTCACTAAGTGGGCCCGCAGGCTATTTTTGGCGCAAGTCTATTTTTAGACTATGTCTATTTTTAGACATATGGATCATGTCTATGTTTATGGATGATTGATCAAGTTGGGAAAAATAGATGGACTTCTATTTTTGATGAAAGTGTGAGTGATCACAGTGTGAGTGATCAAGTCTATTTTTAGACTGGCTGTCAAAAATAGAAAAGTCAAATATTATTATCTCACAATAATATTTGGACTATAAACTTAATCTTATTCTCTTGGAGCACTTCAGTTTGAGCTACGGAAGTGGCACATGCAGCTGTCAGAAGGAAATTCGTTTTTCTTATGAGTCAGTTGAGTTGTTGCATGCATGACTTCAGTTAGAACTCAAGTGAGTTGAGTTTAGTGGACTGGAGGTACAGTTGATGGAGTTGTGTTCAGTTTAACTTAGTTAAACTGGTTGTAGTTAGTCTAACTGCAGATAGACTAATGATGAGTTGATAAACTAATTATTAACTCATAATACAACTAAAGAATACATCAGTTAACTCAGTTGCATGTCAGTGCATGTTCAGTTCAACAGGGACAGGTGGTAGAGAATCAGATTGCTATCAGTTGTGACTATAGTTGTGCACCAGATCTTGCACAATCAAGGGATTGAGTATGCCAATGAGTTTGCTCACGTATTTGGCCCGCATTTTAGCCTTTGCTCACGTCCAAAAAGAGTGAGTGACTATTTTGCAGGTGAAAATCGAGTTTGGGAAGCCATTCTCATCAGTTCTTGAGCAGGTATTGAGCAGTGGAGGCAGGCAAGTAGTGGAAGAGATTTGGAGATCAGATCTGAGCTGTATTGTGTGTAACAGAGGTGGAGATACTTGTGAGAAGTATTATGCTGTGTAATGTTACATGACTCAATCATTAATATACAGATAGTGTGGGGTTTTTAGCGAGATGCTTTCCCCGTGATACATACTGTGTTAATGTGTGAATGCTCTTGATGTTTTATTGTTATTGATGCTGCTATATTCTTGATCAACGTAGAGGAGCTTATGTATTGTGTATGTTTTCCGCATTAGTACATGATCAGGATAATCTCCATTGAATATGTGTTAAATTATTCAAAATTTCTACATGGTATCAGAGCTAGATGATTTGTAGAAAAAATTTCTACATGGTATCAGAGCTAGCTGATTTGTAGAAGAAGTTCTACATGGTATTGGAGCAGCTTGATTTGTAGAAGAGATTTTTACAGGATATCAAGCGAGGGTTGATCATCAGATCTACTATTCAGGAAGTGTTTACTCACGAATTCTAGATCGGAAGCAGTTGATTTGGTTGCTGGTGGAATTCGAATTTGCAACAGTGTTGTTGAAATGTCTTTCAACAGATTGCGAATGTTATTCCAAAGCAAGAGCGACCTGGCGCTCAAGGATAAACTCAATAACAATAAAGGTGAGAATGGATCTTCATCAAAGGTATCTGATGAAGAGAATTGTGCTTTGGCTGCCAAAGCAAAGAAGGGGAAGAACGAGAAAGCTTCTCAGTCTGGTGCGAAAGGCAAGAAGCAGGATATGTCCAAAGTGAAGTGTTTTCACTGTCACCAGCATGGACACTATGCCACAAATTGTCCGCAGAAGAAGAAGAACAAGCAAGCTGCTGGATCTGCAGGGGGAGAGGCTTTAGCTTCTCAGTTTGAGCTTGATTTTTCATTGATCGCATGCTTGGTTTCAAGTGTGATGGGATCAGTGTGGTTCTTGGACAGTGGTGCGTCTTTTCACATGACGGGAGATAGAGATTTGTTCTCTGATCTGGAGGACAAAGATCTTGGAGTGCACATCGAGATGGGCGATGATGGTAGATACAGTGCGACTGGTATCGGTACCATTTCCTTTGAGAGGGAGTCTGGTAAACCCTTTGTATTGAAGGAAGTCATGCATGTTCCAGGATTGAAGAAGAATCTCATCTCAGTGGCGATGTTAGAAGACAAGGGGTATGATGTTGTTTTCAGCGAGGGAAAGGCCTTCCTGCGCAGCAAGACAACTGGTGAGACCTGGAAGATAGGGGTTCGAGTGAGGAACCTTTATCAGTTGCATGTAGATGGATGCGCAGCAATGGCAGGCAAGGCAGAAGGATTGGTGAGCCGGGATGATGGCGAGTTGTGGCACAGGAGATTGGGTCACCTTCACCATGGAGCCTTGAAGATACTGCAGCAGATCACTACAGGGCTTCCTAAAGGCACACTTGTGCAGTCAGATCAGTGCAAGGGGTGTACTTTGGGGAAGTTTGTGAAAGCCACCTTTCACGAGAAGGATAGTCGCGCCACGACGATCCTTGAGAGAATTCACACAGACGTGTGTGGACCTTTCTCAGTTGCTTCGACAGCAAAACACAGGTATTATGTGATTTTTGTTGATGATTTCTCTCGTAAGTGCTGGATCTTCTTCATGCAGAAGAAGAGCGAGACATATTCAAAGTTTTGTGAATTCAAAGCACTGGTCGAGAAGGAGTCGGGGAAGAAGGTGAAGGCTCTTAGGAGCGATAATGGTGGTGAATACATCTCGGACGAGTTCAAGGATTTCTGCAAGGCAGAAGGGATTCGTAGAGAGCTCATAGCTCCCCATAACCCACAGCAGAACGGGGTAGCCGAGCGGAAGAACAGAACGATTGTGGGTGCTGCACGGGCAATGTTGCATGATCAGGGCCTACCCCTTCACTTGTGGGCAGAAGCATGCAATACAGCAGTTTATGTGTAGAACCGTTGTCCTCATAGGATACTTGGCATGAGTACACCCGAGGAGGCTTATTCTGGTAAGAAGCCTGATCTTTCTCATTTGAGGATTTTTGGTGCTAACGTTTACATGCATGTGACGAAGGATGCCAGAAAGAAGTTGGAGCCGACTGCAGAGGTTGGGATATTTGTGGGGTACACTGATACGCCCCACAACTATCGTGTGTATTTGCCAGACAGTGGTAAAACTGTTGTGCGACGGGATATAAAATTTCAGGAGGAGAAAGCCATGAAGTGTTCGCTTGAGAGGGAGCTACACTTGCATGCAGATGAGGAGCTATTAGTTCCTAAGGATGAGCTTCAGGACGTGGATCAGCCACAGGACGAGGTTCATGGAGTGGAAGAGACCACTCATGCAGCGCCAATCATCAGAGGGCGAAAGCGCTTGACAGAAGCTGAGCGACTGGCTCAAGATGCAGAGAAAGTTGTAGGACCACCTACAGCCCAACGCAGGCAGAGACAGTCACCTGATCGGTACACTGGATACATGGCTCTTATGAGCAAGTGTGTTGTGACTGAGCCATTCTCTTTCGAGGAAGCTGTGGAGGATCCCGCATGGGTAGACGCCATGGTGGAAGAGTATGATTCTATTGTCAGAAACAGTGCATGGGAGATTGTTCCTAGACTGGAAGGGAAATCAGTGGTGGGTTCGAGATGGATCTACAAAGTTAAGCAGGCAGCTCACGGGAGTGTGGAGAAGTACAAGGCAAGATTTGTTGCCCGAGGCTTTTCACAGATTGAGGGGATCGATTATGAGGAGACCTTTGCACCTGTCGCAAGGTATTCTTCCATACGGACGATTCTTGCTCTCTCAGCGCAGATGGGATGGCACATTCATCAGATGGATGTGAAGACTGCGTTCCTCAACGGAGTCATTGAGGAGGAGGTGTACATTGAGCAACCCGAAGGCTTTGAAGTCTTCAGCAGCGAGTCGCATGTGTGCAGGCTCAAGAGAGCGCTGTATGGGTTGAAGCAAGCACCACGTGCTTGGTACACACGGATAGACAGCTATTTCACAGGACTTGGATTCTCCAAGAGCGAGGCGGATCCGAACCTATACCAGATTGTGGTGGAGGGTAAGTTGCTTATCATTGTACTGTATGTTGATGATTTGATTCTAACGGGTGATGAGCTGTTGATACTGTCATGCAAGAAGGATCTTGCTACAGAGTTTGAGATGAAGGACTTGGGCCTCCTTCACTATTTCCTAGGATTGGAAATATGGCAGTGCAGTGGTAGACTGTTTGTTTCTCAGGGCAAGTATGCTCGGGAGACACTGGAGAAGTTCAACATGCATGGCTGCAAGCCTATTGATACTCCTCTTCCTGGAGGTTGGAGGAAGGAGGATGCCACTTCGGGAGAAGAAGTGGATGCCACTGTTTATCGACAGTTGGTGGGGTCGCTGATGTATTTGGTCAATACACGACCTGATATATGCTATGCAGTTAACCAGCTTTCACAAGCTATGGTTAAGCCTACCAAGCTCTTCTGGAAGGCGGGCAAGCATGTATTGAGCCACTTGAGAGGCACATCGGGATATGGATCTTGGTACAGGCAGGAGGATGCAGAGTGGGTAGGGAGCCCAACGGACAGAAAGAGCACATCAGGAGGGGTCTTCAGTATTGGATCGACAGTAGTTTCTTGGTACAGCAGGAAGCAGAGATCTGTGTGGATGAGGATGATCCTGATCGGGTTTTTCGGGTCCAAGCACATCAGGTACCATCATATCAGAGATTGTGTGCAGCGGAGGATCAGGATGCTGATATTCTGACGAAGGCTCTCACCAGGAGCAAATTCGAGTACCACCGAGGCAGGATAGGGGTTGCTGATAATCCATATCTTGTGAAAAGAGTCGCCTTCACTAAGTGGGCCCGCAGGCTATTTTTGGCGCAAGTCTATTTTTAGACTATGTCTATTTTTAGACATATGGATCATGTCTATGTTTATGGATGATTGATCAAGTTGGGAAAAATAGATGGACTTCTATTTTTGATGAAAGTGTTAGTGATCACAGTGTGAGTGATCAAGTCTATTTTTAGACTGGCTGTCAAAAATAGAAAAGTCAAATATTATTATCTCACAATAATATTTGGACTATAAACTTAATCTTATTCTCTTGGAGCACTTCAGTTTGAGCTACGGAAGTGGCACATGCAGCTGTCAGAAGGAAATTCGTTTTTCTTATGAGTCAGTTGAGTTGTTGCATGCATGACTTCAGTTAGAACTCAAGTGAGTTGAGTTTAGTGGACTAGAGGTACAGTTGATGGAGTTGTGTTCAGTTTAACTTAGTTAAACTGGTTGTAGTTAGTCTAACTGCAGATAGACTAATGATGAGTTGATAAACTAATTATTAACTCATAATACAACTAAAGAATACATCAGTTAACTCAGTTGCATGTCAGTGCATGTTCAGTTCAATAGGGATAGGTGGTAGAGAATCAGATTGCTATCAGTTGTGACTATAGTTGTGCACCAGATCTTGCACAATCAAGGGATTGAGTATGCCAATGAGTTTGCTCACGTATTTGGCCCGTATTTTAGCCTTTGCTCACGTCCAAAAAGAGTGAGTGACTATTTTGCAGGTGAAAATCGAGTTTGGGAAGCCATTCTCATCAGTTCTTGAGCAGGTATTGAGCAGTGGAGGCAGGCAAGTAGTGGAAGAGATTTGGAGATCAGATCTGAGCTGTATTGTGTGTAACAGAGGTGGAGATACTTGTGAGAAGTATTATGCTGTGTAATGTTACATGACTCAATCATTAATATACAGATAGTGTGGGGTTTTTAGCGAGATGCTTTCCCCGTGATACATACTGTGTTAATGTGTGAATGCTCTTGATGTTTTATTGTTATTGATGCTGCTATATTCTTGATCAACGTAGAGGAGCTTATGTATTGTGTATGTTTTCCGCATTAGTACATGATCAGGATAATCTCCATTGAATATGTGTTAAATTATTCAAAATTTCTACATGGTATCAGAGCTAGATGATTTGTAGAAAAAATTTCTACATGGTATCAGAGCTAGCTGATTTGTAGAAGAAGTTCTACACTCATTAGGTGGGGGTGTTGACTTACCTAGATATTCACATAGTCCCTTACCTGAGTCATTCATGGATAACGTTAATAACTATATGTTGAAGACCATTGTGTCCATACCTTTAGTGACTGATGGTCTTCCAGAGGTCACATCCACATCCATACCTTTAACCACGGATCCCTTCCACACCACATCCTTTTATGACTCTTTCTCCTTGTTCTGGAAAAATCTTAGTGGAATTCCACCACTTGGCACATCTAGTACGAGTGCCTCCACATAAAATTCATTTACCTCTCCATTCACAATGAGTGGAGGTTCTAGTTCCATCACATCTAGTATCCCTATGTCTAATGTTGGAGGGTCTAGATTCCCTTTCACATCAAGTTTCATGGGCCCAATGATCGGTTTTGGTATCTGCTGTAGCGGCTGCAACAACCTCCAAAATTTTGTCTTACACTCAAATTTCAGAGCCTTCCTTGGTCTTTCCCTTGATTGTTGCAAACACTTAAGCTCATTTGATGAGCTTTCCTAAAGTTCTTTGAACCCTTTCGCTTGTTGGATCAACTGTCGTATTTTTGCATGTTTGACTGTTTTTCCATGCTTGCAGACCTCTTTCGGTGGTTTCAAACACTGGTATTTGTGTATAGAGTTGTCCCATCCATGTAAACATCCGTTGCACTCATACAAAAAGTCTTGAGCATTGTCGCACAAGTGTTGTCACAGTCGTCCTTAAGTCTATCTCAAGTGTTGCACTTGTTGCTTCTTGTTATGAGATAATCACACAGAGGGGAATGATTTCTTGTTGCTTCGATGGTATATGTTATCGTGTCATCAAAGTATTCTAAGTGCGTGATCACCAGTTCAAGCTCATCACAAGTCTATCTTCCTCCAGCACTTAGCCATTTTTTTGAAAATCTTCCCGACTGGTCAACTCAAGCACCAAACCCTGATTGAACTGCGCACTATTAACCCTCAATGTTGTGACCTTACTACTTGGAACTGCACAGTGCGCATTCCCCGTCCTCCAAGACAATTGCACTGTGAAATTCCAGAGCTCAACAACCTTCCTTGACTCATAGAATTGCGCAGCAGTTCCTCCCAGTCTGACTTGAACTGCGCACTTCACACTATCAGTCCTCAAGCTTTTCCCCTTACCTACTGGAACCTTACAATGCACAGAGAAACCAACCTCCCTTGGCCTCCAGAACTGCACAAAGGTGTCTCCCAGTGTCCTCCCTCAGCTAGAGCTCACTGATTCCAAGAACTGTGTAGATTTGTCCTCTAGGTACCTCTGCTGCCCAGTCCCCCTTGCCTCTGAACATTGTGCAAAACTGACCCTCAAGGCCTCATCCTGCATCACCCACTGCTGGCTTGAACTCCAAAATCCTGACTCCCAGTGGCCACTGTGCAATTTCCTTCCCCAATGGAGACTGTACTAAAAGGTTCCTCAGTCAAGCCTGAGTTGCACTCTGCGTAGTCTTAGTGATCAACCTCTCTCCCTGTCACCTGGAACTTTACAATGCATAATTATTGGGCCCTCTCTCCCATCCTGTCACTTGTCCCGAGCTCAGTTCATGGATAATAAGGCATCATCTTAGGATAGGGGGTTTTCAAATTGATGTCGTCATGTCATGAGTGAATTTCAAGAACATGTACATTGTCAATTCATGGGGAGATGACAAAGAAGGGGAAGAAGGAGGGAAGCATGCCTCAAGACTCAATTGTAGCTGAACAGATGAATGGATATACCAAGAGAAATAAAAAGGAACACAATTTTGCAACCACCTTCCAAGAACGAAGACCATTGAAGATCCTGCATCATAAAGCTATGTGGAGGAGAAGAGAAAGTATAGACAAGAACACATCTATCACTCAGCAACAATAGCAGCTTGACATTGCCACATCATCAAGCCAATCCATGTCAGAAGTTTCATGTCAAGTCGTGTCATGATTTTTCATATGCCACATCACTATTGTGGGCCATGTATATTGTAAATCAAATGTACTGTAAAGTGGAAGTCCAATGGACCCACATGAATATGAATAGTCGTGTAAGTTGAAAAGTCATAGGAAGTTGAACAATCAAGAGGGTAGTCAAAGAGTCACAAGGGGTAAGCATCACCCCTTGGCTATATATACCCCCTAATTGTGTGAGCAAAGGAATTTTCACCTTGGCTCCTCGTGCAAGGCATTAGAGAGATCAACTAGTTCTTTGAGGAGTAAGGAGCAGCTTTAATGTCCCACTACTGGGGCTAGTGATGTACAACGTAAATATGTGTCTTGCAAATTTTTCTTAGTTACAGAAGCCTTTTAATGCCAACACGTTATTCATGCATGACTTATGAATGTTTGTGATACTATTATGTGAGCATTTGTATTTCATGTTTGCTTTCACATGTACTAATATAGTTGAACTATTTCAATTATTTTAGTGCTTATCTTGTTGGGAATGTGCTGTAATGGTTGTCACTATTGTCTCATCCTTGTGGACTATTCCACGGGATACTAGACATACATTTCTTTTCTTATCGGTTATAATGACCGTCACATCTGCTGTGGACTATTCTACTGGATGTTAGACAAATCTTCCCTTTGTTCATTGGTTGTAACGACTGTCGCATCCATTGTGGACTATTCCGCTGGATGTTGGACAAGTCCTTCTAGTTCATGTGTGTCTCTTCTTGGGTGGTACTATTACCTCTCACTTAGAGGCTCACTTTTCTCCCCTTTTGTAGTAAGAGAACCTAGACACAGTTGCACTGCACACTCACCAGGCACACTCACCTTGCTTTTCGAAGATACCATTGCATCACTCTCTTGTGCTGACAGCTAGAGCCAAGGAAAATATTTAAGTATTTGGCAACCGGGCCTTTATATCGGATGGGACTCCTACACCAAATGGTGTGAGGTCTGATTGGGACTTCATATTGGGGAGATCCCTTGAATGTTGGTGGGTCCAGCACCGTCAATATTTATGGCGCTAGAAGGAGGGCAACCAATATTTTATGACAGATTGTCCCACCGACCCCACAAATCCATCTTCTAGTCAAGGCAATAACGTTCACTCCATCTCCCCTACTCGTAATTCTGAAGTTGGTAACTCTTCACCACCCAAGCCTGAACATAAATCTCGTACCATCAACTTTGGGTTGTCTGCCCCATCACCCGTAAAATTGAAAAAGTTGTTGAACTGATTCCAGGAGTAATCACTCTTCCATATTCTCAAAAGAAGAACAAGACCACCCCCACAGGAGTAGTGGTTTTGTTTGTTGAAGAAAAAATTCTTGCCACCCTTGAAGAACTAGCAGAAGTTGTGGAAATGGAAGTGGAACCTCCACTCTTTCAAGGAGGAGAAGGAAGCAACCCCTTACTCTCGAGTTCAAATTCCGGTGGGGCAGGAAGAGAGGAAGAAAAATAAGAAGAAGAACGGGAGGAGGAATCATCATATTCATAAGAGGAAGAGGAGGAAAATGAGGAAGAAGACATGGCATAACAGAATCTGGATTGGATGACTCAAGTCCCATTGGCACTTTCAAGTGTCCTGCACAAGATTCCGAGGCACATGGAGAAGCTCTTGATGAAATATGACCCTAACAAGACAGTGAAGGATGAAGATCACTTAGACAACTCTTACCTACATCTGCAAACAGTTGAGATACGTTAACATGATGTTGCATGCAGACTTTCTCCATGTACCTTGGATGGTAGAGCAGTTGTATGGTACCAAACCTTCCTCCAAACTCCATCCAAAATTGGAGGGCATTCAAAAGAATATTTCTTAATAAATTTGTTGAAGATAAGACCCCTGCCATGTTATTGAAGGAGTTGGGTAGTCTTAAGATGGAGCATAAGGAAAAGGTTAAATATTTCAATCAGAGGTTCAATCGCATCTTGAACAAGTTTTTGGATGACACAAAACCTTGTGACTCCATCACCATCGACTACTATACTTTTGCCTTGTCGAATAGTATTGTGTAGTTTGTAAAGATAACTGTGAGACCAACATTAACAAAAAAATACAAAGAGGGTATTGACGTAGAGAAGGACTTGCACGTTATTGGAGTCATCACATATGATGAACCCACGAAGGATTCCAAGGACACAAGTAAGAGGTCTTAGGCCTTTGTGATCAAGGCTAAGGAAAATGAACCAAATTATCTTGAAATCCTTACTCATCTCGTCAAGTCCCTAACCATCGAAATGGTTAAACTTAAACAAAGGACAAGTGAGACTACCCTGAGCAGTAGGCTCGCCAATTACATGTTGAGAAGGAATGCAGCTTCCACAAGTAACAAAAATCGTCCAGTAAAATCTGATTAGATTTCCAATGTGGTGTTGAACATTGAAAAAATTGGCACGGATTCGTACTACACATTTCATAATGAGAATCATTCAGAAAATACATTCCCACAGTGGAACCAACTCGCAAGAAGAATAGTTGTTCAGTTTGTGGAATCAGTCATGATTGAGGAATAGCTTGAGCTCAATGAAGAGGAAGAAGAATTCGTTGCAACTGATAAAGCTCCAAGCATTGGTAATGCATTAAACATGTATCATTGTGTTCTTTTATCCCATAAAAGTATTGTCGATAAGGAACCTCCAAGTGATGGTCCGACCTAGAAGTAGAGTAACCGATACAAGTTGAGAAGTCAAGGGTCGACCACTGTGATTGAGGTGTCAAAACAAAAATTCAAAGAAAAATTGTTAAGAAAATTAAGTCCTTCGGCTAACTCAGCACATAACACTCAGAGCAAGTCCGGGAAAACAGTTCCAACGAAAAGTGTTTCCGCTAGCATCAAAGACAAAACCATTCCCCCGGAAACCATAAACCCAGTTCCATCCTCAGACACCTCGGTCATTATTCCCACTATAGATTACAACATTGTAGAAGATATGAAGAAGGTTTGTGTAAACATCTCCCTATTTGAACTTACAAATATCACGAGCCAACAGGACATCCTTCTATGAGCACTTGGACAAACTCCTATTGTAATGCTGCCTCTTCAGAAAAGGGATCTATTAAGTCTCTTGACGCTCTCATATCTGTACTTAATACACTCCGCCTAGAGGCAAATACACTCTGCCCACCATTCTTGTTAATGTTTGAAATATTCAACTTCAATGTACACAATTGCTTGTTTTATTCCAATGCATCAGTAAATTTCGTGCCACTATCGGTGGCTAAGAAGAACAATGCTCAATGGGACAAGACAGATGCACAAATCATTCAACTGGATATAACTTATGCCCTAGCAATTGGTGAACTCAGGGATGTCATCATCCATTATCAGTTGATGGACGAGTTCACCAATGTATCAACATTGTAATTATGGACATTCCGAAAGCATATGGGGTATTACTAAGTAGAGACTGGTCAAGCAAGCTGCAAGGATACTTTGCGATAGACTGGTCACACTTATGGCTTCCGTACAAAGGCAAGAATAATCATATTCGAGTAGAGTCAGAGAGATACATGAAGAACACAGTGACTCCCTTGAATGGGCATAACAAGTCAATGGATTTCATGAAACTTATTTTTGGAAATTATTTTTTGGAAAAACATTTGGGGTGCTATCTTGTAGAGCCATCCCCAGTTCCACTAGACACATAGTTGGATTTCCTTCCATGTCTAACTAGAAATAATGAACTTTGTATAGTTAGTAATCGTAATAGTAGCAATAGTATTACTAGTGTAGTAAGCAATCATTGTACATATGATATGTGGACAATGTACTTCGACAGATCCAAGACAGAGGAGGCCTCTGGAGTTGGTTGTGTTTTAATAGACCCATTGTAGAGAAAACACTTAATCTCTAGTCGCTTGGAATTCGAATCCATGAACAACACTGTAGAGTATGAAGCACTCTTCTTGGGCTTACAAAAGGTCATTGACCTCAACGTTGTTCTTTTGAAAGTGGTAGTTTACTCTAAAATCATGGTGTGCTAGGTACGTAATGTTATACATTGTGTGTCACCTCATCTTAAGAGTTATCAACAAGAGGTATGGCGACTCATCTCTCACTTTCAAGCTTTTAATATTATTTCAGTACTGAGAATGCGTAACGTAGCTGCGGATGCCTTGGAAAACACAACTGCTAGGATGTTACATTTAAGGGACAAATTTTCTATTGAAATTCTGTATAAACCATCCATCCCAAATAACATAACTAACTTATGCATTTTTTATGATGACCAACAAATACTATACTTTACGGCCAACGCTGATGTATTCAAAGACACAGTAATTGATGAAGACGAGCACGAGCAGACACTGTAGGACATAGCCAACGCAAGTAAAGGCAACATCATCCCTAAGGGTGTGGTATCATTGGAAAAGCTTTATGATCTTCAGAACTACTTCCGAGGACCGGTGAATGCCAAGACCCACAGTTCTACGTTGTCGCATGAGCAAATCAACTTAGGAACTAAGAAATATCCAAACTATGTTAATCTCAGTACTTGCTGCACAACACAAGAGCGACAAGCCTTCATCCACTTATTCAATCAGTATTGTGATGTCTTCGTGTGGATGTATGATGATCTCAAGACATATGACACACAAATAATCCAACATGTGATACCAATCAAGGAAGGGGCCAAGCCATTTCAACAGAAATTAAGGAAAGTACACCCAACGCTTGAGCCCCTCATACAAAAGGAATTGAGAAAATCATTGGATGCTCAAATCATTTACAAGGTGTCACATTCAACATGGGTATCCAACTTAGTCCCTATGAGAAAGAATTCCGGGGAGATTTGCCTATGCGTAGATTTTTGAAATCTCAACTACACCTCTGACAAAGACAATGACCCAGTGTCGTCTATGGAGAAGATATTGAAAATAGTATCTGAGGCTGAAATGTTTTCTTTGCTCGATGGATTCTCAGGTTACAACTAGGTTCTGGTAGCAGAGCCTGACAGATTGAAAACTACATTCTGAACAAAGTGGGGCATGTTCGCATTTCGATGAATGTCGTTTGGGCTAGTCAATGCTGGTGCGACATTCCAATGTGCAATGGACATCGCCTTTCACAGGATTAATGGACACAGCATAGTGGTCTACCTTGATGGCGTGGCAGTATTTAAAAAACAGAGGTCAAACCACCTGCACCAATTGAAGAATATTTTTGAGTGATGTTGAAAATACGAGATATCCTTAAATCCCAAGAAGAGTATTTTTGAAGTGTCCGAGGGTAACCTCCTTGGACACATCATTGCTAAAAGTGGGATCAAGGATCCGAACAGGGTCCGAACCATCACGCAGATTCCCCACCCAGTGAACAAAAACGTTATGCAATCTTTCTTGGGGAAGATCAACTTCCTCTGAAATTTCATCTCTGACTATGCTCATATTGTTAAACCAATACATGAGATGATTAAGAAAGACACAGTCTATAAATGGGATAAAAGGACATGTTTTCCCGTATTAAGAAATATATAGCAGAATCACCCGTGTTGTATAGACCAGACTTCAACAACGACTTCTTTCTCTACACTTTCACTTCCGACACCTCTCTTGCTATTGTGCTCACTTAGAAGGATGAGTTGAACAATGAACGACCTATCTCCTTCATCAGTGAAAGACTACAAGGAACAAAGCTTAATTACCCCACCGTGGACAAACAGGCTTATGCAGTGTACAAGGCGGTAAAAGACTTTACACCCTATACGTTGAAAAAACATTGTAATATCTTTGTTCCACACTCAACATTCAGATCACTGCTTGTCCCGTAGGAGCTGGGTGAAAGAAGGGAAAACTGGATGACCAAATTACAGGAATATGATCTTGACATCAAGCCAGTTCACACCATCAAGGGTCATGGTAATTTCAAGTTAGCAGTAGAAGTAGTCAACGTAAAAGATGAAAAAGAAGAACTTGCAGGATGGGAGCAAGAGATTTGAGATGTACAACGTTGAGTGAGCCTCCCCCACTTTAAACAAAAACTCTTGGTACGCAGATGTGCGCCAATACCTTGAGCATGGCACCATTCCATCTCACTTATCTATCTGGCATAAGAGGGAACTCCGAATCAAAGCACTTTCATATTAGTTGGTGCATGGGGTGTTGTTCACGAAGAACTACATTGGGTATTGCTCAGGTGTCTGGAGGCACATGATTCAAAAAAGGTGTTATGTGATCTCCATGATGGACCAGCCAGGAGACACTTTGCAGGAAACACTATAGCACATAAGGTCATGTGGGCTGACTTCTACTGGCCTACATTATTCAAGGATGCTCATGCCCATGCTCGCAAGTGTCTGGTCTATCAAATATTTTCTGACAGAAACCAAAGGTCAATAGCCCCGCTACAGCTCGTTGCAGTGGAAGAGTCGTTTCAACAGTGGGTCTTGGATATTATTGGGGAAATTTTCCCACACTCATTGAAGAAACACTGTTATATCTTAACTTCTATAGATTATTTCACATGATGGACAGAGGCAGTTCCACTAAAACATGTTAATGATCAGGAAGTCATCAAATTTATGCACCAAAATATCATCTCCGGGTTCAGCATTCCTACGTCACTTATTTTTTACAATGCAACATACTTTTCCTCGTTAAAGCTTTATGATTTTGCATTGGAAAATAGTATTATTTTGAAACATGTTGCTAATTATTATCCGCAGGGAAATGGTCTTGCTAAATTCATGTACAAGAACCTCATTCATATCATCAAAAATACCATATTCGTTGAATAACGAAACTGGCAATCCACTTTGGTGAATGCCTTATGGGCTGACCGAGTCACACCTAAGCCTTCTATGAACACCTCCCCTTACTTCCTAGTGTATGGAAAAGAATCCATCCTCCCACCGAACATCTACATTCCCTCTCTCCAATTGTCCCAAGAATCCCAAGGCAAGCCATGTATTCTAGTTCGGCGTAGGATGGACACTTTGCACAAGCTACAGGAGAAAGACAGAAAGAAAAAAAGAAAAATTTTCACTTCACCAAAGTCGTATCAAGAGATGGTTCTAGAAAGTCTGCATGGAAGAATAGATTTTGTTTGGGTGACTTAGTTTTAAAGTGGGACAAATCCCACGAGGACAAAGGCAAACACACCAAGTTTAAGTCCATGTAGATTGGTCCTTATACAATCCACAAAAAAAATTTCCAATACACATATCCTCTTCAATCACTTGACAGGAAGATTGATTCTCTCCCTTTCAATGGCCAAGACTTGAAAAAATACTTTCAATGAAAAGTTGTGGCTGCTCTCTGCATTATGTACATAGTATTTTGTTTTTTTTTTTTTTTTTATGCCTTTCCTTCATTTTTGTGTTGTTTTGTAATGTGAATAAGTGTTGTGACTTATTGTGTTGTGGCTTCCAAGTGTGTGTGTGGTTTAAGTTCAAAGAGTGGTGTGACAATGCAGTGCTTGGCTAGTCTTCTTTCTATCTTCCCTGTGTTAGGTGCATATTTTGGCCGATGAAATTTTGAAGAAAAATACGATCCGTCCGTAAGGAGAGTTTTGGTGCAACCATGAACCTGTGTCCAGTCTGGAAACTTCATGTCTATACTTGGTTTTCTCTTTGGTGTTTTTAAGCCTATCCAACTAGTAGAAATGGAGAAGGGGAAAATCTAAACTAGAAAACCTAAATCAGAGGTCTTTATATGTTTCTCTGAAGGAACAACCTATCCTGCTCTCAATAAGTCATGATCCCTCTTCCGCCCCAAAATAAATCGGTGTCGATGCACAATTCTCTTTAAATAAATAAATAAAGGTGAAAGAAGAGAAAGGCTTCATCCGTAGAGAGGTGAAGCAAGCAAATCCAAAGGGGTAATGTCTAGGCTCATTGGCGAGTGGAGAAAATTTTGTGTTCCTATGTGACTCTGCTAGGGTATTGTCCAAGACTGTTGGCAGCTGAGCAACACCAAAGATGAAAAACTATACTCTGAAAATCTTAAGTTTGTGAGCTAAACAAACCTTCCCAATTCAAAACATTGTGATTATGATGAATCTTATGCTTTTTTCAACTGAGAAGGTATAGAGGGGCCCATGTCTTCCCATGGGGTAAGCAAGGAAGCCGAATTAATTTTCATGATGAATTAATACTCCTTGAAGAACCTGTTGATATGGCGAATTTTCGCTATACCAACAAAGGGGAACTAACCGTATCACAGACCCCAATTAGGCCTGCTTTCGTTTGGGATGGCTAGTTCCAACGAGTTTTAAGGGACCCCGTGAAGTGTAATAGGTGTTGAAAGATTGCTTCTGGGAAGAAGACTTCAATTAAATCAACCAAATAAAAAATTTAACCACTATGTATTAAATCCTATCTACACTACTTCTAACTACTCTAATCTAGTCCTAATTATCGTAATATATCCTGCAGGAGTTTGACAAAGAGAGGTTAAACATCATATATGAATTCCAAGTCTAAATGAACAATTACTAGTTCATGTAAGAACAAGGTTGCATTAATACTTAATTACAATCCAATCATTCATACAGGAATACACATTCCATTTTATGGAAGAGAAGCTTGCAACTGATGTCCAATAGAGTTTTGAGTCAGCAACCTTTCATGATTTAACCCTGATATTGAATCATATTCAATAACCAAGCATAACCATGAACTGAAAGTCATCAATATGCACAAAACAAATATACATTTGCATTTATACCAGCGACAACAGTCTGATCAAAACACATGATAAAAGAGGAAAATAAATCTAAAACACAGTCTCCTTATTGAGTTGAACAATCTCTCTTTATTCACAATAATCCAAGCTATCCATCTCCAAACCCAAAAAATCCCTTTCTCTCCTATCGGAGGTAATACTTATACAACTCAAAAGGACTCTCCCCTACTGAATTTTCACCTCCTTTCTTTTCATTACACAGATCTGAACATACAAAGGAGAACGGTTGATGACGTTGTTGACATGTCGAAGTCATCTTTGCTGGAGCATTCTACTTCCCAGGGGAGGGACAGATAATGACTGTGTATCATTTTGTTGCACTTGTGTGGGATGGCTATTATTCCATGTCATTTCTTAAAGGAAAGTGAAAATGTCATGCTCATCATCCCCCATCTGGCATGCATTGAGGTTTATATGGAGGGAGTGACATCTTGGTGGATCAGCGTTGTGCTTCCCTTTTGACACAGAGCATGCCTTCATTATGAATTGTGGTGGTTCATCCCCCTTTCTGCAGACTACACTTTTGCAGTATCGACACCGGGGGTGCAGAGGTATCATCTTGACATACATTGCCTTTATCTGCTACCAGATCCACTCGAATTTTCCTGCAGAGATAATTCATATTAGCTGTGATTATGAAAATGTGATAAAAACTCCCTAGAATATCTCTCGACATCATTGAAACTTTAACTGATAAGGTGCAATGAAATCAAAAGGAGCGAGTGTGAAGGAATTGGCCCCTGGCTTAGCCAAAGTCGTGTTGTGACTGAGTTGCAATCGCACATCTCAACAGGCAATCATGTGCCATATCACCCCTACTGGATTTCCTTTGAGAACCCAGATCATGACATCTTATAGAAAACACAGGAATAAATGGAAAAGACTACATTTGACCACAAGGCCGGATTTCAAAATTTATAAGCCCGGACACATAGTTATCGACGGGTCCGCTTCATCGAATTGGACCTTATGCATAAGTGCTAGACCTCACCAATAGCGATTTAGTGATGGGGGAGGCAGACCCGATAACATATAAATTATGTTTAATGAGATCGGCGGCTCCGCCAAATCGCATTGTGTTTTATATATGATCCCGGGCTCCACCGATATGCGATATGCGATAGGGGCTCCAGACCCGAAATTATATACGCTATGGTTAATGACCCTGGCGGATCCGGTGCATTGTGGTTGCGTTATGAATAACCCTTGGGTCTTGCCGATTGCGATATGTGATGTGATTGAGGACTTAATCGCATCGCAATTATTCATGATAAACAAGCCTTTGCCCTTGATCAAGGCGACGTGCGATAAGTGAAAAACGGGTATGTTAAACATGTTTTGTGAGGCATTTCCCTTGTGAAGAGTTAAAAGGGGAATAAAGATGCGATAGAAGGTTTTGCATGTTAAGTGCACGAACGGCCATAGTAAAGGTAGGGGCGATTATATGAGCAGGCATAAATGTACATTGAATACTTATGAGGATTGAAACACCTGATGAATGGACTAAATAAAGGGCTAGGCTGGGTTACGAATGAACTATGCAACAAAGATTTATTAAGGGGGCCTTAACCATTTAGACATTGAAGATTTGGCCTGGCAAAGAGTTAAAATCCTTGGGATAAAACAGATCATTCGGAGGAGTGCAAGATCAACCTCTAGGGGACCCATTCAAAATTGCTACTAGGGAAAATTTAATAGGGTGATGGTTGTGGCCAAAACAAATGGCGAACTGTTGGGCGAACCAGTTGTCTCTGTTTCCAAATAAACCTTGGATTCATAAAACATCAGGGTGTTAAGATAAACTCGAAATGAAAACTATACAGATGAACAAGCAACATTAATTATTTTAGGCGGGATAAAGACAAATAGCTTCTTGTCACTGATAAGGTTTTGACAGGCATTCTCCAATGGTCATATTGTGGTGTTTATTGACCTTCCTTTACCTGTTTTCTACTTTCAAGATCCTTTTGGGGCCATCACTGGTCTGTCAATACCCGTTTAGGTGTGTACATCAGCTCTTTATTGCTCATCAAAATTGATGTAAATATGTTTATCTACACTTTATATAGAAATTTTAGTGCTATAATTTCATATGATTGAATGGGGTGCAATCATGGATCTTGCCATATTTTTAAACCGCTTAAGAAAGGTTGGGCTTGCTGTATCAACCGGTACTCTGAGCCCAGCAACAGTCCCTACTCTAACCGGTTTCCAAAACAACCTATCCTTCCAGGTGGGCACAAGGACTTGACATTTCATTTTCCTTTTAAATAAGCCCTTCTAGTTTCAGGCACAAGGACTAGAGCACAATTGGATTTGCCACAGGTATATGACAGTGAGTTTAGCCCATGAAAGGAGGTTTACTTGTAGATGACAGGTATTGGGAAACTTAGTGTGGTGGATGGAACCAATGGAGAATGACTGCAAACCTTACAGCTAAGTATAGGCTAGGTCTGAGTGGGATTTATTCAAAATGCAGCGTCCCTCCATGCCAGTCCAACTGTAGTTACACATTCTTGTTTTATAAAGATGCCCCTACATGCTCTAGATATCCAAGTTATCAACAGATCTTACCCAGTTATCAACAGATCTTACCCAGTTCTCAACAGATGCTAATGAGTGGCTTGGTTTGAATTCTACAGCTGATTTTCAAGTTCTCATGGGCTGATAGAAAGTTTGTTTGATTTGCAGGGTAATGATGGATTTAGGAACAACAAAATCATCAACAGGTTAATGAGGAAGGGAAAGGCTGAAAGTGGTAAATGAGGGAAAATTTGAAAGGTAGAACGAGACTGGAGGACCGAAATCAACTGATTGAAACGGACTGCAATTTAAAACAGAAGGAAGATAAAATTTGCAGGGAACAAAAGAAAAGACAGAAATGCAACTAAACTAACAGCAAAACTAAAATGAATTCTAACCTACTAAGGAGATAACCACCATGTGGTGGCTACTAGAAGTATCTCTTCATATGATGGCCATTAACAAGGAGTCTTTTAGTTTCTCCCTGTAAAGTTTTCAACCTGTAAGTTCCTCGACCAATTTTTTCCACAACTTGGAATGGGCCTAGCCATAAGTGTTGGAATTTCATGTGTTTACCTTTTGGCACATTTAACTTGTCCCATTTCAAGACTAGCTCTCCTATTTGGAAGTCTTTATCTCCTGCCAGATGATGATCAAACCATATTTTTACAATCATTTGGTGGTTTTTGAATTTAATTATGGCTTTATCTCTTAATTCCTCCAGCCTCATCAGTTGGTTGATCCTTTCTTGAAGCAACGCTGAAGGGGTTCCTCTTGAAGCTTGGGAGAGCTGTAAGGAGGGAAGGGTAATGTTTGGAGGCAAGATAGTTCCTATCCATAGACGAGGAAGTATGGGGAGTTTCCTAAGGCCACTTTAGAGGTGACCCTATCGTCCCAAAGGGCATTTGTTAGGGCGTTGTGCTAGTTCCTCTGGTTTTTAGCGACAAACTTGCGGATGATGTGAATAAGGTTTTTATTTGAAGACTCTGCAACTTCGTTTCCTTGGGGGTAATAGTTTGATGCATACCTTATGTGGATTGATTTATCAATAGAAAAATCAATCAATTTCAGTGATGAAAAGTAAGAAGCGTTATCAAATATGAGAGCATCAGGGATGCCATACCTATTGATAATGAATTTCTCAATGAATGATATTACCTCATCTTTGTTCATGTTCTGAAGCGGGATGGCTTCGGTCCATCTGGTGAAGTAGTGAGTCGTTGTGAGTATATACTTATGCTGCTGTGAAGAGTTTGGAGTGATCTCTCCTATGACGTCTAGGCTCCATTGCTAGAACGGTTGATAAATCATAACAGGCCTCAGGGGAACAACATGCTTTCTTTCTCATCCTGCGGCGGTTTGACACAACTTGCATTTGCGAGTGTAGGTATGCGAGTCTCTGAACACTGTGGGCCAATAATATCCAGCTCTTAATATTTTGTGAGTAGTGGTATCTCAACCGTCGTGACCACCTGCTGGACCGTCGTGCATTTCTTTCAATACATGGTCGGCATCATCCTTTTCCAAACACCTCAGCCAGATTCCATCATGATTTTTACTGTATAAGACGTTGTTGGCCAAATGACATCGATTGGATTTCAATCTGAGTGCTCTCCTCTGTGATGCATTCATGTGTTCAGGACATGATCCCTGTTATCACTCGGGTTGTTCCCAAAAGTTGTAAGAAGGGGAATACGGTCAAGGTAACCACAAACCAATCTTTTAGATACAGAATCTAGCCAATCTATATCCAGAGAGGTCTCTCTCTTTATGATTTAGCTTTTTTTTTAAAGGTGTTAGGCTAGTTATGAAGTTCAAGGGTTTTGTTTTGAGTTTGGGTGGTGAGATTCAATAGAACAGTGAGGTAAAAGAGAATAATTCAATCCATTGGGCATGATAGAGTCAAAGAGATGGATTTCTGGATTTGGTTTCTAACAGCGGATGGCATCACAGAGCAAGGTAGTCAAATAGGGAACAAACGAAAAACTTGAAGCAGATGGAATGGGCTCAAATGGTTGAAGGGAAGTTAAGAATCCTTCAACATATTGAAAGGGGGAAAATGGATGATTACTGATAAGGAGCAGTTAAGAATTCCTCTCCAAATACTCAACATGAGAGAATCAGGAAACATGAGCAATTAAGAATTCAATGTTTATGCTAATTCTGAAGAAAACACAGAGAATAATAAAGACTGAAAACATAGTGCAGTTAAGCAAATTCTGAATTAACCTTTTCTTTACCATTCAAATTATGAAACACAGATGATATAGTAAACATGAAAACTGTAAAACGCAAGATATAAGGGAATTATTGATCTGGAGGTTGATTCGAGAATTCTGTGACAAGTCCTCTGCTTCAATTCTTCATCCAGTAGGTCAAATGCCAGTTGATTTCTAACAGTTCTTTATTTCAAAGTATCTGAGTTACAGCAAAGTCTAAGAAATCCACACACACCCAACCTCTCCCAAACTCTAATGAAGGGGGTATATATACAAAAAAAATATGTACAACAGATATCTCATAAAAGTTGTGAGATAATATCTAGATTTTAACCTAAAGTACTTTACAAGTAAAATAGAAGCGGCTCCAGAAAGATAACTAATGTTGTGTTGGAGGCAGGCCTTTAGGGTTCGGCTTGCAGCGGTCTTTTGAAGTAGCTCTGCGCCGACTCTCTGTCTTTACTGCTACATTCAATTCTGATCTGCTTTCTTTAATTCTTCTCTGCTGCTTTTAATTTTGTTATGACATTCTTCAATTCTAATCTGATACACTTTAATGCTTGAACTGATACTCTTTGACTTGTTTTGGTGCTCTTTAATGCTGAGATGACCCCTATTCACCGCTTTTCCTTTGGCCTTTTATGTTTCTGAAGGTCGGCTGGCTAGGGTAACAAAATATCCCTATATATCTCTGTTTGCTTCTTCTGTGAGCTCGGAAGTCCCTCGGTTTGATTTCAACTATGTTTGAAGAGGAATAAAATTGTAGAATGGCCGGTCAGTTGAGGCCGCAAGCTCGTTACTGGAGCTTTACTGGTCAAGAGGCAGTCGAAAACTGATATGTGAACTCGCTGATTGTATGCCTGAAGCGCCTTTTGCAGCGAAAAATATCAAAAATAACCCCTTTTCCCTTTTATTGAACAAAATTGAATTTTGGCGGGAAAATTTGACTTGAAGGACGGCTGACGTCAGCAGGAGGTACGGGATAAATGACGTGTCGGGCGTACGGGGTAGTTAATGTGGAGGTGACATCAGCAAAGGGCGGAGAGCATCACCATATGATGTTAGCAAAGGGTCAGCGGGATGGCGGTAAGCTGTTTTGCCAGCACCGCTTTTGGGCCTGGGCGGTTTCGGACGGAGGGCTAGCGAACAGACGGGATGAGCGACACGTGTCTTTGTACGGGAGCAATACCGTCGATTCCCCGGGAGTTAAACAGCAATAGATAGGGGGGTTGCGAAATGAATATCGGTCGTCGGATGGACAGGGGTTGATAGGACGGTGGGCGCTCTACGAAGATAGCGGGTGGTTAACACTGCGGGCCCGACCCAATAAAATGTGTTTTTTAATGGTATCGGGGCTTGTTTTGTTGGTTATTAGGGTGATTGGTTATTAATTAACGTGGGGTTAATTAATCCCAAAATTGCGCAGGGAAGTTATTAATAAATTCCAAATGAATCTATTAATCCCATTTGTATAGTGACTACGGTTATATTTAACCGGGGGCGGGGAATTAATTTTTGGGGATTATATTATATATACATATTACGGGAAGGGTATATTTG
Source organism: Pinus tabuliformis (assembly GCA_031772625.1). Lineage (NCBI taxonomy): Eukaryota > Viridiplantae > Streptophyta > Pinopsida > Pinales > Pinaceae > Pinus > Pinus tabuliformis. Next base: position 321,423,535 of record CM062814.1, on the reverse strand, counting down.
TATGGGAGTTATATAATAAATGTCAATTGTTAATATGAAAAAATGAATAGAACCAGTGCTAAGTTAAAAATGTTTTTTGCATGAAAACTTGGGCCTAAGAAAAAGGGATTTATACAAGAAATATGGCCATTCTCCCAAGTAAAACAGATTTTCACTTAGGCAATTTATGAAATGAGATGGAGTGATTTTTAGTGATATTAAGCGGATCTTAATATCTCTGGGGGAAATTAGTAAATGATTTGGGGAAAACCATGAAGGGGGGTTAATTATGGAATCTGTCTCGCTTAAGTTGTATCAAAAATATCTGCCTTGCACTTATGATGGGAGTGAAAGTTAACACATTGAGAAACATGATCCATCACAAGTCTCATTCTGCAACACCAATCTACCTACCCTGCCTACTTTGCCTAACATTTTTTCTTCTTTTTACTCGGGTGCACTTGGACTGGCAAAAACTCATCAACTTTTCTTTTCTTTTCTTGATAAGCCTACCTAAATCTGCACTTATTACATCCAAGGGCTCAGATTAAACATTTGAGCTCCTTTGCTTCTCTACCTATCTACTTATCTGCCAAGATTAAACAGTTTGGACAGATTTTATTCTCTATCTCTAAAACAGGAAATTCAAACATGAACTGGCCAAGATTAGGTTGTTTTGGTCATTCAACACTTGTGGCATAAAGTTCAACAAGCTGCACACAATGCTTTATTTGCAAAAAATGAAATAGTAGTGGCATTTGGACTTGCACACTTTCCTGGTCTTTCTTTATTTGGGGTTAATTTCTTTCATTTTTTCTTTTGACCATTTTATTCTTTTTACCCTTTGATTTTTCTTTTAGGGCATACCCTCTTTACATTTTTTTAAATTTTTTGATTTTTTGATAATATGGAAAACTTTACAGCAAGGAAAGGATGAACATATTACATAGCTCAACCAGTCAATCATGAAATATGACACCTATTGATATAGGAGTACAACAGTGGCTCCACTTGGGGATGGCTTTCCTTGGTGGAAAGTCAAGAACAACAGGTTAGATGGCCTTATGAGTAACTTTTACTGTTTCTGAAATTTCCCTTTGCTGGATCTAGAAACTGTACAAAAGGATGATGTAAAATATATACACTATTCTTGAGTTGATTCAAACAACTATACATTTGTTCTAGATAGCTTTTAGTTGGAGTATTTGTTCCTGCTCCCCAGTCTTCTTCTGCAATCTGACATTCAATTGAATTTTAGGGCTCTAATAAACTGAAATGAGGCAAAACAAAATGGTAAAGTTCCTTCATTAATTTCAACATCTACTGCACTTTCCTCCTCATTCTCATTGCTGCAATAAACAAGCTAATCACTTCTTTCAAGCTGTTGAATTTGAATTTCCTTATGTACATGTTAGAGTCAGGATATATCAACAAACTGGATCAAAGTAATGTTTCAACATTCGACCATTCACTGGTCCTTCTTCTGTTTTTGTACCATCCAGGCTCTTCAGAAAGTAAGTATTGTTCCCTTGCAATGCTTGGATGATGAATGGCCCTTTCCACAGGAAGTCAAACTTCCCATGTTTTCCTTTTTCTTCTCTCCTGGAATCCAAACTTAGAACTTTGTCTCCAATGTAGAAATCTTCTGCTTTGGTCCTTTTATCAAATATTTTCTTGAGTTTTTCTTGTAACACTTGGGATCTTTGGTGCACTTCTTCTCTGGTCTGTTGCAAATGGATGGTCTGATTTATTCTTCTTTGAATGTTATTGGGTTCCACCTAAGCTTCTTGCAGCAATTTCATCACAGGAACTCCTAAAGATGAAGGAAACACAGCCTCCATGCCATAAACTAGCTCATAAGGGCTAGTTCCAATAGATCTCTTTGTAGTAATTTTGTCTGCCCATAGTGCATTTGTAAGCTTTTTGTGCCAGTTTTTCTTGTTCTCTTCCAACAGTTTCTTAATTATATTAATCAGGCTTTTATTGGAGGACTCAGCTAGACCATTACCTTGAGGGTAATAGGATATGGAATGGCCTAAATTGATATGGTATTTGCTGCAGAAATTTATCAATTTCTTGGACTTGAAGGCAGCAACATTATCAGTTATGATCTTTTCAGGACAGCCAAACCTAGACAAGATGTTGGTCTCTAAGAATCCTATGATCACTGTATCATTGGCTTGTCTAGAAGGAATGGCTTCTATCCATTTGGTGAAATAGTCTGTGGCAGTAAGGATCCATTTGTGTTGGCCAGATGAGGGAGGTGGATTTCTCTAATGAATTCCAAACCCCATTGCTGAAAGGGCTTTTCAGTGGAAATTGGTCTCAAGGGTAAGGGTAACAATTTCATTTTGCCTTCAAAAATTTGGCATTTGTGGCAAGCAGTGACAAACTTCTTTACATCAGCGAACAAAGATGGCCAGTAAAATCCAGCCCTTATGATTTTGTTTGCAATTGATTTCTAGTGCAGGTGTCGACCGCAGTCCCCTGCATGAAATTCTTTGAGAATTTTGTCAGCTTCTTCTTTTATCAAACAATTCAATAAAATGCATTCATGATTTTTCCAAAAAAGAGCATTATCTAAAACACAGAATTTTGAAGCTTTCATCTTTAAAAACCTTTTCTTTGTTCTGGATAACCCTGAAGGAGCCTGCAGGTTTAATAAAACATGAATTATGTCAGCATACCAAGGTGATTCTAAGAAGGCTTGGCTGATTTGTGGGGTCGCCATCTCTTGTTCGTTATCCAGTTCATTAATATCGAGGGCTTGAAAGTTTGTTTCAATCATGAGTTTAGCTAATCCATGTCCTTTTATCAGCTTTGTAGGTTTTATTTCAATGTCATACTCCAATATTTTAGCAATCCATTTACCTCATTTGCCTTCAATTCCATCCTGAGTCAGGATATCTTTAACAACAACATTTGGTGCATAAGCTATTACGTGTGAGTACAATATGTAGACTTTGAAGTCTTGGATGGCTTTCACAAGTGCATAAGCATGTTTTTCCATGCTTTTGTCTTTCAGAGGCGCATCTCTAAGTGCTTTACTAAAAAAGGCTATGGGTTTTTCACATCCTTGATCATCTTTTTGTAGTAAAACAGCTACTATGGAGTGTTCAGATGCAAATGAGAAAATTATGAAATCTCTGTCGAACTTTGCACTGGTAAGGATTGGTGTTCTGGTTAAAGCCATTTTAATTTCTTCAAATGCTTGTTTGGCTTTTGCTTTCTATTTAACCTTTGAATCCTTTTTTAACATGTTGTTCAGTAATCTAATAAATTCAGCCAAATTAGATATGAATCTTCTCAAAAAGTTAATCTTCCCTAGGAAAACTTGAAGCTCTTTGACATTTCTGGGTTAGAGTATTTGCAGCATAGCTTCTATTTTAGCAGGATCAATTCTGATGCTATCTTTGGAGATGATATGGCCTAGAAGTTTACCTTCTTCTAGACCAAACAAAGACTTTTTAGGATTCAGTGAAATACCATACTTTCTACATGTTAGGAACACTTGTCTCTAATGATCTAAATGTTGCTGGTCTAATTTAGAAAACACAGTGAGGTCATCTAGATATATAACCAGAAAATCATGAATCTCTTTTGCAAAAGCTATGTCTCTTGCTCGTTGAAAGGTTGCCCCTGCATTCTTAAGTCCGAACGGCATTTTAACATATTTAAATGTACCCCATGGTGTTGTGAATGCAGTTTTTCTTGGTCATCAGGATGAACCAGTATCTAATTAAAACCTGAAAACCCATCCAAAAGTGAAATCCTAGAAGCACCTACTACTCTTTGTAAAATATGATCCATTTTAGGTAAAGGGTAGTTGTCCTTCAAAGAAACCTTGTTTAGATTTCTTAAGTCAACACATAATCTGATTTCTCCTGTTTTCTTCCTTATAGGCACTAAATTAGATACCCACTCTGAAAACCTGATCAGAGCAATTATCCTCGCATCATGCATTCGTCTGATTTCTTTTTCAATTAAAGGAAGTAGTACAGGGTTGATTCTTCTGAGCTTTTGTTTGAATGGTTTTTTATTTTCCTTGAGGGGTATTGTATGTTGAATAACAGAGGTGTAATAAGATTTGAGGTCTTCATAGCTCCAGGCAAAAACATCCTGGAATTCTTTGATCAGTTCAACATACTTGAGCTTTTGGTCAAGGGGCAAATATTTGGACAATTTTACTATTTTTGGGTTCTGTTCAGTTCCTATGTTGTAGTATTCAATGTCTGCTTTTGGAGGTTCCATCTGAGGTTTTTTTGGAATATCGTTGAAATCAAAGAGATCTTCCAAAGGAGTTAATCCTTTGGGCAAATGATTGTCTTTTAAATCGATAATTTCATATTCTCCTTCAATAATCTCATCAATATATGTTTCTTTAAGATCTTGTATTTCCTCTTTGGTAAAATTTGTTGGATGAAGCTTTTGAGTTGCATTTTCTGCTGAAATGTCTGTTCGCATTTGATTTGTTGGGTCCAACTCACTAACTGTATCTCCATCTACGTTAGTGCTAGAAAATTCCTCTTCTAGGGTCAAAAAATTATTGATCTGTTTATCACTTTCAAACACTTGCTAGTTCTTCAAATTATCAAGTATGGCTGGTCTGTGCCTAATTTCTGCTGTGAATTGATGATTTGTTTCGAATGGTAATTTACAGGTGCTGGCAAACATTGCTAGGCTATGGGATTGCAAGTTATGTTTTCTTGGGATTTTGGTAAGCTGGGTTTCCAAAAATGTGTTGAGGATTTCTATATTTGTTCCTCTGTACTCTCTCAATCTGGGATCATTTGTCAAGAAGTTCCCTTTTATTTATTGAATGATTAAATCAGAATCTCCTATGATTGGCACTCTAGTTGCTCCCAATTTTTTGACCAGTTTAAGACCTAGAAACAGAGCTTCATACTCAGCCATATTATTAGTGCATCTAAAGTTCAACCTGTAGGCATGGCCTTCAACATGATTGTTTTTGATATTGTGCACCCAGACTCCTGCTCCTACTCCTAATTTGTTCACAGAACCATCAAATACCAAGTACCAAAGGATTTCATGTTCAAAATTAGTATCTGGACTTTCAGGGGTCTGTTTAATAGGGAGATCTAGTTTTTCAGTTTCTTGTGATTTCTCTGATGTTTCATGATTTTCTGAAATTTCATGGATTTGGGCACTAGACTTTGCATTTGTTGTTTTTTCTGTTTCATCTTTTATTGCGTGTGGGGGATCAATTTTATTATTGTAAAGGATAAAAGATTCTATCCGAATGTACCGAGTAGATAGGGAAATTTTGAGGTTTCTCTTGGCTACTTACTACATACTTCATTAATTTTTCTCTGTAAAGTCTCTTTGGTTGACCAAATACTGAAATAGTAGCATAAGACATGTCTAACTGCAGAGATCCTTGAAGCTTTGCACCCCAAGATCTAGACAATAACATACCATACTTCGGAGGAATATCAGCCACTACTATGTCCATTAAGATGGTTTTGGTAGGATATTGGACTAATGACACACATAAGTCTTTGATTAAACCCAAACATTTGACCTGACTTGAATCAAAAGAGAAAAGATCTTTATATGGCCTGGTGATGTCAAGGTCAGGTTTCTCCATTACAGATTTAGGCATTAAGTTATGGGAAGAATCGAACATGGCGTTATGGAGTATATTATCATGTATTTTTAAAGCCACATAAAAAGGAGGAACTTGTCCCTCTGCTATTTTTCCATTTACTTCAGGGCCAAATATCAATTCAGGTTGGTCATCAAAAACATTCACTGACTCTTCGTTGACAGAAAATTTGAGCGATCTGCTGATTTGACTTTTGTAGACATCATGTTTAGCTAATTCTGATAAAGGAACAACTATCTTTAGTTTGCCTACTTCTGTCTCAAAATTCAAAGGTTTTTCGGTGTGAGTTTTTGTATTTCTGACAGCTGAATTTTCTGTGTTTTTCTCCTCTTCAGCAGTGGGATTATGAGTTGAAGTTGTTTCCAATTCATGTTCTAGAGGTTGTTCTTCTTTTTCTTTAGAAGGAATAGCAGTGGAAGGTTTTCTGTTAGGTGGCTGATTGTCTAACATGTCTTCAACAATTGGTTTATTTGGGTTAGGACCTGTTTTAGAAAGAATATGTACAGGGGGGTTGTTGATCTTACCTTTGTTGAGTAGCTTGGTATCTTTCTCTTTGTTGATTTCAGGGACATCTATCCTTCTGCTCCTCAAATTGTATTATTTGTGGACTTCATAAATGGTTGTATCATATCCCTCCCTAAAGTCAAATGATTCACCTGACTAAGTTTGGAATTGTTTCACAATGTGAGCTTCTTGATCCTCTTGGGTTAAGAAAACTTGTTGTTCATTGTTGAGTCCCATCAGATTAATTTGAGTGTCTTCTGTTGGTTCATCAGAAGTTGAGGCTTCAGCATAATTTTCTTGAAATGGGGGCTTGATATTTTGGTCAGGCCTCGTCTTTCCAGTGTTAGGATTTTGGTTCTTCCTGAAATTTGGATTTATCCCAGTGTTAGTTGGTTGACCATCCCAGGGGGATTTTCTCTCAATTGTTTCTACTCTATCTCCAAGCCTATCCATTCCTTTGATAATAACATCTAATTTTTGTTCAAAGGCAAAAGGTTCTTCTTTGCAAGGTGTTGTTCTTTCAGCTTTGGCTCTAGATCGTTTAGATATTAGGTTGGCCTCAACGCTGACAGCTATACTCTACATCTCTTCTAAGTTTCGAGGAGATCTTGCCCTAAGTTGGTATGCCATATCAGAATCAAATGCATCAGGGAATTTGATCAAGGCCAAACCTGGAGGAGGTGTGAAATTTTGAGGAATAGCATTATAGACATTATTAAATCTGGAACAGTAATCTTGGACAGTTTCTTGTGTACCTCTTCTTAGGTTTTCATATTCTGATAAAATGTGGAGAGGATCTTTTTTCTTTTCCCATCTGTTCAAGAAGGTCTGATAAAGAGCTTGTGGGTCATTGATATTGTTTGCAGGGAAGGCTCTAAACCAGGTTCTAATATCTCCAGTTAAACTTTGAACAAATACTTTCATTCTAACATCATCATCATCAATCTCATAGTTTTCAAAATAGTAGGTCATTTTCTTGGTATGTTTTTGAGCTGTGTAACTACCAGTACCATCAAAATAGGTGATTTTACCTTGATAGTCTTGAGGCATAGCCCCTTGATTTGCAGGTAAATTTAGGGGAGTATATCGGTTTGCCATGGTTGCAGAAATAACTGGGACAACTGGAAGAGTAGGGGCAACAATGGGAATGTGTGTTGAAGATGGAGGAGTGGAAAGGGTGGTTTGAGGTGCTGATGGTAAACTTGGAGAAGCTATAGTAATCACAGAAAGGTTTAGTGTTTTTTCAGAGGTAAGCTCAGATTGAATGGATTTCTGCAAATGTTTGTCAAGGTGTGAACTAGCAGAATTTCCTTGGCTCTCTTGGCTTGTACGAATCCTAGAAATCAGATTAGGATTTTCAAATACAGGTGGGGGATTAAGATCAGGATTTGATCTGGTGTAATGAATCCTTTCTGAAGCCAGTTTCTAGGTGTGTTTTTGGTTTTTCTCTGAAATAGGTCTGATAATACAACTTTAATAGTCTCTTCTAGGAAGTTTTAGATGTGGGAGTTTTGAACTATCCTAAAGACCTTTTGAAAAGAGGAACTGATCAATAATTTGAAACTAACAGTTTAATACATAAACCAGACCAGAGATAGACTAAAGCAGCATTTATTTACTTCTGCAATTGCAAAACATAAGTATTTTCAAAGGCTACCTGGCTAACTTCAGGCTCCACCTGTAGCTTATGAAATAAACAATAGTAACAAACAATCATTCAGGTCCCCATTGGAGTCGCCAATGATGTTATCACTCAGGTTGTTCCAAAAAGTTGTAAGAAAGGGAATACGGCCAAGGTAACCATGGACCAATCTTTTAGATACAGAATCTAGCCAATCTGTATCCAGAGAGGGCTCTCTCTTTATGATTTAGCTTTGTTTTTAAAGGTGTTAGGCTAGTTATGAAGTTCAAGGGTTTTGTTTTGAGTTTGGGTGGTGAGATTCAATAGAACAATGAGGTAAAACAGAATAGTTTAGTCCATTGGGCATGATGGAGTCAAAGAGATGGATTTCTGGATTTGGTTTCTAACAGCAGATGGCATCACAGAGCAAGGTAGTCAAACAGGGAACAAATGAAAAACTTGAAGCAGATGGAATGGGCTCAAATGGTTGAAGGGCAGTTAAGAATCCTTCAACATATTGAAAGGGGGAAAATGGATTATTACTGATAAGGAGCAGTTAATAATTCCTCACCAAATACTCAACATGAGAGAATCAGGAAACAGGAGCAATTAAGAATTCACTGTTTATGCTAATTCTGAAGAAAACACAGAGAATAATAAAGACTGAAAACAGAGTGCAGTTAAGCAAATTCTGAATTAACCTTTTCTTTACCATTCAGATTATGAAACACAGATCATATAGTAAACATGAAAACTGTAAAACAAGAGATATAAGGGACTTATTGATCCAGAGGTTGATTCAAGAATTTTGTGACAAGTCCTCTGCTTCAATTCTTCATCCAGTAGGTCAAACGACAGTTGATTCTAACAGCTCTTTATTCCAAAGTATCTGAGTTACAGCAAAGTCTAAGAAATCCACACACACCCAACCTCTCCAAAACTCTAATGAAGGGGGTATATATACAAAAAAATATGTACAGTAGATATCTCATAAAAGTTGTGAGATAATATCTAGATCTTAACCTAAAGTAATTTACAAGTAAAATAGAAGCGGCTCGAGAAAGATAACTGATGCTGTGCTGGAGGCAGGCCTTTAGGGTTCGGCTTGCAGTTGTCTTTTGAAGTAGTTCTGCGCCGACTCTCTGTCTTTACTATTACATTCAATTCTGATCTGCTTTCTTTAATTCTTCTATGTTGCTTTTAATTTTGTTCTGACATTCTTCAATTTTGATCTGATACACTTTAATGCTTGAACTGATACTCTTTGACTTGTTTTGGTGCTCTTTAATGCTGAGATGACCCCTGTTCACCACTTTTCCTTTGGCCTTTTATGTTTCTGAAGGTCGGCTGGCTAGGGTAATAAAATATCCCTGTATATCTTTGTTTGCTTCTTCTGTGAGCTCAGAAGTCCCTCGGTTTGATTTCAATTGTGTTTGAAGAGGAAGAAAATTGTAGAATGGTCGGTCGGTTGAGGCTGCAAGCTCGTTGTTGGAGCTTTACTGGTCAGGAGGGGGTCGAAAACTGATCTGTGAACTCGCTGATTGTATGCCCGGAGCGCCTTTCGCAGCGAAAAATATCAAAAATAACCCTTTTTCCCTTTTATTGAACAAAACTAAATTTTTGCGGGAAATTTTGACTTGAAGGACGACTGACGTCAGCAGGAGATACGGGATAAATGACGTGTCGGGCGTATGGGGCAGATGATGTGGAGGTGACGTCAGCAAAGGGCGGAGAGCGTTAGTAGATGACGTCAGCAAAGGGTCAGCGGGAGGGCGGTAAGTTGTTTTTCCCACATCGCTTTTGGGCCTGGGTGGTTTCGGGCGGAGGGCTAGCGAACAAACGGGATGAGTGACGCGTGTCTTTGTATGGGAGCAATACTGCCGGTTCCCCGGGAGTTAAATAGCGGTAAATAGGGGGGTCGCGAAATGAATATCGATCGTCGGATGGACGGGGGTTGATCGGACGGTGGGCGCTCTACGGAGTTGGCGGGCGGTTAACACTACGGGCCTGACACAATAAAATGTGTTTTTTAATGGTATCAGGGCTTGTTTTGTTGGTTATTAGGGTGATTGGTTATTAATTAACGTGGGGTTAATTAATCCCAAAATTGCGCGGGGAGGTAACTAATAAATTCCAAACAAATCTATTAATCCCATTTGTACAGTGACTACGGTTATATTTAACCGGGGGTGGGGGATTAATATTTGGGGATTATATTATATATACATATTACGGGAAGGATATATTTGTATGGGAGTTATATAATAAATGTCAATTGTTAATATGAAAAATTGAATAGAACCAGTGCTAAGTTAAAAATGTTTTTGCATAAAAACTCAGGCCTAAGAAAAAGGGGTTTATACAAGAGATATGGCCATTCTCCCAAGTAAAACATATTTTCACTTAGGCAATTTATGAAATGAGATGGAGTGATTTTTAGTGATGTTAAGCAGATCTTAATATCTCTGGGGGAAATTAGTAAATGATTTGCGGAAAAGCATGAAGGGGAGTTAATTATGGAATCTGCCTCGCTTGAGCTATATCAAGAATATCTGCCTTGCACTTGTGATGGGAGTGAAAGTTAACACATTGAGAGACATGATTCATCACAAGTCTCATTCTGCAACACCAATCTACCTACCCTGCCTACTTTGCCTAACATTTTTTCTTCTTTTTACTCGGGTGCACTTGGACTGGCAAACCCTCATCAACTTTTCTTTTCTTTTCTTGATAAGCCTACCTAAATCTGCACTTATTACATCCAAAGGCTTAGATTAAACAGTTGAGCTCCTTTGCTTCTCTACCTATCTACTTATCTGCCAAGATTAAATAGCTTGGACAGATTTTATTCTCTATCTCTAAAACAGGAAATTCAAACATGAACTGGCCAAGATTAGGTTGTTTGGTCATTCAAAACTTGTGGCATAAAGTTCAACAAGCTACACACAATGCTTTATTTGCAAAAAATGAAATAGTAGTGGCATTTGGACTTGCACACTTTCCTGGTATTTCTTTATTTGGGGTTCATTTCTTTCATTTTTTATTTTGACCATTTTATTCTTTTTACCCTTTGATTTTTCTTTTAGGTCATACCCTCTTTACATTTTTTTAAATTTTTTGGTTTTTTGATAATATGGAAACCTTTACAGCAAGGAAATGATGAACATATTATAGAGCTCAACCAGTCAATCATGAAATATGACATCTATTGCTATAGGAGTACAACAATCCCTACACTAGATAGAAGCATATGTCGTAGTACACGACTCAGGGTCCAAAAATGCTTCCGACATTTCTCATTCATACATTAGTGCTTTGTTAATCCATAAGGGCCCCTCCCTGAGTTCCATTTGTGCATATCGCATGCTTAGCGTTTATGGTTCTTCAGACGCCCCTTCTTTGTCTACCAAGGCTTCTACTGCTAGCCTGCAAATTCCCTGCCCTTGAACTATTTGTGCTAGCTTTATCTCGAGGTTGAACTCTTGAAGGGCGGTTATCCAATTCCATCTGCGTTCACCCATTTCCTTCTGCATGAAGAGGGCTCTTACAGCAGGATGGGCGACGATTACTTTTGTCCTAGCTTTCAGTAAATAAGGGCGGAAATGTTTTATGGCCTTGAAAACTGCATAGCCCTGTTTCTCCACTTCTGGGCAGTTGAGTTTTACCCCTTGGAGATTAGAGCTCATATAAGAAATAGGAACTTCGTTGCCTTTTTTTATTTTTCTGAATGAGTATTGCGGCATATGAAACATCATAAGCAAAAGTGTACAAGAAGAATTCCTTGCCGAAATCGGGGTTGACCAATGCAGGAGCTTCAGTGATGGCTTCCTTGATTCGTCGAAACAATTTCTTGGCTTCATTGCTCCATTTACACACAACGTCCTTCTTCATCATCAGTTGCATGGGGCGCACTATTTCTGAAAATCCTGAGACAAATTTTCTAACGAAATTAATCCTCCCGAAGAAAGATTGCATGGCCTTCTTATTGGCAGGGGGTTGTATTCTCATGATGGTCTCTATTCTTTCAGGATCAATAACAATCCATTCTTTAGAGAGGATATGACCCAGTAGTTTCCCCTCTGTGACTACAAAGATGCTCTTCTTGGGATTCGATGAAATTTCAAACCTTCGGCATCTTTCGAAAATCTGTCTCAGGTAATAAATATGATCCCTTCTATGATATGAATACACAATGATGTCATCCATGTAAACCACTATTGATCTATTAATCAACCCTTGGAAAGCTATGTCCATAGCTCTCTAGAATGTGGCACCCACATTAACGAGTCCAAAAGGCATTCTAGGATATGCGTAGGTGCCCCATTTAGTGTTGAAGTTTGTCTTAAGATGATCCCCATGAGATACCAATAATTGATTTTATCCTAAAAGCCCATCTAATAGGGACAACATTTCAGAACCAGAAATGCACTGAAGGATGTGTTCCACAGAAGGGACAGGATATTTATCCTCTTGAGATGCTTTGTTCAGGTTTCTGAAATCAATACACAGCCTGATGTCTCCATTTTTCTTTCTTACTGGCACGAGATTGGCTACCCAGCGGGTGTGTCTAACTGGGAAGATGATTTTGGCATCCATAATTTTGTTTAATTCTTTCTTCACCAATGGTTCTAGGCTTGGATGCATCTTAGGTAGCTTTTGTTGATAGGGCCTGGCCTCCTTTTCCAAAGGGATTACATGTTGCATAACGCTGGTATCAAAGGTCTTTAGGTATTCATATTTCCACACAAAGACGTCCTTGAAGTCTTTAAATATATTGACGAATGAATTCTTTTCTTGTGGAGAGAACCCAACGCTGAGATTGACATTTTTTGGGTCTTCTTTGGTCCCAAGGTTGACCGTTTCATACTTCATGGATGAGCTATGTGTTTTGTAGTTAGTCGGTTTCTTGAATTTATCATGCAAGTCATACAAGTGCTCCATCTTAACAACTAATTTGGGAATCACATTGGGCTGATCCTTTTCCTCATCTTCCCTCTCATTCATAAGCATGTCGTGTTCTCTCTCATCAATGACTGCATTCTTGAATGTCTCCTCGCAATGCAAGAACTCAAGGATTTGCTCATCATCTTCGAACACCTGCCAATTTGAGATGTTATCAGGCACAGATGGTCTGAAAATCAATTCAACATAACATTTATTCTTCTTTAATCTGAAATCAGGCAAAAGTTTAGCAGCCATACTAGCCATCAAATCAGCATCTTGGTTTTGCCTTCGAGGTATGTATGTGATATTAAAGGAATCAAAACTGTCAATTAAGCTCCATACCTCATGCTGGTACCTTACCAGGTGTGGCGAATTGCAGTGTATCCTTTTCCTTACCTAATCCATAATTATCTGTGAGTCACCAAAAACTTTAAGATTTTTCACCTCCATATCAATGGCTTTCTTCAGGCCCTGCAGCAAGCCTTCATATTTTGTTGTGTTGTTGGTGCATGCAAACTCCAACCGGCTGGCCATCAAATGTTGGTTCCCTTGCGGGTCAATGAGAATACTCCCAACACCTGCACCTTCAAGGCAGTTAGAGCCATCAAAATAGAGTGTCCAGAATATAGAATCTAATGTTACATCAATTGAACTACTATCTAAGAAATTAGTCCTATCATCTACTATAATACAGGATAGTTCATCAATTGGATTATGGGAGGGAATTTCCAACTGTGTGTATGTCAAAGTTTCTTCAATTGTTTCTGCATGGAATTCTCCAAAACAGGTTTCTGTGGCACAAATATTGAAACTATAATTCCCAAGGATGGAGTTGGTAAACATTACAGGCTCATTGGGACCATTTAGTTCCGTTACCACATACTTCATGTATCTTTCTCGATCAACTCTCAGCATATCACCTTTTCCCTTCTGAGGCAACAAGAGATGGGACCAATCAGTTGAGAAATATCCATTGAGTTTTGCTGACCAATCCCTACTAAGAATCATTCCATAGGCTTCGGGTATATCGACTACCACTATATCAATGACCTGTGTGTACTGTGGTTTAGCAGCCATCCGAATCAACACATATTTCAATTCTCTAATTACTTTCACATTTGTCCTGTCCAATTGCATAATTCGAGTCCCAGTTTTCTCAGGTATTGCATGTAGTCTTTTAGCAACAGCATAAGGCATCATAGTGGACAAGGCATCGGAATCTACCAGGAAATTGTGTACGTTCATGTTGAGGATTTCAAATGTGATAAGGAAAGGTGGGGTCATGCATTTTCATTTTCTCCCTATCATGGCTGCACTGACATCTTGGGGGTTTCACTTCATTTTGGTTAGAGTGGCTTCCATAGCTGAGGGCATTTGGGTTGCAATGGAGGTGTTGATAGGTCTGGACATTGACTTCTTGGTTTGGCTGCTTGGAATGGTGGCAGTTTTGGAATTTCTCTCATTCATAGCTTTCAAGAGCAAATATCTTTGTTGCGTTAATTTCAACAAATCAAAGTATGTGATATTAGCCCTAGATTTCTTAAGATCATCCACAATATTGTAATCAATGTTATAAATAGGATAGGGCAGAGTAAACATACCGGTTTTTCCATTCTTAGGAGGGAGTTTACAATCTTGAGTAACCTTCATTGCAGTGGGAGATGCATTTTCTTTCTCTGGATGGTTTGCGACAGGGGTATTCTTGGATAGACCACTAGGTCTACTCTTCTCAACAGGAACTTTGGGAGTAGGTGCCTTCACAGGGCGGACATCTTTCTTGGTTTGATCTACAGGTTTCATCACACCTGCAAGTGGCACTTTGCTTCTTGTGTGGATTTCATTAGTGTGGATTTTTGCCATACTGTCTCCTTGGTCATCATCATTCTCATTTGTATAGAAATCCCACAGTACGTTGATTTGGGTTTCTTCTTCCAAGGGCTCTTCTACTTGGTATTCTTCCTCATCTTTTTGTTCTGGCTCTAGCTCCACTATAGGTTCTTCTGCGTTTAAATTCCCTTCATTGGGTGGAGCAGGAAGTGTAAGCGGACCATGACTACCCTCTGTCTTCTTACGATAGAAAGGTTTGAAAGGTTTTCTGTTGTTATACTCTCCTCCACTCCCTTTCGTACTCACTCTAGAATTCCTTTTCATATCGATGAATGTATTTGTCAGCTTCTTAATGATCCAATGCAAACCTTCTACATCTGTGGTATCCTTTTCTTTGGTTTCAGCCCCTTTGTTATCACTCCCATTAATTTTCTTGGATGCTTGAGAGGCTTTCTTTTCTCCGGTTGTATGGTGGCATGCTGTGAGACTGAGCATTTCATTCTCGACTTTTACTGCTTCATCGATAGCACCTTGTAAGGTTTGTGTGTTACTCCTTTTGACCCACATCGCAATAGGGATAGGGACAATAGTGATGTAAAATTCCATGAGCACCTCTTCTGTAGGTCTGGCGGTGGCTGGGATTCTGTTGAACAAGGTGTTGAACCGGATATTAAAATCCTTAACCTTTTCTTTGGTTTCCATTTTCAAACAGGATAGTTCTAGGACTAAGGCAGCAAGGGTTTTGTCATCGCCATACTTGTCTAAAAAGGCCTGTTGAAAGGCAGCCCATGAGGTGATCGATCCGGTTCTCAAGCTAAAGTACCATGTGGAAGTTGCACCAGTGAGGGTAAAAGGGAATAGGTGACAGACTATATCTTCATCAGCTACCCCCAGAATGTGCATGGCCAAGAAGAACGAATTGATATGGTTTTCAGCGGTGTCTCCCCGCTCAGGGTCAAATTTAGGCAGTACCTTTTCTGCATTCTTGGGTAAGGGATGTTGCTGCCCAGGTATCACCATGACATCCTGAGCGAGCCAAGGAGGTAGTGCTCCTAGAGGAGGTGGGAGTTGGTTCCCACCCGGTTGAGGAATATTAGCCATATCAAGGTGTTTTGGCCAGCAACAACCCCCTTCTTATTTAGTGTTATTACTAATACTAAATAAGTGGGGACCCTTAGTCAAAATTTAAAAAAAATCAATTAGTGCTTGTATTTCCTTTTTCAATCAAACTTACCATCAAAAACTTAAGAAAATACCCTTGAAAAATCTAAAAAGCTTAAGTTTTATGATAAAATATAATTATTCCTTAGGAAATATCGTATCGCAAAAGAATAATAGGGTACCTCCTTGCAAGCCGAATTCTAAAACTGCGAGATCGCAATACGGGACTACAAACATATATCGCATCACATGCATCAAAGACCGCTTACGTTGAAAAACTTTAAACTATCGATATGTGATGGAGAATATCACAAATCGCATTTCGCAGAAAACAAATTAACAAAAATTTTCATATGCCATGCTCATGTGATATTGCAATATTGCAATGTTGCGATATTGCGATTATGTAGCAAAGCGGCAACGCGATAATGCGATATGATGGATTTGCGATATAGCAAGCAAATGATATGGTGATTCTGCAATATTGCGATCTGCGATATTGCGAAGAAAATCGCAAAATCGCTTCATTGTAGATCTTTCGGGCTCATTGTTCAAAAAAGTATTTTCCATAAACTGAGGCCCGGTTATGTGCTTTAATGCTAATTAAATGAGGTAGTTGTTGATCATTAATGAAATAGGGTTTTGTGCTTATCAAGAAGTCATTTCACGTAAGGTGGTATATTTTATACGTCTTCAGCATTTAAGACTTTCCCATCACCTTTCTTATCATTATTCTCACTTCACTTGTAAATTGCACGAACAGAGAGCAGAGAACGATACAAAGCAGTACGCAGAATACTATGGGAAAGAAAGGCAAAACCCCGAGTTCTGAAGAGAAGGAAATGGTGCCCTTGTATATAGACACTGCCTATAACAGAGACGCTGGTATTGATACCTGGGAAGGCATGTATAATCTACTTGAGGAAGAAAATCCCAGAGTAATGGAGGTCGAGGCTACTATAGGCTCACA
This sequence comes from Pinus tabuliformis, assembly GCA_031772625.1. Lineage (NCBI taxonomy): Eukaryota > Viridiplantae > Streptophyta > Pinopsida > Pinales > Pinaceae > Pinus > Pinus tabuliformis. Next base: position 321,406,903 of record CM062814.1, on the reverse strand, counting down.
TAGTTCTTTTGAGGCATCCATCACAGAACTTGCTTGTTCATTCTTACACAGGATAGCGGCGAAACCCAGAATTCTTCCATACATAGACATGGTTAAATGGATACTAGATAGCATTGATATCAGAGACAAAAAATTTAAGATTCAAGGTCAAAAGCTTACGGAATCATTATTTTCACAAATTTTGAGCTTTATATCCGCTAAAAGAAAAAGCGCAAAAGGCGAAAAACGCACCTGTTAGCGTTTGAAATTTCACCTCAGGCTGAAAAGGAAAATCTCAAAGCTACATCAAACCATTCAGCCTCGTAGCTAGCCCTACGGGGCAGGAGAAGGCTCTCTCCGGTCAATCTCAGTAAATTTTCAATAGGAAGAGATGACCAATCAAGGTAACACAGATATTAGGCTAGTAAACTGATTTGAAGGTTGATTTGGGGGTTTTTTGGGGTTTTTGGTGGCAAATTGAGGATCCGCAATTTAGGGTGCGGGGATTGGACACAGTTTCTGCAGGGAAGTCTTTGGGGCAAGGTAGGAGATTGTGTAGATGTCTTTACCTGAAATGGATGATCTGGAAGAAAAGTAAGAAGGCTAAAGAGAGCAAACAATGGATTTGAATTCTCTTTAGACAGTAGAAAACATAGAAATTAAACAAATTTGAAAGCAGAGCATGCAAGCATGAATTCTAACTTTATCACTTCATTTGTTTAATATGCAGCAGTATAGAAAGGAAATGAATCACATAACAAAGCTTACAATAACATGAAGAGACACACCATCAACACAATGAGTCCACAAGAATCCCAATGATGACTGCAAAACCCTGGTCTTCCTTAGCCAAAAATTGCAGAGATACAAGCAAAATATACAATGATAGTTCCTCCCTCAAGAGTCCAACCATGAAAATGAGCATGAAAGTACATAATATAGATGATCTAACCTCTTTCCCTGCCTCCATGGGTCGAGCTCACTATCCTAGGAGCTGTTTGAACAACTTCTAAACTAAGCACTACAAAATAGGCAGTCAAAACAACTTGCCTCTAAAAACTTGGAAACCAGTTCATACAGTCAATTTTACCCTTTTACATGAGAGAAACTTCTAGAAGAGTAAAACAAGAGTAAAAGTACCCAAAAAGTGCCACAAGTACAGTCAAAAATATCATCATCGACCTCAGCAAGTCAAACTGGTGCTAATCTGCAAATTCTGGGCTGAACTGGTCAAATCTGGCCAAATCTGCTCAACGGGTCGCGCACTTTGGAGGCCTGTTTGGAGGCCTTCCCAGTATCAGAATCAGGTGTAGGATAGCTCGTTGGAAAGGTCTCTGAGTCTACTTTCCAACCCAACTAGAATTTTTGGATTTGGAGGTCATTTGCCTAGTAAAAAGTCAATTCTCCCAAGACTACTTCTGCAGCTCAAAAAAGGGGCAGAAAGTCAAAATTTGACTGTATTTTGACCTTTTGGAGGCCCAAAACTCCATGAAAACTAAAGGTAATGGATGGGCATATGTAACTTTGCATGACAAATCCACCAATGCTGAGTTTCCGCAAAACGGAGCTACGATGACAAAGGGTCTCACCGGGGGTGAGACCCGTTGAGAAGCCAAAACCTGTAAATTGCCCAAAAATGCCAAAAATGAGCCAAAACTTCCAAAAAAATTTGTACTTGGTGCTGTGAAGAGGCTAGTGAGTGTCATGATGAGTGAGAGAAGCCTCGGCCAAGATGCGGAGTGGGTTGGCCTTCTTTTTCCTCCCAAGAGCCTCGGTCAATCTTCTTTGAAACACTTTCATCTTTGCTTTACAAACGTGCATCCTAGCCCAATAGTGGTTTTTCATGTTTCTTAGCAGCCTTTTGTCTTGGTTGGCCTTAGCCAACAGCCTCTCCAAGTGTGCATTGACCCGGATGAGCATGGATTCTCTCTCAGCAGGCAATAGGTCACCGGGCCTCCTACGGTTTAGGACTCTATCACTTTGAATCCTCCAAATCTCATCAAGGGCCTTCTCCTCCTCCAGCTGAGTGTTCCGCTGCTCTAAATATGTGATGGTCCACTGAGCACCCTCAAGTCTCCGCTGCAAAGTCTCATTCTCGGCCCTGAGCTACTGAATGATCTCCTTTGCCTCCTGGCTAGGAGAACTGACCTCAAGATCGATCACTGGATCCTCGTGAACCATGGGCTCTTTGTCCCTCTACAATACATCTGCTGGTGAAGAAAGCGAGGCCCCTTCCACATGCTGTGGAGATAACACTCGCTGCTCTGACGATGAAGGCGAGACCCCTTCCACTTGCTGTGGAGATAATACTCGCCTAGCTGCTGCAAATAAGGCCCTTGGGCCTTTCTGATAGGTGACCATAGGAGTAGAGCTGAGATGTCGAGTGATGGGAGCATCGGGCTGCTGTGATGGTCCTCCCTCCTCATGAATAGCCTCCTGATGTGGCTGAGGTGGCACTGTGAAAAACTCACGGGAGATGAACTCCTCCCATGAGATGCCCTACTGAGTCAACTGATGCAAAACAATGAGCTGAATCAAACCATAGTGACAAAGACTCCTGTACTGCTAGGCCGAGGTCTTCCTCTGCAACATAGGTACCATCCTCTGAATGTTCTGAAACAGAAAGACTGGGAGGTTCATCATCCTCACCCGGGTGAAATGCATCAACAGGCGAATGTGATATGAATACACCTGCGAAAATCTGCCCTCACATGTGAAATAATGCATGATGAGTCTCATGAGGGGAGCATACTCACTCCGAAGAAATCTGAATGGGAAAACACCTGTCAACAGTTTCATAAATGATGGCCGGATATATGGCTCAAAGTGAACAAAATCAAGAAGTCTGCGCTTAGACCACACCTCCCCCACATTCGGTATACATGTAGCCTCTGAGATCACCTCGGGTGTCAATATGAAATTCACCCCTGCAAGAGTGACATGTCCATCATGGAGGTGTAAGACAAACAAGCGGGCCAACTCTCTATGATGCTGAATCTGAGAGAGCCTCTCACAAAACTGATAGCATGACATGTACTGGAAACAACTCAGTGCCAAAGGACAAGCCTGTAACTCTGCCAATGAAGTGGGCTCCTCCCTCCTATGGTGTACGACCATCTCTTTGAATGGTCATCACCTTGCTCATAAATCTCAGTATCTGACATGGTTTTGGAGCAAGGTGGGCAAACTGAAGGAGTAAATGAACTGCTGCCTCTGCCTGCAAAAGTACTGAACTCTATGCTGTTTCAAGGGGAAAAAACATGAGGGGAATGTTAGGGGAGGGAACTTCTTAACAAGGAATGGGAATATATGATAATAACAGGGAATTTTTAAGGGAAACTTTACATATTGTCATGCATATAGGAACAATTTAATCATTGGGAAATCATTTGCAAAGAACATCTCATTATGGGACAAAACATGTATGATAATGAACATGAAGGGGCATACATGAATCAACAGGGACATAAAGACACCATACACAAATTTGCTTGCAGGAGTTCATGTGTGGCATAGGGCAAATTTTGCTCTTTTTCTGTTCTTAAGGAGTGCATGCACATTAAGGGGTACATACTCATCATTTTCACATAAAGGGAAAGTGTTCATGCACAAGGAGATGTCAAAGATATATAGGAGTTTGTACATGCTTTTAAATATACAGCACATTAAATTTACATGACTCTCTTCTTTCTTTACAATGTATCTTTTCTTTTTTTTTTTAGTTTTTGCATGTGTATGGTAGAGGGAATTAGGGTTTGAGTGCTTGTGAGAGGGGTAGGGTTTATAACTTAGGGATGGGGGTAGGGCAACATTTTATGTGCAAATGAAATAGGACAGAGATGCCAGCATGATTATTAATGAAAGAGGGGAAAAAGGAAGGGATCAATGGGACAATAAACACTTGAAACAGTCACAAAACCCTAGCATTTTACAAACATTAGCAACAGCCATATTAATCCATTCACTTGCAAATTTAAATGATGAAACCATGACACACATCATTATTTCCACCACCCATATCAACATTCATGAATTGAGTGCCTACCTCGATCGATTTAGCAAGTTTGAAGAGGAATGAGGGAATTTATTTGCAGTTTTGGAAGCTGGCAGACGAACGGGTCGCGCACACCCCTGGACGGGCCGCGCACAGCTCAACGGGTCGCGCCTGTTGTGTTTTTGCACTGCCGGAAGCTGCTGGACGGGTCGCGCACCGCCCAACAGGTCGCGCACGAACCTGGACGGGTCGCGCACCTGGAAACTGCCCGAAACACTTGTATCTTCGCCTTCTTCTCCTTGCATGCTCTCACAATCTCTCTTGGAAGCTCGAAATGCATAATAAGATTGTAAGGAGGGAGAATTACCTTTTATAATCTCACTTTTGAAAAAATTTCATCCAAAACCCACTTTATAAAGTTTATTTTGTCACTTTTTAAAAACACTGATTTTCTTGGTTTCCTTTATCCTGAAGTTGACTTTTTGAGTGCTTTCACCTGATTCTTTTTGCAGGGAGATCATCTGAAGGACTGTGGCAAGGGGACCAGGGTTTTTGCTGCCTTTCTGAAAATTTCTTGGACACTTATTCTTTTTACAAAAATTATCATGACCTTGGCTTTAAAAAACAGGGTTTTTAAATCCAAGGTTAAAAATGAGCTATACATGATCAAAATTTCAAAGGAACATGTTTACCATCCTCCCTCTGGCTTGCTGAACACTCAAGGACTCTCAGAAACATGACCTTGCTAACCTTGCTAAGACGACTGACCAAAACCCTAGACCTAGAATTTTGACATTAAGACCAAACAAGAGCATTTTGACAAACTCAATGACCTGATGTGACCTGATCCAGCAAAGCCAAAAGGGATATGAATAGACCAGCTCCTCCATCAGGGTTATGGCATGCCTAACGGGATGCAAATTTTGACACTGATGGGACACCTACTAATGCAAATGCAAAGAGCTTTGATCACTGATGGAGGGCTTTCAAGACCGACACTAACAGCACCAAGGAAGTCCGGATCAAGAAATGGAGGCAGTTTCCGATGCGCGATGCATCGCTGGGAAAAACTTCTTGAAAAGGAAAGCTTCTAAGTGCTCAGTCACCTGTAAGCCCAGAAATTTGAAAAAAAGAACACTAAAGCCACACAGCCAGTGGATGACTCTCAAGTGTATCATCAATTCTGCCAAGAAGATGGCGCCAGCTCTTGCCGATTTTGTTTTCGCAGCACAGCTAAAATCGGAAATCAGTCAGCCGACTCTTCTCAAATAGATGCTGAACGTGTGCGACTTCAAGGAGAAGATACAGAAGTAGTTAGTAATTTTAATTTTAGGTTCAGTTTTAGTTTTAATTTTGTTTATTTTTGCCCAAAGTGAGGACGGTCATTTAAACCGTATCCTACATTTTTGTAATAAGTTATTTTTATATTTAGTTAGTAGTATTTAAACCCTTCTCACGCATTTAGAGAAGGGTCCTGAAATTTGTCAAAAACTCATCCCCAGAACATGCACTTTTGTACCCTCTGTGGAGGTTTCGATGAATGAATGGAACAGGATTTATCAATATCTGTATTTAATATCTGCTACTGATGTTGCATTTTTGTACTCTTAGTGGATGTTGGGTTACGAAGAGATAAATCATTATCGTTGGAAGCTCATGAGTAGGACTAGTTATAAATGGTACTTCTATCTCTTAACTATTTCTTCCTTTGTGTTAAAAGTGATATTCAAGTTCAGTTGTTTATATATTGATGTGCGAATGCTTGAGTTATCATTTGGCACTTTTGTACGGTGATAGCTATTTATTTATGCTTAATGTATGAGTAGCTTATTATGTGATATGCCTTTCACAACTGTTTCGTCTAACTTTTTATACGAAGTGGTTTATCTGTATTGAATTATTTTCTCATAACAGTTGAATGATCTTTATTACCAATTGTTATCTGAAATAATTTTAGATCGCATAATAGAAGGATTACACCCCGGGTTAATGTAGACTTAGATATTTCTACTTATTAGAATACCATGTACATGTCATTAGATTAGAGTTAGAATTATAGCATCTCCATTAGGAACTTTTAGAAGGTAAATATCAATTCTTCACACACACACACATAAATTGGGAAACTGGTCCCATATCCCCAGTCGGACCTACTATACCAAACGGAAAAGGAGCTACTAACCAAGGTCTGGACCGGGTGGGTATCTCCCTTGTTGTAGACCCGATTTTCGGGGCTTCAACATATTTGGCACTAGAAGGAGGGCCACGAACTATGAATGGCAAGCAAGTCTAAATCTAAATACCATTCCGAGAGTAAATCGCCCTCACCATCTCCCCAAACTTATCCATTGCATTTAGAATCTTTAAATCTAGAGTCAGAAGTCACTGGAGCAACAACTGCTGCTATAAACCCTGACACTTTAGAAAAATATACTATCGAACCTCCTGAGGTTGAATCTTTGATTCACAAACTTTAGCAATTTTCTATATCTCCTCAAAAATCTGATAAATCTCAAGGTAGTGTGACTTCGCAATATAACCCTGTTCATCCTCCTACCAGATTAAAGAGTGAAAAGTTTGGTGTTCAGCCAACCGAGTTACCTCTACCTACAAGGAAGAGAGCAAGGAAATCTCCTAAAGGGTCCGATAGCGAGACTCTTTCGTTATCATCATCCATCTCAACCTCTTCACCGCGAAGTCAACCATCCACCCCTCCACTTCAGATCATTGTCCATCAGTCCACCGGTACTTCCACATCTCCTTCTCAATCATCTGGAATCGTAATATCCTCATCTTCTCAACCACAGGGATCATCTTCTGCACTTTCCTCTGTTAGTAGTTCAGCGATGGCTCAATCTCCATGGAATAACCCAGGGGCAGTCTTAATGCCTGCGCCCTTGAGTCAGTTACCGGCCCATCTTGAAAAAATGGATGCCTAAATTTAATCCTGAAGCAGGCATGCTAGTGGAAGAACATATAAATAACTTTATGTTATCCATAAATCTTAATGGAGTTACCAATGAAGACGTTGTTGTTCGACTTTTTCCTTATACTCTGCAAGGAACAGCCGAATCATGGTATTTCTCATTACCGTCTAGATCTATTACTAGTTGGGAGATTTTCCAAGAACAATTCTTGACTAAGTTTGGTGATGATAGGTCTACGACAACATTGATCAATGACCTATCTAACCTTAGGGCTGAGTCAAAAGAACCTATCAAAGATTTCAATTTACGTTTCAATAAAATCTTAAATAAAATTCCTGCTGCTTCTCAGCCTAGCGAAGAGGTGCAAAGTGAATGGTACATCACTGCTTTACCATCAAACATAGAAATCTTTGTTGATAGGGCTAACAAAACAACTTTAGTTGAAAATATGAAAGAAGCGATAGCAATAGAGAAACGTATTATGGCCTTATAAAGAAAAATGCAATAGAAGAATGAAAATCCAAGAAGGTTTCTTTCAAGGAAGATCCCAAGAAAAAAAAACTAAAAGATCCATTCGATTTAGAAGGATTGCAAAAAGTTTTGAAGACCATGTCTAACAAGATGGTCGACATTAAGAAACAAGTGGCAGAAACTTTTTCTAAAAAGCCATACAGACCTTCTAAAAGAAACCCTTCGACCGATTCCAAACGCCCTAATGTTGTTACAAGTGTTGAATCTGAAGAAGATGAAGAGGAAATCGCTACTAAGGAACATACCGATGAAGAAGAAGTCGTAGAGTTACAAAGTATGAGGGATTTCATCATCCCAGATGAAGAAGATCAAGAGGCATCCCCGGTCAGTACTCGCAGCAGAAATCAACTCGATCCTCCTCAACCTACACCTAAGCCAAAGAGCGCAAGCCCAATGACTAAGGATAAAGTCGCAGCCAAGAAAACGACACCTAAAGTGACTCAAACCAGCCCAGTCCAAATGGACTCATCGACTCCATCTAAAACACTGATTGTTTCGGATGAAATGGAGTATAATATCATAAAAGACATGAAAAATACTAGGGCCAATATCACCCTTTACGAATTGAGCAAGTTAAAACACCAGCAAAAGGTACTTTTGAAAGAATTGCATGCTGTACCAGTTGCACCTTTTCCCGCCACTGTAATCTCTCAAGCTTCCCATGACATGGGAAGACCTCCAACTAATGCAATGAATAAAGTGGATCCAAACGATATCGCCTTAATTGGAGGAAGATCGAGATCTCATACTCCCCATTTCTTCTTACTTATGAAATTTTCAATAAAAATTTGCATAATTGCTTAGTGGATTCTGGAGCTTCATCAAATATTTTACCAAAGTCAATATGTGCAAAAATTGAATGTTCAACCACAAAAATCAGTTGTACGCATAGTTCAATTAGATCGATTGCAAGTCGAAGTGATTGGCGAATTAAATCAGGTTACCATAAGGTTGTCATCCAACCCAAAGGTATGTCAAGTTATCGACATTTTAGTTGCTGATATTCTAGAATTTTATGGCTTAATTCTTAGCAGAGATTGGTCAGAAAAACTTCATGGATACTTTGCAACTGACTGGTCGCACATGTGGCTCCCTTACAATGGTAAACCAAATCAGATAAAAGTTGAGCGGGAAAGACATCAGAAATACATAGTAACAGAACTGGAGGGAGAAAATGAACCAGTAGCATATAGTTCTAACATCATTGGCAACTATTCAATAGATTCTTTCCTAGGAAATTTTAATGCTCATACCTCACCTTACTTAGAACATTTTGTTTTATCTCAAGTAGAAAATTTCTCTCAAAAAGATAGTTCTAAATGTATTAATTTTATAGATAGTCCTGTAAATAAATCTTTATTTTGGAAATTATTTTTTGACAGTTCTAAGTCTAACGAAGGAGTAGGAGCAGGATGTGTGTTAATAAGTCCGGAGGGAAATAAAACTATGCTAACCGGCAGACTCGAATTTGATTGCACCAACAACACTTCAGAGTACGAGGCTTTAGTCCAAGTATTATACAAAGCAATCGGATTAAATGTCAAATACCTTCAAGTTTTCGGAGATTCTGAAATTGTAATCAAACAGGTACGTAATACTATACATTGTTTATTGAGTCATTTAAAACATTACCAATCTTTAGTTCAAGATCTGACTGAACATTTTATAGCATTTAATATTTCATCAATTCCTAGACTCCAGAATGCTAGTGCAGACCTCTTAGCCAACTTAGCTTCCAAACTCATTCCTTCAGAAGATTTTAGCCCTGATCGATTTTCAATTGAATTAATTTTTAGACCATATATTCCTGATAACATTACCGATTGGAGGATTTTCAACGACAATCCTGATATCGTGAGTTTCCTCACATCTGAAGGATCCTATACCAACCAAATAATTGACGAAGACCAACATGACCAACAATTGCAACAGGATAGCATTAACAATGCCATACCTAAGTCAGTAGTCAAGTTGGAAGATCTTTATGATTTGAAAGACCAGTTTAAAAGATCTACCAATTCAAAACTCCAAAGTTCAACTTTGAATTACGAATTAGTAATCTAGGAACTGATACCAAACCATAGAATATCAATCTAGGCCTTGGTCTAGCTCCTGAAGAAAAATTAGCGTATATTCGTCTCTTGAGACAATACAAAAGTGTCTTTGCTTGGAATTACGATGAACTCAAAACGTACGACACATCCATCATCCAACATACTATTCCAATGATAGACAATGAAAAACCTGTCCAACAAAAGTTGAGAAAGATCCATCCCAATCTAGAAAACCAGATCAAATTTTAACTCAATAAGTTACTGAAAGCCAAAATATTTTTTCCCGTTCGGCATTCCAAATGGGTTTCCAATATGGTCCCTGTTAGAAAGAAAAACGGAGATATTAGAATCTGCATTGACTTTCGAAATCTTAACAAAGCCTGCCAAAAGGACAATTTTCCTTTGCCTCCCATGGAACAAATACTGCAGGCGGTCGCAGGCTCAGAATTGATGTCCTTCTTGGATGGATTCTCAAGATACAATCAAGTGTTGGTACATCCCGATGATCAGTTAAAAACCACATTCAGAACTAAATGGGGCACATACGCATATCAAAAGATGCCATTTGGTCTAATTAATGTTGGTGCCACATTTCATAGAGCCATGGACATCGCATTCAAAGGGTTAGTTAATAAATCAGTGGTAATCTATTTGGATGATATAACTGTATATTCCAAGAAACGAAACAATCATCTCAGAGATTTAAAACAAATCTTTCAATGTTGTCAAAAGTATGGAATTTCAATTAACCCAAAAAAAATCCTTTTTCGCACTAAGTGAAGGAAAACTTCTCGGATTCATAGTGTCAAAATCTGGAATTCACATTGATCCTGACAGAATCAAGGAGATTTTCGTAGTCGCTCTACCTCACAACAATAGAACCATGCAATCTTTTCTTGGCCAGATTAATTTTGTAAAAAGATTTGTTCCAGATTTTTCAAGAATTGTGTCTCCTTTACAAGCAATGATTAAAAAGAACTCAAACTTTAAATGGGGCCAAGATGAACATGAGGCATTCAATCTGATCAAACAAGCAATCATTAATGCTCCATCTTTAGCAACTCCAAACTTTTACGATCCTTTTATTTTATATACATTTGCCTCTGATAGGTCATATGTTGTGATACTCACTCAAGTAAATCAAGAGAAGGCAGAAACCCCAATTGCTTTTTTCAATTCCAATTTACAAGGGGTTGAGTTGAATTATTCAAACGTGGAGAAACAAGCTTACGCTGTTTTCAAAGCAATTAAGTATTTCAGACCTTTTATACTCAAAACACATACAAAAATCATAGTACCATTTCCAGCGGTAAGAAATCTTCTAGTATAGAAGGATGTGGGTGAGAAAAGAGCCAATTGTGTTGCTACCTTACAGGAATATGACGTAGAAATCAAACCAGCAAGTATTGTAAAAGGTCAAGGCTTTTGAAAAATGTTGGCCAGAGCATCACTGATGTCCGAAATTCCATCTGCAGAGATACAAATGTACGAGGTAAGCCTAAACGATGTTGAGTCATTATACGCTGATATCATTTACTATCTAAAGAATGGATACGCTCCTTCAAACATCGATCATACCAAGAAAAGAGCTTTAATGTTGAAATCCAAACAATATCAGCTTGTGAATGATGTTCTTTTTAGAATAATTATGATTTTGTTTTCCTTAGATGTCTTGAGAAATCTGAATTTGAAAAAGTCTTACAGGAACTCCATGATGGGCCAGCAGGTGGACACTACGCTAGAAACGCTACTGCTCATAAAATCTTACGCGCGGGCTAATACTAGCCCACATTATTCAAAGACTCACATAACTACGTGAGGAAATGCCAAGTCTGTCAAACTGCTGCTGGGAGACCAAAGAAACCATCCTTGCCACTGCAACCAGTTAACATTGAGCAGCCTTTCGATCAGTGGGGATTGGACATAATAGGTGAGATCGTTCCTCACTCTTATAGACAGCATAGATATATCCTTATAGCAACAGATTACTTTACTAAATGGGTAGAAGCAATTCCACTCAATAAGGCTAATGCTGAAAATATCATCGAGTTCGTAGATCAGTTCATCATCACTAGGTTTGGGTTGCCCTCTGCTTTAATGTTTGATAATGCATCATATTTTTCTAGTAATGCGATGACTGAATTTGCACTCAAAATGGGTTTCAAGCTTAAATACTCTGCCAATTATTACCCACAGGGGAACGAATTAGTTGAATCTACAAATAAGAACTTAATCAGGATTATTAAGCGAACCATTGATCAAAATCATAAAAATTGGCACAAGTCTTTAATATATGCTTTATGGGCAAACCGGATAACTCGCAAAGCCTCCATCGGCACTTCCCCCTTTAATTTAGTTTATTGGAAAGAAGTGGTCCTTCCAACTCATTTAGCAATTCCCTCTTTAGCCCTAGTTCAATATATCGATGAAGCACCAACTTCTTCCTTACAACTAAGGAAACTAGAAATAATTAAGTTTGGAAGAACAATGAGAACGGGCTAAAATAACTCACGCTCATCATCAAGCATTAGTAAAAGCCTCTTTTGATTCTAACATGATATCCAGAAAATATTTTCAGGTGGGAGATCTAGTTTTAAAATGGGACAAGGCTCATGAGGAAAAAGGGAAACATACAAAATTTCAACGAATGTGGCTTGGCCATTTTCAAATCATAGAAATCATAGGTCCGTCTACTTTTATGTTACAGGATTTAACAAGAAAAAGAGATTCTTTGCCTGTTAACAGATAGATCCTCAAAAATTATTTTCCATAGGAGATCATTCTTCTATTTTGTAGAATAGTTGTTTTAGTTTCTTTATAAAACCGGTTGTAAATGGTTACATTTGAGATTTATGAAAAAGACACAAATTCTCTTTTAGACTTTGTTTTTTTTCACTTGTATAAATAGAATTCTTTTTAGAAAATTGATCATTATTATTGCAAGATATAGTTAAAAGCTCTAGGCCTAGAAATGATACTAGTTTCAACTGTATAAATTTTGATAAAAAATTACTTTTAGTGGGAAATTGTTTTGCATCAATCAAATGAAAGGTATCAATAATAAAACAAATATTCTCTGTAGAAAAGCTCTTTCCGAAAACTCTATTATTTTCGTCCAGAGCCATCTTAAGGAAACAATGATTTCCTCCCCACTTAGGAAACTTCAACGTTCAGGAAATGATCCAATGATACACTTTAACTTAAAGAGTAAGAGGTCTCATCACGAGCCGACTTATCATGATCATAGATATTATAGCTTGCTGACTTTGCCAATACTGCATACCACAACAGGGCAATGACTCAAGATTGTTGCAATCAAAAGACAAGGGGTCTCATCACAAGCCAGCTTGTTCAGCAAAGTTATAAATCAGTGAATGACTGTGTCATAAATTGGCTACCAAACCAAGACATTGTTCTTTAAGGATAAAAAAGAAAATGAAAGCAATAAGTGTGGAAATGGATTTCTCTTTGAAAGTTGTAAATTTCTCTAAGTAGGATACAGGATCATTTTTGGGTAACAAGTAACCCTGTTGAGGCTATAAACGCTTGTTGGCAACAGAGGCTCTACCTATGACAAATGAGCATATTCAAAACTGATTTACAGAGAAGGCTTTGTTTTTATCTCTATAAATCAAGTAATGACTGATGTAGATACAAGGACTAGCTTGAGGGAGTAAATAATCAAAGTTGAAAATAGAAGAAACAAAATATCATTGATAGGTAAAAGCATAATGTACTTTGTCTTTCTATAATAAAGTTTAATTTTCTGGAAAATTTTCTATTTTGGAAGTTTAGAAAATTCAAAAGAAAAGCAGAGATAACTGTTTCTTCCTAGTGAATCGCCAATTGTTGTGGCCAGCAACAACCCCCCTTCTTATGTAGTGTTATTACTAATACTAAATAAGTGGGGACCCTTAGTCAAAATTTTAAAAAATCAATTAGTGCTTGTATTTCCTTTTTCAATAAAACTTACCATCAAAAACTTAAGAAAATACCCTTGAAAAATCTAAAAAGCTTAAGTTTTATGATAAAATAGAATTATTCCTTAGGAAATATTGCATCGCAAAAGGATAATAGGGTACCTCCTTGCAAGCCGAATTCTAAAACTGCGAGATCGCGATACGGGACTACAAACATATATCGCATCGCATGCATCAAAGACCGCTTACGTTGAAAAACTTTAAACTACCGATATGTGATGGAGAATATCGCAAATCGCATTTCACAAAAAACAAATTAACAAATATTGTCATATGCCACGCTCATGTGATATTGCGATATTGCGATGTTGCGGCAATGCGATAATGCGATATGATGGATTTGCGATATAGCAAGCAAACGATATGGTGATTCTGCGATGTTGCGATTTGTGATATTGCAAAGCAAATCGCAAAATCACTTCATCACAGATCTTTCAGGCTCATTGTTCAAAAAAGTATTTTCCATAAACCGAGGCCCGGTTATGCGCTTTAATGCTAATTAAATGAGTTAGTTGCTGATCATTAATGAAATAGGGTTTTGTGCTTATCAAGAAGTCATTTCATGTAAGGTGGTATATTTTATACGTCTTCAGCATTTAAGACTTTCCCGTCACCTTTCTTATCATTATTCTCACTTCACTTGTAAATTGCAGGAACGGAGAGCAAAGAACGATACAAAGCAGTACGTAGAATACTATGGGAAAGAAAGGCAAAACCCTGAGTTCTGAAGAAAAGGAAATGGCACCCTTGTATACAGACACTGCCTGTAACAAAGACACTGGTATTGCTACCTGGGAAGGCATGTATAATCTACTTGAGGAAGAAAATCCCAGAGTAATGGAGGTCGAGGCTACTGCAGGCTCACATAGTTCTTCTGAGGCGTCCATCACAGAACTTGCTTGTTCATTCTTACACAGGATAGCGGCAAAGCCTAGAATTCTTCCATACACAAACATAGTTAAATGGATACTAGATAGCACTGATATCAGAGTAAAAAAATTTAAGATTCAAGGTCAAAAGCTTACAGAATCATTATTTTCACAAATTTTGAGCTTTATATCCGCTAAAAGAAAAAGCGCAAAAGGCGAAAAACGCACCAAGGAAGCCCGGATCAAGAAACGGAGGCAGTTTCCGATGCACGATGCATCATTGGGAAAAACTTCTTGAAAGGGAAAGCTTCTAAGTGCTCAGTCACCTGTAAGCCCAGAAATTTGTAAAAAATAACACTAAAGCCACACAGCCAGTGGATGACTCTCAAGTGTATCATTAATTGTGCCGAGAAGATGGCGCCAGCTCTTGCCGATTCTGTTTTCGCAACACAGCTAAAATCAGAAATCAGTCGGCCGACTCTTCTCAAACAGATGTTGAACGCGTGTGACTTCAAGGAGCAGATACAAAAGTAGTTAGTAATTTTAATTTTAGATTCAGTTTTAGTTTTAATTTTGTTTATTTTTTCCCAAAGTGAGGACGGTCATTTAAACCACATCCTACATTTTTGTAATAAGTTATTTTTAGATTTAGTTAGTAGTATTCAAACCCTTCTCATGCATTTAGAGAAGGGTCCTGAAATTTGTCAAAAACTCATCCCCAGAACATGCACTTTTGTACCCTCTGTGGAGGTTTTGATGAATGAATGGAACATGATTTATCAATATCTGCTACTGATGTTGCATTTTTGTACTCTTAGTGGATGTTGGGTTGCGAAGAGATAAATCATTATCGCTGGAAGCTCATGAGTAGGACTAGTTATAAATGGTATTTCTATCTCTTAACTATTTCTGCCTTTGTGTTAAAAGTGATATTCAAGTTCAGTTGTTTATATATTGATGTGTGAATGCTTGAGTTATCATTTGGCACTTTTGTACGGTGATAGCTATTTATTTATGCTTAATGTATGAATAGCTTATTATGCGATATGCCTTTCACAACTGTTTCGTCTAACTTTTTATACAAAGTGGTTTATCTGTATTGAATTATTTTCTCATAACAGTTGAATGATCTTTATTACCAATTGTTATCTGAAATCATTTTAGATCGCATAACAGAATGGTTACACCCCTGGTTAGTGTAGACTTAGATATTTCTCCTTATTAAAATACCATTTACATGTCATTAGATTAGAGTTAGAATTATAGCATCTCCATTAGGAACTTTTAGAAGGGAAATATCAATTCTTCACACACATAAACATAAATTGGGAAACTGGTCCCATATCCCCAGTCGGACCCACTATACCAAACGGCAAAGGAGCTGCTAACCAAGGTGCGGACTGGGTGGGTATCCCCCTTGTTTTAGACTCGATTTTCGGGGCTTCAACACAAGGATAGGGATGTTTTGGTTGAGGGTTTCTTCATTAGGATTTTCCCAACCATGCCAAGGATTACCTTTAGATGGGGAATCCTCAGGGATTTCTTCCCAAGGAGAGTTGATACTCTGTAAAGAATCAAGCACAATATCTTCAAGAGAAGGGGCTGCAGACGTTTCTTCATTTATGTGATAGACCCTTGGCTTTCTTTTTGCTATCGGAGGTAATGACTGAAAGATAGGGAGTTGTGATAGGGAACGAGCGTAAGCCCGAGTAAGTCTTCTGACTGGTTGTTCCTGAGTGACAGGATACTCCCACAGTGTCTCTTCTTCGAAATGAGGCTTTTCTGAATGAGAGGAAGGGTCTTTTCGACCTTCACTATCCATGCATTAATCTTTTCGAGTCCATGTGGACATTTATAAATGAAATCATAAAAGTTGTGGATGGCGGTTCAAGCCCTCCTTCTAGAGCCAATTTTTTGATATGGCGAATTTTCGCGATACCAACAAAGGGGAACTAACCTGATCACAGACCCCAATTAGGCCTGCTTTCATTTGGGATGGCTAGTTCCAACGGGTTTTAAGGGACCCCGTGAACTGTAATAGGTGTTGAAAGATTGCTTCTGGGAAGAAGACTTCAATTAAATCAACCAAATAAAACAGTTAACCACTATGTATTAAATCCTATCTACACTACTTCTAACTACTCTAATCTAGTCCTAATTATCCTAATCTATCCTGCAGGAGCTTGACAAAGAGAGGTTAAACATCATATATGAATTCCAAGTCTAAATGAATCAATTACTGGTTCATGTAAGAACAAGGCTGCATTAATACTTAATTACAACCCAATCATTCATACAGGAATATACATTCCATTTTATGGAATAGAAGCTTGCAACTGATGTCCAATAGAGTTTTGAGTCAACAACCTTTCATGATTTAACCCTGATATTGAATCATATTCAAATAACCAGGCATAACCATGAACTAAAAGTCATCAATATGCACAAAACAAATATACATTTGCATTTATACCAGTGACAACAGTCTGATCAAAACACATGATAAAAGAGGAAAATAAATCTAAAACACGGGCTCCTTATTGAGCTAAACAATCTCTCTTTATTCACAATAATCCAAGTTGTCCATCTCAAAACCCAAAAAATCCCTTTCTCTCCTATCCGGAGGTAATACTTATACAGCTCAAAATGACTCTCCCCTACTGACTTTTCACCTCCTTTCTTTTCATTACACAGATCTGAACATACAGAGGAGAAAGGTCGGTGAGGCTATTGACACGTCGAAGTCAGCTTTGCTGATCTTTGCTCGAGCATTCTACTTCCTAGGGGAGGGACAGAGAATGACTGTGTATCATTTTGTTTCACTTGTGTGGGATGGCTATTATTCCATGTCATTTCTTGAAGGAAACTAAAAATTCCACACTCATCATCCCACATCTGACATGCCTTGAGGTTTATATGGAGGGAGTGACATCTTGGTGGATCAGTGTTGTGCTTCCCATTTGACATAGAGCGTGCCTTCATTATGCATTGTGGTGGTTCATCCCTCTTTCTGCAGACTACGCTTTTGCAGTATCGACATCAGGGATGCATAGGTGTCGTCTTGACATACATTACCTTTATCTTCTACTAGATCCACTCGAATTCGCCTGCAGAGATAATTCATATTAGCTGTGATTATGAAAATACAATAGAAACAACCTAGAACAACTCTTGTCATCATTGAAACTTTAAATGATAAGGCACAATGAAATCAAAAGGAGCGAGCGTGAAAGAATCGACCCCTAGCTTAGCCAACGTCATGCTGCGACCGAGTCACAATCGCACATCTCAATGGGAAATCATGTGCCATATCGGCCCTACCGAATTTCCTTTGAGAATCTGGATCAGGACATCTTATAGAAAACACAGGAATACACAGAAAAGACCGCATTAGACCACAAGGCTGGATTTCAAAATTTATAAGCCCGGATGCATAGTTATTGTTAAGTTATGGTATGTATTATGCTTATAACAGTTTACTTCTTTTTCTTATTATATTCCACGGATTAGCAATCACATGTACATAAAGTAAAGTGCAGATAGAACATTAAACGATCGACAAAAAACAAGCCAAGACAAGGGACACAAGATGTGGCGGCTAGCCAGGGACAAACCCCACAATGTGTGGGGAAACCCTTTGATCAAATCTTCTTTTATCTTCAATAATTCAGTAGAGAGAAATAGTACAATAAATCTGATTCATATCAGCAGTAGCAAACCCTAGATCAATAGCATCAACATTAGCGGCTTCATTATCAAACTAGGGCAGACCATATCTCACAAACCAACCGTCGGATTGACTTCATTCCACCACCAAAAGTTTTAGCTTCCAGAGGATGTTCAGATGAACCTATAGCGCAGTTCATATGAGGAGATCTTCTAGACCACGCAATTCAATCTTTACTTCTGCAGTTGCAGCTTCAGTTTCAGTAGTTTCCGACTTCAAACTAGGGCAGTCGATATCTTGCAAACCGTTCATCGGATTGACTTCATCCCACCACCAAAAGTTGTGGCTTTCAGAGGAGGTTCAGATGAACCTACAGCGCAGTTCCAAAGAGGAGATCTTCTAGGCCACGCAGGTCAATCTTTACTTCTGCAGTTGCAGCTTCAAATTCAATAGCTTCCGGCTTCACATGTGTGAGAGAGAGACCCATTTCAGTGCAGTAGAGAAGAGACCCATTTCTGCGTAGTAGAGAGAGAGAGAGACGTGATGAGATGAGCGATTCAAAATGAGGAAAAGTCCTCTTATATTTATACACAACTTTGGTGGGTGAATAGATGCGACTGTTGGGCTTCTGAGCCTACATGAGTTGTAGGTCGGCTTGATAATAATTCCATAATCAAAATAAAGTCATATCTCCATGAATACTTATCGGAATCGGATGATCTTTATATCAATCCTACACCTCTCGACGAGAGGAATCTAATAAAAATATTATCAGCCATGAATAAGATGACCCACATGAAGTTTTGCCCTGGTTTCCAATTTTAACACTCCCTCTCAACCATGGAGAACTTCATCTGCAATCTGTCTATCGGTCGTGATTATTCATCCATCAAATGCACTGCCCTGTACAGCGTGACCTTTGCCCTGCTCTGCTCTATTCTGCCTGTTCTGCTTTGTCTTGTTCTGCTCTACACTGATCTGTACTATTTTGCTCTGTTCTGCTCTGCTCTTGCATTGTTATGTTCTGCTCTGCTTTTGTCCGAATTATGAAGAAGAAGAAATGATCGAGGATGTATCATACTAACTCAAAGTCAATCTCAGAGTATGTACCACTGGTCCTAGACTAGTCTCAACCAACCTAAATTCAGCGTCATAGTGAGTAAAACTCCACTGGTCCTAGACCAGTATCATCCTCCACTGACTCAAAGTCAGTCTCAAAGTGCGTACCACTGGTCCTAGACCAGTCTCAGCCGACCCGAAGTCAGCTTCATAGTAAGTACCACTCCTACCACTAGTCCCAGACCAGTATCGCAGTCTCAGAGAGTGTACCACTGGTCCCAGACCAATCTCAACCGACCCGAAGTTAGCGTCATAGTATGTACCACTCTCACTGGTCCCAGACCAGTACTGAACTGACACAAAGTCAGTCTCGGAGTATGTACCACTGGTCTCAGACCAGTCTCAACCGACCCGAAGTTAGCGTCATAGTATGGTACAACTCCTACCACTGGTCCCAGACCAATATCGTAGTCTCAAAGAGTGTACCATTGGTCCCAGACCAGTCTCAACTGACCCGAAGTCAGCGTCATAGTATGTACCACTCTCACTGGTCCCAGACCAGTACTGCATTGACACGAAGTCAGTCTCGGAGTATGTACCACTGGTCCCAGACCAGTCTCAACCGACCCGAAGTCAGCGTCATAGTATGGTACAACTCCTACCACTGGTCCCAGACCAGTATCATTGATCCCATATCAATGGAGGTCATCCTAGCGTAGGGAGTACAGTAGATACAACGATGTGTCCATCAGTACTACTATGGTCCCTAACTTCATTTCCCTGCTCATTGATCAGATGAGAGGTACTTCCCATGAGTCCCAGACTGCATGGATAGGATGCCTCGACAGGAGAACTAATCAATCCTGTCCTCACAGGAGAACACATCAATCCTGCTACAATCGTCGTGGAGAACACATCAATCTAGGTTGCCATGGAGAACACATCAATCCAGGCCTCACAGGAGAACTAATCATCCTGCTACACAAGAGAGCGAATGATCCTGTTCCACAAGAGAGCGAATCATCTTGTGCCACAAGAGAGCGAATCATCTTGTTCCAGTGTGCACCACCAGGGGAGGGTGAGTCACCCTGTGGTCATATGTTGCTCCAGTAGGAACCGCAAGCCCTCAGAGCTCCCAGAGCTCAACGTATGCAACATGCAGGACCCTTGTACAAGGGTTTCTTGCCGACTCCAAGTCGTTTGGGAAAATCACAGATTAGATCTTTCCTAGGGGCTTTGACAAGGTGTATCAACCTGTACATCATCTTAATGTGATGGAGCTTCCTTGCTCATCGACTTACCATATCCCAGATGATGTCTATCTGCTAGAGCAATTTACGAATACGGGATTCCTCAATAATCGAATCCCACCTCTGGTTGTTACAGAGAATCACAGTGGTATCCAATGTAAATCCAAACAACTCACTGAAGAGCTTTCACAACCATACTGCCTCACACGAGGTTATGCTAGCAACAATATATCCTGCTTCGACGGTGCTCAAAGCCACCGACTTTTGCTTCCTGCTCATCCAGGATATCGAAGCAGATCCCAAGGTGAAACAGTATCATTGAATGAACTTTTAATATCTTCACTATCATTGAATGAACTTTTAATATGGGTATAATAGCTTCTACCATCTTCTTCAGATATCTTTCCTTTTTTATGAGGGCATCTAGCAGCATAGTGACCAACTCTACCACATAGAAAACATTTGAAAGGTAGCTTACCTTTGAACCGTCCAGTTCCCCGTTCAAGATTCTTGACAAAATTTACCTCATCTTCTTCCTCTGACGCTTCGAATGCGGCTTCTGATGGTACCTCTTGTCGCATTTCAAAAGCAGTTAAGATCCCGTGAAGCTGTGACATGGTGATTTTCTGCACATTCTCCCTTTCTTCTATGGCAGATACTTTAGAATCAAATTTAGCAGACAGAGATCTCAAAACCTTTTCAACTAAGACAACTTCCTCAAATTCTTCACCCAGATCCCTCATACAATTTACAATCTCATCCATACGCAGGAAATAATTAGCTATGCTTTCATTACTATGCATCTTAAGAGTTTCATACCGGATTCTGAGAGTTTGAAGCTTTGCTCTTTTTACCTGATCATCTCCTTCGTAGCTTGTAACGATTTTGTCCCATATTTCCTTAGCTGATTTGAAATGCATGATCTTCATAAATTCTGATTGTGTCAAACTACTCAATAGGACAGTAATAGCTTTGGCATTGAGCTCATATTGCTTTTTCTCTGCTGGATCTGTAGGAGTTGCTGATGGGAATTTGTATCCTCCTTCTACGATTCCCCAAACTTCTGCTCCAAGTGATTGTAGATATGCAGTGGTTCTTATCTTCCAGTGGGTAAAATTGTTCCCGTCAAAGACTGGTGGCCTGATGTGTGCCTCTCTTTCTGGATTAGCCATTCTGATGGATCTTTTCCTTCAAGCGATCAAGCTTCCTCTGAAGGACCGGCTCTGATACCAATTGTTGGAAATAATACTGAGAGGGGGGGGGGGGGTGAATCAGTATTATCAGATCAATAAAAATTTTCAAATTTCATGCTCAGAAACATATACGCTACTTCAGTTAAGTGAACCAGCGTGTACACGCTACTGTGTCTAAAGCAACTAGCGTATATCCAGAAATCTTATGATTCAGTTAGCTTATCTTCAGTAAATGCATCAGAACATTATTAACCACATTGACAGTAAACAGGTGCAGTATAACAGAACAGATCATCACATAAAAGCCACACACATGAACACCATGATATAAGGTGGAAACCCAATTGTGGGTGAAAACCACCTGCTGCAAGTCGTCTCTTTCTTTCTTTAATAAGAAACTTCAGTTTACAATATTTTGTACTGGTGCAGCCTTATACCAGTACGCAGGCTACAACCTGAAGAGGGCTACAACCCTCTCTCATTTTCCAACTACTTCTGGAAGGGAGCTACAACCCCCTCAGCTCTTGTACTAGCCGATCCACTTACTAGTACGTAGGTGCTGACCCTACAGAAGGCTACAACCTTCTTTCCTACAGGGACCACGTTTCATCAATTTTCAGACTGGATCCATGAGTATAAAACAAACACTGTTGCAATACAATCATCAACTTATACTTGCATCATAATTCTCTAGATCACCCAAAATTGAATCACTGAAACCCTGTCATCAAGAACACAGAAACACAAACCAGAGCCCAGAACTCTGCAACAACCACCAGAATCAACAGCAACCTGAAATATCAAATCTTATTATGCATACACTACTTTGCTATACCAAAACCGCGTGTATACGCACTTTCTCCAAAGGCAACCCGCGTGCAGATCTAGAAATAATTACTTATACCTTCGCTGTCAGATTCGACCCTTGCCAAGCGTCCCGAACAGATAACCAACAATACCAGATCTTCTCACTTCATCAGACACACATTGCTTGCTTCACTTTGCCTAATGATCTTCTCCTTATATAGCCTTAGGCACTTCACAATACCACGGACCAAAACCATAGTAACACAATACCATCAACTTCAAAACTAGGGATCGACACGCCCGTCGAGACACCATGGTCCAAAACCATATGCACAACTTCCAAGGACTAACCGCCACGGACCAAAGGTACTTTTCACATGTACGCGCTTTTACTAAAGCCAACCTGCGTGTACACACTGGTTTTCCTTAATGAACCTGCGTATATCTCTTTCTTGTCCTGCTGTACTGAGATCTGTCCTCTGATCAAGTTGCCATCACTTGTACCTATCTCTGAGGAGTTGCCATCAAGGACTACACTTGTATCATAATGCCAACAATCTCCCCCTTTGGACTTGATGGCAACCACCACACCAAGTCACTCTCCCCCTTTGACATCAAGGGCAAAGGGCGGACCAAGATATTCTCTTCTTTGGTATACCTTCTATTGTCCATACTCCCCCTGATTACCTGCTGAAATCTCCAAATGTGCTCCCCCTTTGTGTATGCCAAAGTGTACCAATCTATCCATGCTCCCCCTGAGAAGATGCAGGTTCTAAGACCAGTAATAACTAACATTTATCATATATGATCTGTACCATACGCATAAGCCTGCAATACCATTCCTTTGATCAAACAACAAGATGTATCATTTAGTTTCATCAGCAACTTCCAACCATAATCCCAACAATGAATAATTTGAAGTATATGCTCCCCCTGAGCGTGATCCAACCATGACTGAACCATTTCCTGAGTCTGTTCTGCTGCCCTTTATGCTCCCCCTGAGCCTGAGCCAACCATGACTGAACCATTTCCTGGGTCTGTTCTGTTGCCCTTTCTACATATACGCAACTTTGCAGCCCGTAACTCGCGTATATACGCGACTTGTCTTCATTATATCAGCGTATGCAAGATGGAATACTGAAATTCATCACTTTCAGATTCCCCTGTGTCTGTTGTGTTAGCTGTCTGAGTTATGCCACACCTTTCTGTCTCTGTCTTCTTCAATTCCTAGAACTGTGATGATGTATGGTCCTCTTGTTTTGAATTTTGAAATCTGCTCCTGCATTCCCTTGCTTTATGCCCATAGTTGTTGCATGTATAACATCTTACATATTTCATGTTCCTTCTATCACAATCAATTGCTTTGTGTCCATATGCATTGCAGGCAAAGAAATATCCTCTGAAATACCTGGGATGCGATGATCTTTTGTAATGGTCTTGAACCATTCTACTTCTACATCTGGCTGCAACATGTCCAAGATTATGACATACATAACATTCAACATTATTCAGAGGAGGAAATAATCGTCTATCACTTCCATAGTTAGGAGTAAAGGATCTTCCTTGAGGAATTTCTTTCCTTGGTTGTTCCTTGTTCAGCATTTCAGATTTCTCATTAGAGTTTCTTGCCTCACCTTGTGAACTAGATTCACCTTCAACATATTCATGAAAACCAAGACCAGTTTTGATAGCAGGAGACCTTTGATTAGTAAGAATATCGTCCAAGACTTTAGTACTATCTTGAAATCGTAAAAGCTTATCCTTTTCTTCGAATTTACCTTTCAAGATATTTACCTCAACTTGATGTTGTTCTTCCTTTTCCAGATACTGATTCCTTAGGTCTTCTTCAGCTTTTCTTCCTTCTTCCACTTGTCGCTTTAGTTTGATCACTTCATGTTCTTGATCTTCAAGAGCTTCTCTGTTATGTTCTCTTGATTTTTTAAGATCTTCTTTTAGAGAGAGGATCTTTGATTCAAGTCTCTGAATAGTTATGCTCTGATCCTTTACTATATCCTGCAATTTCTCCCTTACCCTGGTTTCTGTCTCCAATTGTTCATTTAATTTGGTAACTTCTTCAGTTTCTGCATTCTTCTGTTCATGTGCCATGAGACTTCTAATATCTTCACTATTATTGGATGAAGCATTCTTCTTTTCATGTGCCATGAGACTTCTAATATCTTCACTATCATTGAATGAACTTTTAATATGGGTATAATAGCTTCTACCATCTTCTTCAGATATCTTTCCTTTGTTATGAGGGCATCTAGCAGCATAGTGACCAACTCTACCACATAGAAAACATTTGAAAGGTAGCTTACCTTTGAACCGTCCAGTTCCCCGTTCAAGATTCTTGACAAAATTTACCTCATCTTCTTCCTCTGACGCTTCGAATGCGGCTTCTGATGGTACCTCTTGTCGCATTTCAAAAGCAGTTAAGATCCCGTGAAGCTGTGACATGGTGATTTTCTGCACATTCTCCTTTTCTTCTATGGCAGATACTTTAGAATCAAATTTAGCAGACAGAGATCTCAAAACCTTTTCAACTAAGAAAACTTCCTCAAATTCTTCACCCAGATCCCTCATACAATTTACAATCTCATCCATACGCAGGAAATAATTAGCTATGCTTTCATTACTATGCATCTTAAGAGTTTCATACCGGATTCTGAGAGTTTGAAGCTTTGCTCTTTTTACCTGATCATCTCCTTCGTAGCTTGTAACGATTTTGTCCCATATTTTCTTAGCTGATTTGAAATGCATGATCTTCATAAATTTTGATTGTGTCAAACTACTCAATAGGACAGTAACAGCTTTGGCATTGAGCTCATATTGCTTTTTCTCTGCTGGATCTGTAGGAGTTGCTGATGGGAATTTGTATCCTCCTTCTACGATTCCCCAAACTTCTGCTCCAAGTGATTGTAGATATGCAGTGGTTCTTATCTTCCAGTGGGTAAAATTGTTCCCGTCAAAGATTGGTGGCCTAATGTGTGCCTCTCTTTCTGGATTAGCCATTCTGATGGATCTTTTCCTTCAAGCGATCAAGCTTCCTCTGAAGGACCGGCTCTGATACCAATTGTTGGAAATAATATACTGGGGGGGGGGGGGGGGGTGAATCAGTATTATCAGATCAATAAAACTTTTCAAATTTCATGCTCAGAAACATATACGCTACTTCAGTTAAGTGAACCAGCGTGTACACGCTACTGTGTCTAAAGCAACTAGCGTATATCCAGAAATCTTATGATTTAGTTAGCTTATCTTCAGTAAATGCATCAGAACATTATTAACCACATTGACAGTAAATAGGTGCAGTATAACAGAACATATCATAACATAAAAGCCACACACATGAACACCATGATATAAGATGGAAACCCAATGTGGGTGAAAACCACCTGCTGCAAGTCGTCTCTTTCTTTCTTTAATAAGAAACTTCAGTTTACAATCTTTTGTACTGGTGCAGCCTTATACCAGTACGCAGGCTACAACCTGCAGAGGGCTACAACCCTCTCTCGTTTTCCAACTACTTCTGGAAGGGAGCTACAACCCCCTCAGCTCTTGTACTAGCCGATCCACTTACTAGTACGTAGGTGTTGACCCTACAGAAGGCTACAACCTTCTTTCCTACAGGGACCACGTTTCATCAATTTTCAGACTGGATCCATGAGTATAAAACAAACATTGCTGCAATACAATCATCAACTTATACTTGCATCATAATTCTCTAGATCACCCAATACTGAATCACTGAAACCCTGTCATCAAGAACACAGAAACACAAACCAGAGCCCAGAACTCTGCAACAACCACCAGAATCAACAGCAACCTGAAATATCAAATCTTATTATGCATACGCTACTTCGCTATACCAAAACCGCGTGTATACGCACTTTCTCCAAAGGCAACCCGCGTGCAGATCTATAAATAATTACTTATACCTTCGCTGTCAGATTCGACCCTTGCCAAGCGTCCCGAACAGATAACCAGCAATACCAGATCTTCTCACTTCATCAGACACACATTGCTTGCTTCACTTTGCCTAATGATCTTCTCCTTATATAGCCTTAGGCACTTCACAATACCACGGACCAAAACCATAGTAACACAATACCATCAACTTCAAAACTAGGGATCGACACGCCCGTCGAGACACCATGGTCCAAAACCATATGCACAACTTCCAAGGACTAACCACCACGGACCAAAGGTACTTTTCACATGTACGCGCTTTTACTGAAGCCAACCTGCGTGTACACGCTGGTTTTCCTTAATGAACCTGCGTATATCTCTTTCTTGTCCTGCTGTACTGAGATCTGTCCTCTGATCAAGTTGCCATCACTTGTACCTGTCTCTGAGGAGTTGCCATCAAGGACAACACTTGTATCATAATGCCAACACATTAAACGATCGAAAGAAAACAAGCCAAGACAAGAGACACAAGATGTGGCGGCTAGCAAGGGACAAACCCCACAATGTGTGGGGAAACCCTTTGATCAAATCTTCTTTTATATTCAATAGTTCAGCAAAGAGAAATAGTACAATAAATTTGATTCATATCAGCAGTAGAAAACGCTAGATCAATAGCATCAGCATTAGCGGCTTCATTATCAAACTAGGGCAGACGATATCTCACAAACCTACCGTCAAATTGACTTCATTCCACCACCAAAAGTTTCAGCTTCTAGAGGAGGTTTAGATGAACCTACAGCGCAGTTCAGATGAGGAGATATTCTAGGCCACGCAAGTCAATCTTTACTTCTGCAATTGCAGCTTCAGTTTCAGCAGTTTCCGGCTTCAAACTAGGGCAGTAGATATTTTGCAAACCGTTCATCGGATTGACTTCATTCCACCACCAAAAGTTGCGGCTTTCAGAGGAGGTTCAGATGAACCTACAGTGGAGTTCCAAAGAGGAGATATTCTAGGCCACGTAGGTCAATCTTTACTTCTTCAGTTGCAGCTTCAAATTCAACAGCTTCCGGCTTCACATGTGTGAGAGAGAGACCCATTTCAGCGCAGTAGAGAAGAGACTCATTTCTGCATAGTAGAGAGAGAGAGAGAGTTGTGATGAGATGAGTGAGTCAAAATGAGGAAAATTCCTCTTATATTTATACACAACGTTGGTGGGTGAATAGATGCGACTGTTGGGCTTCTGAGCCTACATGAGTTGTAGGTCGGCTTGATAATAATTCCATAATCAAAATAAATTCATATCTCCATGAATACTTATTGGAATTGGATAATCTTTATATCAATCCTACACCTCTTGATGAGAGGAATCTAATAAAAATATTATTAGTGATTAATAAGATGACCCACATGAAGTTTTTCCTTGGTTGCCAATTTTAACAGTTATCGACGAGTCCGCTTCATCGAATTGGACCTTATGCATAAGCACTAGATCTCGCCTATAGCGATTTAGCGATGGGGGAGGTGGACCCGATAACGTATATATTGTGTTTGATAATATCAACAAGTCCACCAAATCGTATTGCATTTTGTATATGATCTCGAGCTCCACCGATATACGATATGCGGTGGGGGCTTCGGACCCGAAATTATATACGCTATGGTTAATGACCCCGGCGGTTCCGGTGCATTGTGGTTCCATTATGAATAACCCTTGGGTCTTGCCGATTGCGATATGTGATGCGATTGAGGACTTAATTGCATCACAATTATTCATGATAAACAAGCCTTTGCCCTTGATCAGGGTGACGTACAATAAGTGATAAATGGGTATGTTAAATGTGTTTTGTGAAGCATTTCCCTTGTGAAGATTTAAAAGGGGGATAAAGATGTGATAGAAGGTTTTGCGTGTTAAGTGCACGAACGGCCATTGTAAAGGTAGGGGCGATTATATGTGCAGGCATAAATGTACCATGAATACTTATGAGGATTGAAACCCCTGATGAAGGGACTGAATAAAGGGTTGGGCTGGGTTACGAATGAACTATGCAGCAGAGATTTATTAAGGGGGCCTTAACCATTTAGACATTGAAGATTTTGCCTGGCAAAGAGTTAAAACCCTTGGGATAAAACAGATCATTCGGAGGAGTGCAAGATCAACCTCTAGGGGACCCATTCAAAATTGCTACTTGGGTAAATTTTAATAGGGTGGTGGTTGTGGCCACAACAGAACCAAGGCCATGCACAAAAGAAAACAACCAAGACAGAGAAGTTGGAATTCAACCAGTGTGTCACCAAGTGTTGTAGCGGCTGCAACACCCTCAAAAATTTTGGCTTGCACTCAAATTTTGGAGCCTTCCTTGGTCTTTCCCTTAATCGTTGCAAACACTTAAGCTTATTTCATGAGCTTTCCTAAAGTTCTTTGAACTCTTTCACTTGTTGGATCACCTGTCATCTTTGGGCATGCTTGACTGTTTTTCCATGCTTGCATACCTTTTCTGGTCAACTCAAAGGTTGGTATTTGTGTATATGAGTTTTCCCAACCATGTAAACATCCATCACACTCATACACAAAGTTTTGAGCATTGTCGCACAAGTGTTGTCATGGTCGTCCTTAAGTCTATCTCAAGTGTCGCACTTGTTGCTTTTCTTTATGAGGAAATCACACAGAGGAGAATGCTTTCTTGTTGCTCTAGTGGTCTATTTTATCGTGTCATCAAAGTATGCTAATTGTGTGATCACCAGTTCAAGCTCATCAAAAGTCTATCTTCCTCCTGCACTTGGTAATTTTTTTTCGAAATCTTCCTAACTGGTCAACTCAGTTGCATCATACCCTGAATGAACTATGCAGTACATAGTCTCAGCCCACATTGGTGTGACCTTGTTGCGTGGAACTACACAATGTAGAGTCACTGTCCTCCAGGATAGTTGCACTCAGTAATTCTAGAGCTAAGCAACCTTCATTGACCCCCAGAATTGCACAACAGTTCCTCCCAGTCTAACTTGAATTGTGCACTTTTCACTGCCATTCCTCAAGCTTTTCCCCTTGCCTACTGGAACCCTCCAATGCATACACAACCCAGCTTCCCTTGGCCTCCATAACTACGCAGAGGTGTCTCCTAGTGTCCTCCCTCAGTTGGAGCTCATTGATCCCAGGAACTGCGCAGATTTTTCCTCCAGGTCTCTCTGATGCCTAGCCCCCCTTGCCTCTGAAAATTGCACAGAATTGACCCCTAAGGCCTCATACCTCATCACCCACTGCTGGATTAAACTGCGCAATCCTGACTCCCAGTGGACACTGCGCAATTTCCTTCCCCAGCAGAGACTGTGCTGAAAGGTTCCTCAATCAAGCTAGAGCTACGCTCTACGTAGTCTCAGTGATCAACCTCTCTCCCTATCATCTAGAACTGCACAATGCGTAGTTACTAGGCCCTCTCTCCCAACCTGTCACCTATCCCGGGCTCAGTTCATGGATAATAATGCATCAACTTAGGATAGGGGGTTTTTGGATTAATGTCATTTCATCATGAGTGAATCGCAGGAACAGGTACATTGTCAAGTCATGGCAAGATGATGAAGAAGGAGAAGGAGGGAAACATGCCTAAAGACTCACTTGTAGATGAAAAGACGAATGGATCTACGAATAGAAAGAAAAATGAACACAAGTGTGCAACCACCTTCCAAGATTGAAGATCATTGAAGGCCCTGCATCATCGAGCTATGTGGAGGAGAAGAGAAATCATATCCAAGGACACATCTATCGCTCGACAGCAATAACGACTTGACATTGCCACATCATCAAGTCAGTCCATGTCAACAGTGTCATGTCAAGTCGTGTCATGAGTTTTCATATGCCACATCACTATTGTGGGCCATGTATATTGTAAATCAAATGTATTGTAAAGTGGAATTCCAATGGACACACATGAATATGAAGAGTCATGTAAGTTGAAAAGTCATAGGAAGTTGAATAGTCATGAGGGTAGTCAAAGAGTCACAAGGGGTAAGCATCACCCCTTCGTTATATATACCCCCTCATTGTATGAGAAAATGAATTTTCACCTTGGCTCCTCCCACAAGGCATTAGAGAGATCAGCTAGTTCTTTGAGGAGCAAGGAGTGGCTCTAATGTCCCACTACTGGGGCTAGTGATGTACAATGTAAATATGTGTCTTGGAACTTTTTCTTAATTACAGAAGCCTTTTAAGGCCAACACGTTCTTCATGCATGACTTATGAATGTTTGTAAGACTATTCTGTGAGAATTTTTATTTCATGTTTGCTTTCACATGTACTAATATAGTTGGACTATTTCAGTTATTTAGTGCTTATCTTATTGGGAATGTGCTATAATGGTTGTCACTAATGTCTCATCCTTGTGGACTCTTCTGCAGGATACTAGAAAAAACTTTATTTTCTTATCGGTTATAATTACCATTAGATATCATTTTTGGGATTCAACTGCGTTAAGTAAGTCATTCAAAGTATAATTACCATCACATTCGATGTGGACTTTTCCACTAGATGTTAGACGATTCTTCCCTTTGTTCATTGGTGGTAACGATTGTTGCATCCGCTGTGGACAATTTCGTTGGATGTTAGACAAGTCCTTCTGGTTCATGTGTGTCTCTTCCTGGGTGGTACTATTACCTCTCACTTAGAGGATCAATTTTCTCCCCCTTTTGCAGTAAGAGAACCTAGATACAGTTGCGATGCACACTCAACAAGCACACTCACCTTGCTTTTCAAAGATACCATTTCATCACTCTCTTGCGCTGATAGTTGGAGCCAAGGCAAATATTTAAGTATTTGGAAACTAGGCCTTTATACTGGATGGGACTCCTAAACCAAAAGGTGTGAGGTCTGATTGGGATTTCATATTGGGGAGGTCCCCTGAATGTTGACGTGTCCATCACCATCAACAATATCTCGGTAGGAAGTATGACAATACCAAATAATGGGTTTCTATTTGGTTGAAAACTTTTTAGTGTATTCATGTCATCCTCTAGTAGCATTGGAGGTGCATTTGTTTCTAGTGGACCTACCAATCCTTTTGGGAGTCAACTGCTTAGAGGATCTACATTCCAAAGTCACATATCTTATCCTTGGAATGCATTTAGGGGAGGGGGGGGGGGGACACATTTTACATGTGCAATCCATGGCGTCTTAATCTTTCCACCTTTGGATCCCCCTATGGTCTATGAACTCAACAACCTAAATCCTTTTGCCACTGGGGCCACTTACCCTGGGGCATTAACCAATCTCAAACTTACATGGGAATTGGAGCTAACAACTCTAGTCAACCCTCTCCCACAACTAGCCCTAATACTAGAAACAATGCTATGTGGGGAGCACCTCCTCCACTTGGGTCCCAAGGGGCCTCCAACCCTTCCAAAGCTTCATTCACATCTCCTTTCCTGGAAACTCTATCTTTTCCTAATCTTTCTAAGTTGACGAACAACCCTATACGAGATAATCAAGCATGGCCACCTATTCCACATAAGCTGCCACCAAATATTCCCAATTACAATGTTAAACCTAGTGAAGATCCTACAGCTCATATAAATACTTATCATTTATGGTGTTCATCCAATTCTTTCATGGATGACAGCATTAGGTTGCGGCTTTTTCAGTGGAATTTCACCGGTGGTGCTGCCAAATGGTATATCGATCTCGAATCTGTTGCTTATGATACTTTCCTATATTTGGCATAGACATTTTTTAATCATTATCAATTTCCTATTAGATATGAGGCTAGTATGGATATCCTCACTACCTTCTATCAGGATGACTCCACACACATTTCTGATCATATTCATGAGTGGAGAAGACGACGAGCTTTTCTCTGAACCAAACTTCTTGATGAAGTGATTCATGAGTGGTTTATTAAATATTTACTGCCTGAAATTGTCAAAGATGTGGAAAAGGGTGGATCCCAAACTAAATATGAAGCTATCTTGCGTGCCCACCAACTCGATTTGATTTATTCTCATTCGGGCACCTTGTATCAATGCATTCCAAAGGATCCTTGGCCATCGACTAGTCCTTCAACTCATAAACCTGGAACCCATGCAGATGGAGTTGCGGGCTCTGTATCATCTGGAAGCATAGGACAACTAGCCTCTTAGGTGTGTGAACTAAAAATCTCTTCTAGTGCCCCGACTGGTCATCCTACTACTTAAACTCCTTATGCATTTTTTCCCACCTCCAAAGTAAATTATGTTCAATCCACCTCAAATAAGAATCCTCAACAACCAAGAGGAAAGAAGAAAAATAATAGTTCCAAGAATTCATCTAATGAACAAGGGGCATCACAAACCAAAGATAACACTAGTAGTGGCACGGAAGAGAAGAAGAAGAAGAATAACTTTCCTTGCAATATTTTGGGGATGATAATATTACTCATGAGTTCCCCCAAATGGATTAGATTCATCAATATTTCTCGCAGCAACCTACTCATCAACCAATTGTCTTAACACATCCATTTATGGTCCAACAACAAAACTTAGTTGCAAATCCTCCACCACCTCAGCAAGAGGGGAGTGGGGGCAACTCTCTTAATTCCTCGCCTTCAACACAAGATATATTTATGGTAAATTCGAGCATCCATTTACAAAAGTGAGCTCATAATTACAAGAATTCTAAGAGTGGTACTTCTACCTCAGATCCCGTGAACCAACCTACACTGGATGGTCAACTTAATTTTGATAAATTGTAACTGAACATTGTGTCACACCCACCTAAGAGTGCCCTTTGAAAGACTACACACAACCCCAATACAAAGGCCCAAGCTTCATTTGTTATGTTTGCACTAGAAGTGTTGCAAAGTTTCCTAACACAATGCAAAGGCACTATTGTATGCTATCAGTGGGTTGGATCCCTCATACTCAAATATAATGACCTTCAATCAATCTCTTTGGAAACCCTGTCTTCCACATCATCTGACCTTCCAGATAATGGTCCACATCTTCGTGCAATGCATCTATAGGGTAGTTTTGTACGAGGGGGCATTGACTTGTATAATTTCATCGAAGTGTTGGAAAGCTCTCGATTCTTCCACTTTGTCTACACCTAGATCAACGTTGAAGGCCTTTAATGGTCACACCTTGTAGCCTCAAGGGGTGTTTTTAGCTATGCTTATCGAATTAGGAGGAAAAACGATCTCTGTTGAGGTCAAGTTCATCGATGCACCATTTGATTATAACCTCCTCCTTGGGTGAAGTTGGTTCTAAACTATGACCATTTCCGTGTCATAATTATTCCGCGGTGTGATATTCCCCCATGAGGGTAAAATAGTCACTATCAACCAATTAGACTTGCAAGCCCGATCTTCGATTTCATGATAGTTAGTCGATCCCCTTTAAAGGTGAGTCTTCCACTCTTGCAGAGAGTATTAGGGTGGGAATGTTCAAAGACTCCTCATTGATGGGCACATTTCCCCTTGCTTCGTCAGACCCATGTCCATCTGCTTCCACCATTAACATGGTCTGTTCTATCGCTTATGAATCCCTTGGACCTCCCAATCCTTAGGCGGTTCCTACAGAAGATGAATCTCATGGGGGCACGATGCGACCTTTTATGGAATTAATCACCTATTAAATGGTCCCACCACCACCTAATGACACTGGTTATAAAAACCATCCTAATATGGAATATGATCAGGCTACTCTGCCCACATGGGTTGTCACTCCAACACTTTCACATGACTCCCTTGATATTGGGTTGCTTTTAGATAAGGCCATCTTGGAGGTCATGGATTCATAAGATAAGATAAAGGATACTATGCCTCATGATGTCTCTACTCTCTCGACTATGGCATGGAAGGATATTAGCACTAAAAAATCTTCAATCCATCCAAGGGGCATTTCCTGAGTCATCTAATGCAGTACTACCTTGGACAAAGTCAAGTCAAGGATTTCTAACATTGAAATTTCCACTAGATTATCCACTCTAAATTCCCCCATCCACGAGTGTCTCCTACCCTCTTCATGTCTTGATCATTGCTATGAAAGAGTTATCTTAGCTCGTGAGACCTTTCAATCTCTATGCCCTTCAATCATTCCTAATAAATACAATGGTTCTAGGCCCTACTTGGAATCATCAACCTTTAGGAACATGGAAATCTAATTTGATGTGGCATGGCCCCATGATGGTGTTCCATATGTTTCTAACAACCGCACATGAGTTCAAACATTTGAATCCTTGGCTTGTGCCTGACAGTGGGAACTACAATGAATAACCTATCAGGCTATGTCATGTTTTGTGCATATGTATATACTACATCAATATAGAAAAAAAAGAACATTTTTTCTCTTTTTCACTACCGCTCTGAGGTATA
Source organism: Pinus tabuliformis (assembly GCA_031772625.1). Classification (NCBI taxonomy): domain Eukaryota; kingdom Viridiplantae; phylum Streptophyta; class Pinopsida; order Pinales; family Pinaceae; genus Pinus; species Pinus tabuliformis. Next base: position 321,372,351 of record CM062814.1, on the reverse strand, counting down.
TACTTGAAACTGGCATATGTGAATAGGATTCACCGATCATGCCATTACGTTATCGGCCTTTTTAGTCTTTGTTTCGGCTTCCCTTAGGGCCCACCCCATCAGGTTGTGACATTAACAACTCCTTTTTGTGAATTGTAACTTGTGCAATAGATCCTACCCTCCATGGACACCCTATAATAGCACCTAATTTCCATTTTGGTTTCCATGTTGCAGTTATTTGTAGGTTCAAGGTTCCCCTTTAGTACATGCCATGACATTGAATATGAGCCTCATGCCTCTCTTTGTCTATAATTTCTAGTTATCATCCTATAGAGGGTCCTGACACTTTTATTATGTTGCTTTATGGTCACCTATGCTCATGGTCCTCAATGTCCTGCTAGATGTTTCCATGACAACTTGCCTTCATTTCACTCACCAAATTTACAACCATGCTCGATGATATATGGAAAACTATCTTCTACAGACAGAAGTGAATCCCCTAGATCTAGTAGTCTGATCTAGAACAATGGAAACAAAACAATTGTGTTTTCTTTAAAGAAATTAGAAAATGGAGGAGAAAGCCTACCTGGAGTCCAATGCAAGTCTTCCTCTTCTCTTGGCTTGTAAACTTTAGCTCCAACTCCAAACACTATAAATAGAACCTGCAAAACAATTACAACAAACAAGAGAACTACAAAATATACATAACATAGACTAATATCTCTAATCAATGAGTCAAGAGGGCATTGAAATACATATGCATCAAATAGACACAAGTATAGGAAAACAAAGCTTTTTGTATTAATGAAATCTAGGAGAAGATTACAACCCTTTTGCAGTTCTTGACAATGTAGATGTCTCCCACCAAAATTTTCCTTCCTTAGCCACAAAGAAAGCCTTCAATAACAACTCAAATATGGTAATGGATCCTTAGTAAAAAACAACAACATCAGGTCATAGTTAATAGTCTCCAAAAGCCAACCCAGACTTTGTGGGAGGAAGTGAATTTATAGGGTAAATAGGTTAGTTTTGGTTTTACCAATCTAGGACTTAGATCCAAATATGAGGGAATACAAATGCTAGGGATAAGAGATAAGACCTTTAGGATAGGAATTCAAGATCCCAATCAGTAGTAAAAAGTTAAAACCACCTTAGAAGCTTTTGGAAGGAGAATTTTCGAAATTATTTTTTATTTTTCCTGAAATTCTAGAACCATCACACTTGTAGCAAAGGCAACTTGCGATGGTTAGCATAGTTGTTTAGTTATGCAACATGCAACAATGTAGGTTGCATAGAAGATAGGGTGTGATGGGCCCAAAAATGAGTTTTTACAGTGACAAACCATAATTCTTGGACTTTTTGGAGAGGTAATGCTTGAGGCTTTGAAAAGGGATGATAACAAGATGTCAAGGATGTTTATTGATCTGTTTTCCAAGCCATTTGAGCATATGTGACAAAATGACCTGTAACACCTGATCTTTTGCCTTTGCATTAGCCTTGCCTCCATCTTGCAACCATCACCTTTCAAAGAGATTGTTGTGATGAGTGGATTTCCATTACCATACACTTTACCACTGCTTCCTGCTCTACTTAGGTTGGTTTCATCATTACTACTCCGAATTAAATGCATATAGTATACTGCTCATCTCTCTGAATGAGCTTCCTTTTGGTCTTCTTTTCAGGCTTGTTAAACAATGAAAATCTGAGCTCCTTTTTCTATATTTTTGTGCTTCTTAAATCTATACGAATATGTCAAGTCTGTTTTGTTCCTCTTTCATGTCTCGCTAAACCCATGAAAATCTCGAGCTTATTTTGCTACCATATTTTCATGCTCGTAAAACCTATATGAAAACGTCGATTTCTTTCCATATTTTCCTACTCGTTAGTTAAATTTGAAATCAGCGAGTGATCTCTTACCCATTCTCAAGCTCGTTAATCCATGAGAAGATCACAAGTGTAATTTTATATTTTTCCTCCTTGGTATAAACTTCACGAAAAAGGAATCTATTGAGCTTACTTGTCTTCTCTTTCGTTCTTGTTAAACTATGGAGGGGATACACTGTACAAAAAGGAGGGGGCAGGGGGGGTGAGGGGGGGTAAATATTTTTTGTTCTCACTGTTGGAATTTCTAAGTATATCTGTTAGAAATTATTCCTGTACTATCTGATTTATTGCTTGCTACTTGTTCAGTTACTTAACAAGTTAATTACCATGTAAATACTGAAAATAAATACAAGAACAATATCAACACATACAGATCATCAACTGAAATAAACAAGCACACAAGTGACACAGTTATTTTTGGACTAATGTCCCCGGAAAAATCCAATGCGTGAAAACCGGTGCAGCTATCAGAGGGTTTTATTATTAAGCAGTTTCGGGATACAATCTGGGTGCCAGAAATGGCTCACCCAACAGAGAATGCCCTCAACAATAGTACCTCTCAGTTGGAGACAGATATTCTATCTAAATCACCAGAGGAATGATCCCACAGCAACACTGCATCACTTTTCCTACTCTTTGTCACCTTGATAGGGACTGTGTCACCCTATCTAGGTCTCCAGCTCCAATCTGTCCCACAAAATATCCTAGCGTCAGCCTCTAGGGTCTGTGTCAGCCTCTCTGGCCCAGTGTTAGCCTATTTGGCACAGCATTAGCCTCTCGGGGCTCTATGTCAGCCTTTGGAGCCTCTGCGTCTCCCATGTTGGCCCTCCTCAGGCTCCGTGCAACTCTTGGCTGCCTCTGCATGGCCTCTAGCTCGCTTTGCATCAACCCTCTCCTGCCTTCTGTGTTGATGCTACCGGTACTATCTCTGCCTCTCTGCTACTATATTCACTGCCCCTGAGCTGCAACTCTAATCACTCCTTCAATTTCCTCATCAAGCCCTGCCCCAAAAAAACGAATTCTTGATCAACTCGGTGTGTTTTCCAACTGCCCCTCAAGCATCTTCTTATACTTTTCTCGTTGACAATTCAACGGCCGATATTAAGTCCCTAATCAATGGATAAGATTAGATCTAGATTGATCCATGACTTTTGGACCATTATAACTCAGTTTTATATTAATTCACATAATATTTTATTTTTCCTGAGTTTAGACTTATGAACTCCATTGAAAATATTAATTATTTCAATATCTCCCAAACTGGTTAGATCCTGCCCCAACCATTTTTGGGTCTTGGAGATCTCATGTGCTTTAGCCTTTCCACCAATTTTCATGGCTAGAGCATCTGATGCTACCCCAAATCAACACTCCCTCTTAGCGAGGTTTATGCTCTAGTAATACTCCTCACTGAGTATCACCCTTATCATCCGGCATCAGACCCTGTGCTGATGCTAGGCCTGCTGCCCAACATCCTTTGCACTACTGCATCATGTATTGCTACCCATGGCCTTGCCACTACCACTGCTGCATCCATACGACAGCTCCCTCTCCATCAGTGTTGTTGCCCATGGCCCTGCCACTGCCACTACTGCATCTGCACTGCATCCCCTCTCATCATGTTGCATCATGCAAGCCATAGCACTACCATTGCTAACTGCTATACTGCAACTCAGTTACTAAGAAGTAAGTAACTAATCCTCCCAACTCTAACATCTTTGTCAGGCTAGAAACACTCCCGATGTTGAAGCTCCCTCTGTCGCTGACAAGTGCTCCCTCTACAAACCTCTGCATTGTTGCAACAACTCCATGGCTCTCGCACTGCAGCCTCATGTTGTCCTGGGACTCCTACATTGTATCCCTCTCTATTGCTCCATCCGCATCTGTCTCTACCGACATCCACCAATCCTGCTACTCCTCTTCGGGGCTCCTGCTAGCCTCCTGTTGCAACAGGGTTTCATCTTTCATGATTGACATTTTTACATGCCAAATATGTCATACTTTGCAGGCTGCAGTTTTCCATATTTCCACAAAAAGCCATGGAGTGTGCTAGTCCAAATGCCACTGCTATATTCCAATTTTGATGAGTTGTTCCAGATTTGAAGAGTTTTTTAAGGGAGGTCCAAACAATCTAACCTTGGTCTCCCTAGGTTTCAATTTCCTGTTTTAGAATGTAGAGAACGCATCTGACCAAACAGTTTAATCTTGGCAGATCTGTAGATAGGTAGAGAATCAGAGGGACCCAACTTCTTAATTTGGGCCCTTGGCAGAAATAAGTGTAGATTTAGATAGGAAATCATTCAAAAGAAAAATTGTAAAACTGGGTTTGTAAAAGTGATCAATTTTGTGTTACAAAGTGTTTTATCTCTTCAGATCACAGTGCAGACAGTTTTTCATCTGAAGGAGCTCGAGGTGGACATCACTAACTCCCCCTTCTTCTAAATTCCCCAAGTCACTTGCTAATTTCCCCAAAGAGGTCAAGATCTGCTTGGTTCCTCTTAGTTCATCATTTTCCATGTCATTTGCCTTAGTGGAGATCTGCTTCGCTCAAGGATTTCATTTCTTTACAAATTCTTTTCCCCAAAATAAGCCTAAGGTCCCCCACCTTAGCGCTTTCTTATCATCTCCATATTAACTACTAACTTTAGTATATAACTCCCCATCAGTTTTTCCCCTTCCCCTACTAAAAAAATGTATATAAAACTCCCCTATGTAATATCCCCCTGGCAATATAGCCATATTTCTTCTAAGTCCGGGGAAAAATAGTCCATCTGGGGCTATTTTTAGCCCATCTGTGTCATAGCAGGAGTTAGATGACACCTGGTCATGCTAATAACCTCCCCCCCAGCCCTAAAAACCCTCAAAAAACCCACACTTCGCCCTTATCCTAAGTTTTTGTGCATAAATACATTAACCCGCGCTCATTAAACCCTGTAACCCACTTTCCCTAAGTCTAAAAACCCCCTGCCACACTATATTTAAATCGAAATATTCCCGCGAATATCCTCGCCCACTAACATGCCGTCGCCTTGTCCTTCCCGCCAGCCGTCCGATTGTCCTGCGCCCAGATCAACGATTGGCGGGCCTTCCTGTCTCCCAACACGCCCGAAGGATAGCGTCGAGGAGATGGGCGGTATTGCTGCCATACTCCCGCCACGCGTCACCTCCTGGGCTGTGGCAAAGCCCCTCCCCCCAAAACTGCCCAGGCGCTAAGGCGGTGCGCCCATAACCATTTACCACTCCTGCGCAATGACGTCACTTGCCTGCATCACCCCCCTGCCCAGTCACCATGACACATCATCTGCCTGCGTGGCCCTCTTGCCACTGTACCGCCAAGTCACCCTGCCACCATGTCACCTGCCGTACTGCCACATCACCTCCGTACGTGATGACGTCATCCTGCCATGTCATCTTGTTGATGTCATCGCTGACGTCACCCACCGTACAAAGTCCCGTCATGCTGACGTCATCATCAGTTTTTAGCGCGAAGGGCGAAAATCGCACTCCGAAGCCCCGGAATCAGTTTTTGAGGCAGTTTTTTATGAGCGATTTGCACCTAGCGCAAATCGCTCATCGCTAGATAAAATAGGCCGAAATGGGGAATCTTTGGGGAATCTTTTCATCATGCAGCCCCCAGCAAGCTCGAAAGGCGCCAAATGACCCATTTTTCTTTGCGAAGCTTGCCGAAAGGAGAAGAAGACAGGTTTGAGGAAGACAGAGAGCCGAACAGCGGCCATTAATGTTGATTTAACGCACAGCACATCAAAGCAGCAGCCCGGTTTATTGTCAGAGAGTATCAGAGAAGGAAGAAGAGCCAAAGAGTATCAGTCAAGATTTTTTAGGGGCTCGAAGCACCTGAGCATTGATGAACCCCCTCAGCAAAGTCAAATTAAGAGGCGTAAGCCCATCCTTGCCCTCAAATCACAGTTAAAGCTTTAAATGCAGACAGACAGCAAAGAAGCAGAAACCCATACACATTTATTGCAGAAAACACTGCACCAAGCCACCGAGGACTACATCATTTACTCAATTTTGATACAGCCGCCCTCAGCGCGGCCCGAGATTTTTTCATGCATTTATTTCTGATAGAATTAGGTCAATTAATCATTTTTTATGACCTGTTTTAGGTCAAGATGTAATAAAAGCAGTTGTAGAGAGTTTTTTCCTATATATACCGCTCTCTACATTGTTTCGAGCGTTGGTCAATTGAGAATTTTCACTAGAGACTCGCATTGTATACTTGAGTTTTTTCTATAACCAAAGATTGCTGAAAGCTTGGAGAGCGAACTGCCTGTTGTAAATGAATATTTTGAAGATATGAAGATGGAATTCTTGTGCTATGGCCTGAAACAATAAGTGCATCTTACCTCTGTTTTACTGTTTACCACTATCTAAATAGAAGAAAGAAAGAATAGCTTAGAATTTGTTTAAATACACTCTATGCTCATTTTTTGTTGTTTCCTTATGTCTTCCTCTGAATGAATTGGTTATGAATATGAATTCCTCCTAGCTCATATTTACCCCGATTCACCTGTGTAAGCCAATTATCTAGGGATTCTTAAATGCCCCTAGGTAGAGCTCTGTTACCTAACCTGTTAAGTTGATTGAGAGATTCTTAACTGCCTCTCGTTACTTAGCATTCTTTCCATCATTTAAACCTGAAACATTGTTTCATGCGTAGCTATCTTGCTCCATTTTCCCTTATTGTGACCAAGGAAATGCACCAGAAGTCCTCCTCCTCGACTCCACGCCTAATGGTTTGAAACACTCAGAATGTGCTATGCCTCTCTACCTGAAACATCAATTTTCCCACCAAAACAGAACAAAAAACCCTTGAACTCAATAGCTAGCCTAAGATCAATTTCAACAAAGCTAAATCCCAAAGAGAGAGCCCTCTCTGATTGCAGGTGGGCTAGAACCTGCAATCCAAAGTTGGTTTGTGGTTACCTCGGTCGTATCCCTTACTCCAACTTGGGGACAACCTGAGTGATAACATAATGGCGACTCCACTGGGGAACATCCTCAGTTAATTTCACGAAGAAGGTTGGAAAGATCCCCTAAAAAGGTCAATTTTCTAAATCGTTGTATATTTCTTAAAACTACAGATGAAGCCTGAATGTCGGCCAGGAAGCCTTTGAAACTGTTTCTGTTTTACATTAGCAGAAGTAAATAAAAGCTGCTTCAGTCAATCTTCATGCTAGTTTTAAGATATACACAACCATTCCAAAATCTGATCTGTCCCTTGTTAATTACAAAAATATTCCCATAAAAATACCCAAAAAACAATTCGGAAGCTGGCTCCCAAGAAGAATCCACGATATACAAGGTCAAATCCCGATCCAAACCCTCCAGCTGTTTTTGAAAACCCTAACATAATCTCGAAAATCCTTAGGAAGCAAGAAAGACAGGAAAATTTCGCTGATAAAACTCCTGAAATAGCTTACCCCAATTGTGTTCCGACTCCTGTCAAGGTTTTGTTTCGTTCGGCCCCTGTTTCCCCTAGTTCATCATCTACACCTCGAACTCCTCCTTCCACACCTTCATTCACTGCACATACTACCACTACTGTTGTTCCCAGCGTTCCAGTTATTCCTGTGATCCCCATTACTCCAGTTGTTCCATTTATCCCCGTTGTCCCACTTATCCCTGCCAATATGGCTAATAGATATGCACCCCTACAATTACCTGCTAATGCTGGGGCTTTACCTCAAGAGTACCAATCTAAAATCACATATTTTGATAGTACTGGCCCTTTTACTGCCATTCAGCATACCAAAAAGATGCAAGACTATTTTGAAAACTACGAGATAGACGATGATAGCGTGAGAATGAGAATTTTTGTTCAGAGTCTAACAGGTGATGTGAGAACTTGGTTCACATCACTCGCTGCAAATTCCATAACCACCCCAGATGAGCTTTACCAATCCTTTACCAAGAGATGGGAGAAAAAGAAAGACCCCTTGCACATACTAGCCGAATATGATACGATTAAACGAGGTCCTCAAGAGACTGTTTTGGAGTACTGTGCAAGATTCAATAATGTTTACAACGCAATACCACATAACCTAAGGCCTCCCCCTGATCTGGCCTTGTACAAATTTCCAGATGGTTTTGACCCTGATATGGCATATCAGTTAAAAGAAAGAGCTCCTCGGACCCTTGCAGACATGCAAAACGTTGCTGTCAGTGTTGAGGCTAACTTAATTGCCAAGAGAAATAGAGATAGAATGGAAAGAAGAACCATCTTTAAGGAAGAACCCTCAGCCTTTGATCAAAAGCTTGATGCTATTATCAATGGCCTACAAAGGCTAGGAGAAAGAGTAGAGAATGTTGAGAGAAAAGCATCATGGGAAGGACAACAGTCCAATACCATAAGGAATCCAAATTTTAGGAAAACGCAGAACACAAATGCTGGTAGGTCTACCCAAGACCATGACATAAGACCCCCTTTTCAAGATAACTATGTTGAAGGATCTACTTCTAGTGAACCCATAGAGGACACTCACATGAACCTGATGGATCTAAAGGGTGAGCACCAAACTGTCCTGTCCCAAGAAGACCAAAATGAACTCGATTACAATCAGTTTCAAACTAAATCTGGTGAGTCTTTTGATTTTAAACAAGGATATGATACTGCTGTGTATGAAGTACACAAACAATATAAGCTGAGAACTAGGACCATTGACATTTCGGAACCTAGTAAAACAAAGGATGGAAAACAGCCCAACAAGACCAAAGGCAAGGTTGTCATAATAGAACCAGCTGATACAAATGTTCCAAACCCGCATCAAGTGACTGCAGAAGACATAACAGAAATACAGCCTTCCAAAGATCGGCCTTTGCCACCTTCTCCCTCGAAACAAAGCTCGAACAGTGTTCCAAAAAACTTTCATGAAACTAAAAACCGCAAGCTATCAGTCCTCATAACGTTGATAAACAAGAGCAAATCGCAGATAATTTAAATGAAAAGGAAAAAACTGCCTTTATCGACAACAAGACTCCATTGGAAAAGCCATTTAATTTAGAGGCAGAAATAGCTAAGTTGAAAATATCCATTCCTCTCTCAGAACTTGCCAAACACGATGTATATAGGCAACAATTTCAAATGTCACTTCAAATTCCAAAAAACAAGGACGATGTAAATGTTTTGGATGATTCCCCTGAACTGTTGTTTGGTCCAGAAGTTAATGGAAAGTCAACACATGGACCTGTCCCACCTTTTTATGTCAGTTTGCATATACATGACAAAGTTTTTCACAATTCTATGTTTGACTCAGGGGCATCGCACAATCTAATGCCCAAAGAAGTTATGGAAAAACTGAACCTTGACGTTACAAGACCTTACAAAGACTTGTACTCATTTGACTCAAGTCAAGTGAAATGTATAGGCCTCATCAAAGAGTTGTGTGTTTCCTTAGTTCAATATCCAAATAAGACCATCCTCATGGATGTGGTAGTTGTTGACATTCCACCAAAGTACGGTATGCTCCTATCAAGATCATGGGGAGCAAAGCTTCAAGGATCCCTTCAATTAGACCTTTCCTATGCCACCATTTCAGTCTTTGGGCAACCAAAGAGACTGTATAGAGAAACGCTCATGAAATATGTGGTAAGTAGTGAGAGCAAGCCTAAAAATTTTCCCATTTATTCAATCCATTCTGATATGGATTCCTTTATTTTGTTTAATGATGATACAAATTATCCAACTGATAATGAGCCCTTGGCTCTGGAACAACAAGCACACATCAATGAAGAATCAGTTACACACACTAGTGAAACTGTCACAACATTTAACACAACCAGCATGCTAGAAGAACATCCCCAAATAGAAATTGTAAATCTGCCCAATCCTAAATTAGCTGAAACTCTTAGTACAAACCACAAGCAAGAAATCACTTGGTATTTAGAGTTTGATGGCTCTGTTAACAAGTTGGGAGCAGGGGCAGGTGTCTGAATTCACAATACATATAACAACCATGTAGAAGGTCATGCCTACAGACTGAATTTTAAATGCACAAATAACATGGCAGAGTATGAGGCTCTATTGTTAGGCCTTAAACTGCTCAAAGCACTAGGAGCTGCTAAAGTGTCTATTTTAGGAGACTCTGATTTAATCATACAACAAATGAAAGGTAATTTTGTTACCAACGATAATAGAATGAGAGCCTATAGGACTGTTGCCACTAATATACTCAATGGATTCACTGAATTCAAGCTTGACAAAATTTCAAGAGAACATAACATTCATGCACATAGCCTAGCCACCTTTGCTAGTGCATGCAAGCTTCCTTTTGACCCAAACCATCACTTCACAGCTGAAATAAAACATAGGCCCGCTGTCCCAAATAACATCATAGATTGGCAGGTGTTCGAAAATGACGTCCATATTAATAATTTCCTTACCCTTGAGCATGAATTTTCAAATATCAACATTGACTTGGATGCTATGATAGATTCAGAACAGCAAACAAAAGAAGATCAGCAAGCTATAACAGCTGCAACAACCAAACAAATCCTAAAACCAACTATTTTTGACAAAGAAAACATAGAACAACTGAAACAAATGCATTTGGAAGACATTGCCAAAGAAGAGGCAGAGATCATTGACTTAAAGGATAACTTTCTGCCTGCTGGCCTAACCCTATTATAAGACATGTTTGACACCAATGACGTTCCTAGAAAGCCAAAATTGCAACCCATAAACACTGATATAGAAGAACACAACATTGGGACGGTACAAAATCCAAAAATGATCAAACTATCCAAAAATTTACCACCTGATCAAAAGCCCAAGTACATTGACCTATTCAAAGAATTCCAGGATGTATTTGCTTGGAGCTATGAGGATTTGAAATCCTATGACACCTCGGTGATCCAGCACACAATCCCCTTAAAACCAAACCAGAAACCCTTCAAACAGAAACTTAGAAGAATTAACCCTATGCTTCTTCCACCGATTGAGAAGGAAGTAAAGAGGATGTTTGAAGCAGGCATCATAGCACCCATCATATTTTCTGAATGGGTGTCCAATCTTGTTCCTACGAGAAAAAAGACAGGTGAAATCAGAATTTGTGTAGATCTCAGAAATTTAAACCAAGTCTCCCTAAAAGACCATTACCCTTTTCCTAAAATGGACCACATCTTGCAGAGAGTAGTGGGGTCGTCTAGAATCTCTTTGCTAGATGGTTTTTCAGGTTTCAACCAAATACTTGTTCACCCGGATGACCAAGACAAACAGCTTTTACCACACCCTAGGGAACATTCAAGTATGTAAAGATGCCATTCGGACTTAAAAATGCTGGTGCAACTTTTCAACGAGCAATGGATATTGCATTTGCCAAAGAAATACATGACTTCCTAGTTGTCTATCTTGATGACTTGACCCCATTTTCCAAATCTGATGAAGAACACCTCAAGCATCTTAGGCAAATTTTTATGACATGTAGGAAGTATGGCATTTCCGTGAATCTCAAGAAATCCCTATTTGGCCTCGAAGAAGGCAAGTTACTTGGCCACATTATATCAAAAGATGGGATCAGAATTAACCCTGAAAGAATCCAAGCCATCCTCCAAATTCCATATCCAAGAAACATAAAAGAGCTACAAGCATTCCTTGGGAAAATCAACTTCCTAAGAAGATTTATCCCAAATCTAGCTGAATTAATAAGACTGTTAAGCAACATGTTAAAAAAGGATGCCAAGGTAAGATGGTCCCTGGAAACCAAGCAAGCATTCGAAAGTATCAAATCGGCATTGACACAAACCCCTGTACTCACCAGTCCACAGTTTGACAAAGATTTTATCATATTTTCATTTGCATCTGATCACACAGTAGTCGTTGTCCTTTTGCAAAAGGATGAACAAGGAGCTGAAAATCAAATCGCTTTCTTCAGCCGAGCATTAAGAGACGCCCCTTTGAAGTACCCAATCATGGAAAAACAGGCCTACGCACTTGTTAAGGCCATCAAGGATTTCAGAGTGTACATTTTATGTTCACATGTGATTGCCTATGTCCCACACGTTGCTGTAAAAGACATATTGACCCAAGAGGGATTAGAAGGCAAAAGAGGCAAGTGGATTGCAAGCATCCTTGAGTATGATATAGAAATAAAACCAACCAAGCTGATAAAGGGACAAGGTTTAGCTAAACTGATGTCCGAAACAAACTTTCAAGCCCTAGACATAAACCAGCTGGACAATGAACCGGAGCTGGCGACTCCACAGATCAGTGAAATCTTTTTACAATCCCCTTGGTACACTGATATTTGCTTTGTATTGTTAAACCCGTGTGCTCCCCCAGGATTGTCCAGGACCAAGAAAAGATTTTTGAAAATGAAGGCTTTAAAGTTTTGTGTTATAGATGGTGCATTATTTTGGAGAAATCATGAAGGTATATTGCTTAATTGTTTAACCATGAATGAAACTAACAATGTCATGAAAGAATTCCATGCAGGTGACTGTGGAGGACATCTATATTGGAAGTCCACTGCTGATAAAATTCTAAGGGCTAGTTTCCATTGGCCCTCTCTTTTTGCAAATGTAAAGAAGTTTGCCATGTCATGTCACAAATGCCAAATCTTTGAGGGCAAGAGAAAGTTGTTAACCCTACCCCTTAAACCCATTTCAACCGAACAACCTTTTCAACAATGGGGTCTTGACTTCATTGGAGAAATCCATCCCTCTTCCTCAGGCCAGCACAAATGGATCCTAACAACCACTGACTATTTCACTAAGTGGGTTGAAGCCATTCCCTGTAGACAAGCCAATGACACCATCATTATCCAATTCCTTGAGTGCAATATCCTGTCTAGATTTGGCTGCCCTGAGAAAATCATCACTGACAATGCGGCTGCCTTTAAGTCCAAAAAGATGATCAATTTTTGCCACAGATTTCATATTACTTTGGGCCACTCTATAGCCTATTACCCTCAAGGTAATGGCTTGGCCGAATCATCTAACAAAAGCCTCATCAACATCATAAAGAAAGTGCTAGAAGAAAACAAGAAGAACTGGCACAAAAAGTTGGTAAATTCCCTATGGGCAGACAGACTCTCGAACAAAAGATCCATTGGGATGAGCCCTTATGAGCTAGTATATGGCATGGAGGCTAGATTTCCTTCATCCTTGGGCATTCCTACTATCAAATTGTTACAAGAAATTCAGGTTGAACCAAATGACATTCAAAGAAGAATCAATCAGACCATCCATCTTCAGCAAACCAGAGAACAAGTTTATGACAGAGCTCAAATTTTGCAAGAAAAGCTTAAAAAGATGTTTGATAAGAGAGCTAAAGCTGAGGATTTCAATATTGGTGACAAAGTTCTAAGATGGGACTCAAGAAGGGAAGACAAGGGCAAACATGCCAAGTTTGATTTTTTATGGAAAGGTCCATTTGTTATTTCTGTTGTTCAGGGAAATAACACATATTTTCTCAAATCTGTAGAGGATAGTTCTGCTGAAGAAGGCCCTGTCAATGGCCGTATGCTGAAACATTACCATGACCCCTTTTAGGGGACACAATGCAGTTTTGTATATATCTTTGTACAGTCTTACTTGTATATATCAGCACTCTGTTTTTATTTTTGTATAAGCAGGCCGATTGTTTAAGGAAAAGTAGTAAATTTGTGAAAGACACAGTTTTTAAAGCTCTGTTTCTACACCAGTTTTCAGCAAATCATCAAGAGAAAAAATTGTCACATTACAAGCAATTCATGGTAGAAAAGAACTATTTGCAGTCTTTGTGCATAATTATCAAGCACGCAAAAGAAAGCAGGCGATGCTGCACAATTCACAGTAATTCAGTTGAGGAGGAGGTTGTTCATAGTTCAAAGTTTTACATTTTTTAGCAGCCAGAACAAATGTTTCCAGTCTACAGCAACCATAGAAGATCAAGGCAGTCTGACCTGATGTTCTTGACTTTTCACAAGGAAAAGCCATCCCCAAGTAGAGCCACTGTTAGCCTCCTGTTGCAACAGGGTTTCATCTTTCATGATTGACATTTTTACATGCCAAATATGTCATACTTTGCAGGTTGCAGTTTTCCATATTTCCACAAAAAGCCATGGAGTGTGCTAGTCCAAATGCCACTGCTATATTCCAATTTTGATGAGTTGTTCCAGTTTTGAAGAGTTTTTTAAGGGAGGTCCAAACAGTCTAACCTTGGTCTCCCTAGGTTTCGATTTCCTGTTTTAGAATGTAGAGAACGCATCTGACCAAACAGTTTAATCTTGGCAGATCTGTAGATAGGTAGAGAATCAGAGGGACCCAACTGCTTAATCTGGGCCCTTGGCAGAAATAAGTGTAGATTTAGATAGGAAATCATTCAAAAGAAAAATTGTAAAACTAGGTTTGCAAGTCTAAGTGCAGCCAAACCAAAAAGAAGAAAAATGTTAGGTGAGTAGGCTGGGTAGGTAGCTGTGAGGTTGCAAAATGATGACTTATGATCAATTTTGTGTTACAAAGTGTTTTATCTCTTCAGATCACAGTGCAGACAGTTTTTCATCTGAAGGAGCTCGAGGTGGACATCACTAACTCCCCCTTCTTCTAAATTCCCCAAATCACTTACTAATTTCCCCAAAGAGGTCAAGATCTGCTTGGTTCCTCTTAGTTCATCATTTTCCATGTCATTTGCCTTAGTGGAGATCTGCTTCGCTCAAGGATTTCATTTCTTTACAAATTCTTTTCCCAAAAATAAGCCTAAGGTCCCCCACCTTAGCGCTTTCTTATCATCTCCATATTAACTACTAACTTTAGTATATAACTCCCCATCAGTTTTTCCCCTTCCCCTACTAAAAAAATGTATATAAAACTCCCCTATGTAAATATCCCCCCTAGCAATATAGCCATATTTCTTCTAAGTCCAGGGAAAAATAGTCCATCTGGGGCTATTTTTAGCCCATCCGTGTCATAGCAGGAGTTAGATGACACCTGGTCATGCTAATAACCTCCCCCCCTAGCCCTAAAAACCCTCAAAAAACCCACACTTCGCCCTTATCCTAAGTTTTTGTGCATAAATACATTAACCCGCGCTCATTAAACCCTGTAACCCACTTTCCCTAAGTCTAAAAACCCCTGTCGCGCTATATTTAAATCGGAATATTCCCGCGAACATCCCCGCCCACTAACACGCCGTCACCCCGTCCTTCCCGCCAGCCGTCCGATCGTCCTGTGCCCAGATCAACGACTGGCGGGCCTTCCCGTCTCCCAACGCGCCCGAAGGATAACGTCCGGGAGATGTGCGATATTGCCGCCATACTCCCGCCACGCGTCACCTCCTGGGAAGTGGAGGAGCCCCTCCCCCCAAAACCGCCCAGGCGCTAAGGCGGTGCGCCCAAAACCATTTACCACTCCTGCGCAATGACGTCACCTGCCTGCGTCACCCCCCTGTCCAGCCACCATGACACGTCATCCGCCTGCGTGGCCCTCCTGCCACAGTACTGCCGAGTCACCCTGCCACCATGTCACCTGCCGTACTGCCACGTCACCTCCGTACGTGATGACGTCATCCTGCCATGTCATCTTGCTGACGTCATCGCTGACATCACCCACCGTACAAAGTCCCGTCATGCTGATGTCATGCTGACGTCATCATCAGTTTTTAGCGTGAAGGGCGAAAATCGCACTCCGGAGCCCCGGAATCAGTTTCTGAGGCAGTTTTTGATGAGCGATTTGCGCTTATAAAATAGGCCGAAATGGGGAATCTTTGGGGAATATTTTCATCATGCAGCCCCCAGCAAGCTCGAAAGGCGCCAAATGACCCATTTTTCTTCGCGAAGCTTGCCGAAAGGAGCAGAAGACAGGTTTGAGGAAGACAGAGAGCCGAACAGCGGCCATTAATGTTGATTTAACGCACAGCACATCAAAGCAGCAGACTGGTTTATTGTCAGAGAGTATCAGAGAAGGAAGAAGAGCCAAAGAGTATCAGTCAAGATTTTTTAAGGGCTCGAAGCACCTGAGAATTGATGAACCCCCTCAGCAAAGTCAAATTAAGAAGCGTAAGCCCATCCTTACCCTCAAATCACAGTTAAAGCTTTAAATGCAGACAGACAGCAAAGAAGCAAAAACTCATACACATTTATTGCAGAAAACACTGCCCCAAGCCACCCGAGGACTACATCATTTACTCAGTTTTGATACGGCCGCCCTCAGCGCAGCCCGAGATATTTTCATGCATTTATTTCTGATAGAATTAGGTCAATTAATCATTTTGTATGACCTGTTTTAGGTCAAGATGTAATAAAAGCATTTGTAGAGAGTTTTTTCCTATATATACCGCTCTCTACATTGTTTCAAGCGTTGGTCAATTGAGAATTTTCACTAGAGACTCGTATTGTATACCTGAGTTTTTTCTATAACCAAAGATTGTTGAAAGCTTGGAGAGCGAACTGCCTGTTGTAAATGAATATTTTGAAGATATGAAGATGGAATTCTTGTGTTGCGGCCTGAAAAAATAAGTGCATCTTACCTCTGTTTTATTGTTTACCACTATCTAAATAGCAGAAAGAAAGAATAGCTTAGAATTTGTTTAAATACACTCTATGCTCATTTTCTGTTGTTTCCTTATGTTTTCCTCTGAATGAATTGGTTATGAATATGAATTCCTCCTAGCTCATATTTACCCCGATTCACCTGTGTAAGCCAATTATCTAGGGATTCTTAAATGCCCCTAGGTAGAGCTCTGTTACCTACACCTGTTAAGCTGATTGAGAGATTCTTAACTGCCTCTCATTACTTAGCATTCTTTCCATCATTTAAACCTGAAACATTGTTTCATGCACAGCTATCTTGCTCCATTTTCCCTTATTGTGACCAAGGAAATGCACTAGAAGTCCTCCTCCTCGACTCCACTTCCAATGGTTTGAAACACTCAGACTGTGCTATGCCTCTCTACCTGAAACATCAATTTTCCCACCAAAACAGAACAAAAAACCCTTGAACTCAATAGCTAGCCTAAGATCAATTTCAACAAACCTAAATCCCAAAGAGAGAGCCCTCTCTGATTACAGGTGGGCTAGAACCTGCAATCCAAAGTTGGTTTGTGGTTACCTCGGCCGTATCCCTTACTCCAACCTGGGGACAACCTGAGTGATAACAGCTCCTGTAGCCAGGTATAATCCAAGAGGTTGGGTACCTCGAGGATCTTGCCCTTCATCCCCTGTAGTCTGTGTGACTACAGCTCGATGTCTCCCCATCTCTTCTCTCAATGTGCATGAGCACTCATGGCACAGTCGTCATCAATCTCCACTTACTTCTCCACCTTAGCCAGCGCAGCCTTGGTCTCAGAAGCCTCTCCCATGCTCTTCTTCCTAGGACACCGATTCGCATAATGACCCAGTTCCCCACAATGGAAGCACTTGACCTTGGAGAGGTCCTTCTTCTTTCTTTTCTCCTGCTTTCCCGCAAATGCGAGTGTCGCATCTTCTTCTTCATCCTTTTTTATTCTGACCCCTTTTCTGCTACTCCCCGCCTTGGACACCCGTCTGAACTCTTCTTGACAAAGAGCTACCCATAGTTCCTCCCAATTTGGAAAGCTCGTCCTGCCCAGTATGCTCTGGACAAATACCTCCCAATCCTCTGAGACTACATTCAATGTAGTCCTCACCATCAGTTCTTGATCCGGTGTGGTCCTTATGGAAGTTAGCCGATCACGGATCTCCTCCAATCCATCAAGGAAGACATCCATCTGCTCTCCCTTCTACATCTGATATGACCGCAACTGGTTTTCAAGTAACACCCTCCTCTGCACAGAAGTATGATGGTACAATTTCTTCAGGGCCTCCCATATCTCATTTGTCGGCTCCTTCTCGACAATGTGTGGCACCACATTATCCTTGACACCATCAAGGATGATGCACTTTGCCCTAGCCATTGCCTCCTCATACTTAGTCATTTTTAGCTGGGTCAACCGGGATTGCTATCGTTTTCAAGGCGAAGTGTTTGATGTGATACATGTCTAGAATGGACAAGATCCTGGCCTTCCAGACTATGAATTTTGAAGCTCCATCCAGTCTATCCTGATCTCTTAGCCCATTCACTGCCATTTTGTTGCTCGTCTTTTGACTCTTTCAAGTCTCTCTACTTCTCGTTTGGAAGTTCTTGGTTTGACTCCCTCTGAGCCTCGATTTCCCTTATGGAAATCCCTCTGCCAATCCTCGGCAACAACTCCCTCCTCCTTGGTCTTTCCCTATTAGGTATTGTTCTGACCATAGCACCCCACCAGCTTCGCTCCGCAACTTACCCACAGCCTCTTATGCCCCAGCAGTCTGAAGGTTAAATCCTCTAGGCTCTGTGCAATCCTGGCACCGGCACAATCTGCACCTCCTGGCCACAACATCGATCCTTCCTGGCTGAGAAAGATGATCGGGCACTGTGTAGGTCAGGTTTGCTCCTCTCTACCTTAGCGTTGATCGTCCTCCTGGCTCGAACTGATGACACAAGCTCTCTGCGTCACCCCTTTCTTACTGCTTTCTGCTAGGAATAGCTTCTGTCTCTCAAGACAATTATTTCCATTGTTGATGCTCTTCTTGGTTTATGCCTTCAATTATCTTGTGATCTGCAACCACGCTCTGATACCATGTTTGAATTTCTAAGTCTATCCGTTAGAAATTCTTCCTGTAATATCTGATTTATTTCTTCCTACTTGTTCAGTTACTTAACAAGTTATTTACCATGTAAATACTAAAAATAAATACAGGTACAGTATCAACACATATAGATCATCAACTGAAAGAAACAAGCACACAAGTGACACAGTTATTTTCGGACTAATGTCCCAAGAAAAACCCAATGCTGGAAAAACGGTGTAATTATCATAGGGTTTTATTATTAAGCAGTTTTAGAATAAAATCTGGGTGCTAGAAATGGCTCACCCAACAGAGAATGCCCTCGGCAGTAGTACCTCTCAGTCAGAGATAGATATTCTGGCTAAATCATCGAAGTAACGATCCCACAACAACACTTATGTTGCTCTTTGTCCCCCTGATAGGGACTGCGTCACCCTATCCAACTCTCCAGCTCCAATCTGTCCCAAAAAATCTCCCATTGTCAGCCTCTAGGGTCTGTGTCAGCATCTTTGGCCCAGCATCAGCCTCTCGGGGCTCTGCGTCAACCTCTGGAGCCTCTGCGTCTCCCACGCTGGCCCTCCTCAGGCTCTGCGCAGCTCCTGGTTGCCTCTGCATGGCCTCTAGCTCGCTCTGCATCAACCTTCTCTCAGCTTCTGCGTTGATGCTCCCGCTACTATCTTTGCCTCTCTAGTACTGTATTCACTACCCCTCAGCTACAACTCTGGTCACTCCTTCGATTTCCTCAGCAAGCCTTGCCCCAAAAAATCGAATTCTTGATCAACTCAATGTGTTCTCAAACTGACCCTCAAGCCTCTTCTTATACTTTTCTCGTTGACAATTCAAAGGTCGAGATTAAGTCCTTAATCAACGACTAAGATTAGATCTGGCTTGATCCATGACTTTTGGACCATTCTAACTCAGTTTTATATTAATTCACATTAATATTTTATTTTTCCTAAGTTTAGACTTAGGAACTCCATTAAAAATATTAATTATTTTAATATCTCCCAAACTGGTTAGATTCTACCCAAACCATTTCTGGGTCTTGGCGATCTCATGTTCTTTAGCCTCACCACCATTTTTCGTGGCTAGATCACATCCGATGCTACCCAAAATCAACACTCCCTCTTAGCGAGGACTGTGCTCTAGTAATACTCCTCACTGAGTATCACCCTGATCATCTAGGATCGGTCCCTGTGCTAATGCTAGGTCTATTGCCCAACATCCTCTGCACTGTTGCATCATGTACTGCTACCCATGGCCCTTCCACTGCCATTGTTGCATCTGTACAGCAGCTCCCTCTGCATCTGTGTTGTTGCCCATGGCCCTGCCACTCCCACTATTGCATCTGCACTGCATCCCTCTCATCATGCTGCATTGTGTTGCTCATAGCACTGCCACTGCTAATTGCTGCATTGCAACTCAGTTACTGAGAAGTAAGTAACTGATCCTCCCAACTTTGACATCTCTGCCAGGCTAGAAACACTCCTGATGTTGAAGCTCCCTTTGTCGCTGACAAGTGCTCCCTCTACAAACCTTTGCGTTGTTGCAACAACTCCATGCCTCTCGCATTGTTGCCTCACGCTGACCTGGGACTCCTGCATTGTAGCCCTCTCTATTGCTCCATCTGAATCCGTCTCTATCGACATCTGCCAGTCCTGCTACTCCTCTTTAGGGCTCTCGTATCCAGGTATAATCCAAGAGGTTGGGTACCTCGAGGATCCTGCCCCTTATCACCTGTAGTCTGTCTGACTACAGCTCGATGTCTCCCCATCTCTTCTCTCGAGGTGCATGAGCACTCATGGCATAGTCGTCATCAGTGTCCACTTCCTTCTTTGCCTTAGCCGACACAACCTTGGTCTCAGAAGCCTCTCCCTTGCTATTCTTCCTACGACACTCGTTCGCATGGTGACCCAATTCCCCACAATCGAATCACTTGACCTTGGACACCCGTCTGATCTCTTCTTGACGAAGAGCCACCCACAGTTCCTCCCAATCTGGAAGGCTTGTGTTGCCTAGTATGCTCTGGACAAATACCTCCCAATCCTCTAAGACTGCGTTCAATGCGGTCCTCACCATCAGTTCCTGATCTGGTGTGGCCCCTATGGAAGTTAGCTAATCACAGATCTCCTTCAATCCACCGAAGAAGACATCTATCTGCTCTCCCTTCTGCATCTGATTAGACCGTCGTTGGTTTTCAAGTAACATCCTCCTCTGCACAGAAGTATGCTGGATTTCTTCAGGGCCTCCCACATCTCATTTGTCGTCTCCTTCTCGGTAATATGTGGCACCACGTGATCCTTGACACCATCAAGGATGATGCACTTTGCCCTGGACATTGCCTCCTCGTATTTGTCATTTTCAGTTGGGTCAACCGGGATCGCTATCGTTTTCAAGGCGAAGTGTTTGATGTGATACCTATCTAGAATGAACAAGATCTTAGCATCCCAAACTACGAAGTTTGAAGCTCCGTCCAGTCTACCCTCATCTCTTAGCCCATTCACTTCCATTTCACTGCTCGTCTTTCGACTCTTTCAAGTCTCTCTACCTCATGTCTAGAAGTTCTCGGTTTGACTCCCTCTGAGCCTCGATTTCCCTTCTGGAAATCCCTCTGCCAATCCTCGGCAGCAACTCCCTCCTCCTAGGTCTTGTCCTGTTAGGTATTGTTCTGACCACAGTACCCCACCAGCTTCACTCCGCAACTTACCCACAGCCTCCTATGCCCCAACAGTCTGAAGGTTAGAGCCTCTAGGCTCTGCGCAAATATGGCACCGGCACAATTTGCACCTCCTGGCCACAACATCGATCCTTCCTGGCTGAGAAAAATGACCAAGCACTGCATAGGTCAAGTCTACTCCTCTCTGCCTCAGCACTGATCCTCCTCTTGGCTCGAACTGATGACGCAAGCTCTCTGCGTCACCCCTTTCTTGATGCTTTCTGCTAGGAACAACTTCTGTCTCTCGGGACAATTGTTTATGTTGCTGCTACTCTGCTTCATTGATGCCTTCAGTTACCCTGTGATCTGCAACCATGCTCTGATACCATGTTGGAATTTCTAAGTCTATCTGATAGAAATTCTTCCTATACTATTTGATTTATTTCTTCCTACTTGTTCAGTGACTTAACAAGTTATTTACCATGTAAATACTAAAAATAAATACAAGTACAATATCAACACATACAGATCATCTACTGAAAGAAACAAGCACACAAGTGACACAGTTATTTTTGGACTAATGTCTACGGAAAAATCCAATGCAAGAAAATCGGCGCAGCTATCAGAGGGTTTTATTATTAAGCAGTTTTAGAATACAATTTGGGTGCCAGAAATGGCTCACCCAACAAAAAATGCCCTTGGAAGTAGTACCTCTCAGTGAGAGACAGATATTCCGGCTAAATGACTGGAGGAGCGATCCCACAGGAACACTTCAGTACTTCTGCTGCTCTCTATCACCTTGATAGGGACTACGTCACCCTATCTAGCTCTCCAGCTCCAATATGTCCCACGAAATCTCCCAGCGCTAGCCTCTCTGGCCTAACGTCAATCTATTTGGCCCAACGTCATCCTCTCGGGGCTCTGTGTCAACCTCTAGAGCCTCTGCGTCTCTCACGCTGGCCCTCCTCAGGCTCTACGTAGCTCCTGGCTGCCTTTGTGTGGCCTCTGGTTGCCTCTGCATGACCTCTAGCTAGCTCTACGCCAACCCTCTCCTAGCTTCTGCGTTGATGCTCCCAGTACTATCTCTGTCTCTCTGCTACTGTATTCACTGCCCCTTAGCTGCAAATCTGATCATTCCTTCGATTTCCTCAGCAAGACCTACCCCAAAAAATCGAATTCTTAATCAACTCGGTGTGTTCTCCAACTGACCCTCAAGACTCCTCTTATACTTTTCTCGTTGATAATTCAACGGTCGAAATTAAGTCCCTAATCAACGGCTAAGATTAGATCTGGCTTGATCCATGATTTTGGGACCATTCTAACTAAGTTTTATATTAATTCACATTAATATTTTATTTTTCCTAAGTTTAGACTTAGGAACTCCATTAAAAATATTAATTATTTTAATATCTCCCAAACTGGTTAGATTATGCCCAAACCATTTCTCAGTCTTGGAAATCTCATGTGCTTTAACCTCTCCACCAATTTTCGTGGCTAGAGCACATCCGATGCTACCCCAAATCAACACTCACATCTTTGTCTTGGCAGTTGTATACCACCCTTGAACATGGCACTTGTTCGAGACATACTCTTGCAGTTGGTTTTTGTCGGACTTTTGAACCACATCTTTAGCTTGAGTCAAGTCACTCTGTTGCATGAGTCAGTATCTCACCCAATTGGTTACACTTCCAATCCATGAGCTTTGGTGATGCCTCCTATGTCACCATCATGTCCGTTAGTGTTCTTCAGCTATGCTACCAAGTTCACTTGTGTCGTGTGATTATATGTTCAAGGGAAGTATCAATCAAGAGTCGACCATCTGCATGTATCATTAGACCTTTTGTGTCGGTCATCCCTATGACAATTTTACATCACTTCTTCATTTGCTATCATCAAAGGCCTTATCTTGGTGTCAGTTTTGTGTCAATGATGAAGGATACATTAAGGCCCTCCTTTGACAAATCTCTTCCAATCGACTTCAGCACCTTATCTAGGATGTAGATCTAGAAATAGTCTAGTACCTTGGAGCTTGTAGTCATCAGTGGCAAGTTTCCTCACAGTTTGCATTAGGTTTTCATCATTGGCCCATGTTGATCGATTTTGCGACTCATTCATTCACACTTTGTAGATTGCACTGGGTACCTTGGGAACCATTTTGATTATTGATGGTTTCTTTTGCGTTTGTTAATGGGATACATCAATGCCTAGTAATCAGATGGTCTCCCCACATACTCGACTCAGCTCATTCATTCACATGTAGTAGTCATACCATCATGATGTGTCGAAGACCTACGGGCATTGAGGCCACTTCACTCATGATCATTGCCTCTCCCAAGTTGCGATTGGAGAATCTATTAAGTAATTTCAGAGCCACATTGGAGGCACTCACATCAAATGTCCAACCCTACTGATAGATATTGTGCCAAAGATCTACAATGTATCATGACTAGTCCTTGATGACATCATTCCACAGTAAGTTGTGTGGGCATCTATGATTTATTATCTCAATACCGAGTATGGGTATGCCCACCTGGGGTTGTACTTCTTTACGTATCTGACTACACTTTTAGAGTTTCTGCAGGTCTCTTGTGTGAGATCTCTCCCTACCTCTCTCAATGTTTTCCTTTTTGTAATGTATTTCGCCATCAAATTCTCTTTTGACCTCATACATTAGGGGGCATCTATTATAGCTCAAAAATCCACCTCGTAGGGTCAAAAGATGATCAATTTGCATTTCAAGGTCGACAATATGGAGGTAAAGGTGGAAACAACGATGATAAGAGTGCTAAAGGAGGTATCCGCAATCAAGGAAATGCCTCCTTTCAGACTTTAGGTGACTAAGGAGGGAGTGCAAGAGCATCTCGAGCCTGATAGGATTTTGGCAGCTGAAACCCCAAAGAAATGGCCCAGGAGGATAATCTTTTGGAAAAGATAGAAGGCAGCGGGTAGATAATCTCTAGTTTTCTTTTTTATTATGTATAGTTGTTATGAAATGTCGTTTTTTAAAACTCTGTGGGATTTTGGTGATATTTTAGTATAATGTTGTATGCTAAATAGTAAAAAATAAACAGGGTAGCAATAGATACTCTACTGAAAACACTCTGGAAATCTCTGAAGCAATCTCTGAAGCAGAGCAAATTTTGAATGTAAGGGACCTCGCCCATTTCCAGTTTTGATATATAAAAATGCTACCATTTTCTTTATAAAAAAAGCAAGCCTAGATTCATCTTAACTCCATATCTATCAAGCATCGAGGGATCAAATCTCTCAAGGTGAAAACCTCTTTTTTGAGAGAAAAAGTTGAGGAACGGTTTGCACCTAAGAGATTTGATCCATCTTTGAGCTTGATAGACCCAAAGTTAAAATGCATCTAGGTTGGTTTAATTATTAATAATTATAACTATTAATTTTAATTTTTTTAATTCAATTTTTATTTTTACGTAATTAATAAATTTTTTTATTTATTATAATTTGACCATGTCAAAATGTCTAGATAGCATAACATAATAGGGCATTACAACATTTCTTCCATAGTGAGATAGAAAATGTGTCTCGAGGAAAAATGTAATAAAATTAAATTAAAAAAATAAATAAAAATTATAAAATATTTTGATTGTGAAATGATAAATGGTTTTTGGGCATGTGGTCTTGATGAGCCATGGTACAAAGCCTATTTATAAGTTAATAATATCTATGGTAAAGTGGGGGTGAATATTCATGGTTTAAAATCTTGTTATATTGTAAGTATTAAATTTTTATGTGCTTATTAATAAAATTTAAATATACTTACAAAATAATTATTTTAATTTGTATGGTAAAATGGATCTTAATTTAAAACTACTATTTATATCTTATATATTTTAATGTGATAAAGAATTTAAATATATCTCAAAAGTAATTATAAATTTTTTTCTTTTACATTTAATTAAAAAAAATGTTGTAAAATTAAATTCAAATAATATATTATAAAATATTTTGATTGTGAAATGAGAGAGGTTTTTGGGCAGGTGGTATTGATGAACCCTCTTAATGGCCCATCGCATTGTAACAAAACCTATTTACAAATTAATAATATCTATGATAAAAGTGGGGTGAATATCCATGATTAAAAATATTGT
Organism: Pinus tabuliformis; assembly: GCA_031772625.1. NCBI lineage: Eukaryota > Viridiplantae > Streptophyta > Pinopsida > Pinales > Pinaceae > Pinus > Pinus tabuliformis. The sequence continues at coordinate 321,347,155 of CM062814.1, read as the reverse complement.
TATATTGAAAGTTTTTAATTTAAATATGATTAAAGAATCATCATTTTAATTTATCAGGTAAAATAGATTTTCACTTCTAGCTACTACTTATATGTTATATATTTTAATGTGATATGTATATTATGATTTTATTTTATTTATTCATTTTTTTCTTAATTTTATTACTAAAAACAAAATTACAATATAACAAATTGAATTTTATTATTTTAACTTTTTACAGACACTACAACATCTCCCCCATAGTGGGCTCTATATTATTTTTAACCTTTTATTATTATTTAATTGAACCCACATGTAAATGTTTACAAATCCTTTACTTTTTATAAATTCAACACCTTCAGCCCACATGTAAAAATGTTTACATATTTTCTTACATTACACCTACATCTCCCTATTCTAGGTTCCCCATAGTGGGCTCTATATTATTTTTAACATTTTATTATTATTTAACTGAACCCACATGTAAATGTTTACAAATCCTTTACTTTTTATAAATTCAACATATTAATATAAATTCAACACCTTCAGCCCCATGTAAAAATGTTACATATTTTCTTACATTACACCTACATCTCCCCTATTCTGGGTTGTAGAAGGTCTCTCTGTGCAATAAAACATGCCTAACTTTCTATTTAAAATTCTTCTAACTCCTAAAATCAAGGTATTTTGCCATCATGGAGAGATCCTGGAATGTGGCCTGGCTTATTAAACTTAGTAAATCAGAAAAGTTTTGCCTGTTCTTGGTACAGATGATGCGAAGTTCAGAGGCATGTAGAGTACGTATGCCTAGATAGACTTTAGCAATCAAATCACCATGGAGATGGGCCTCGTGTCCCACAAACAAGATGTCTCATACACCAATTTGGTGTCTGTCTTGTCAGTTTAAAATTGAATTATTGTTATTACTATTATTAATAAAAACTCTCCGATCTCTAGGATCATTTCAAAATCCAGAAACTGTATCATAGTTCACCAGGGAGAAGTAAATGCACAGGCTTGTACAGCATTATTTTAAGCAATAGCAATTACAAAAATGCTGCATAACACAGATGTTGAAACTTAAAAATTTAATTACGACATGGATTAGTATATGAGTTCAATAACGAGCCGGAAATGTCAACGTGATGCACCTTCATAGCAGCTAAACTGCATATTTCACTAATTATACAGATATCCAAAGTGGACACAGTTGTAGACTGCATTTCATCAAAAGTATTTTATGAACATAACATCTGACATCGAAGACAATGCTCTCAACATTTGATGAGTAGAAATATGATTTCTCATATTCCATATACAAAGCAAATCAATAAATTCATTCAACTCTGCTAGTCAAATTGTTGCCGTAGTTGCATCTCAGTTTCACTCTTCCACGAGGCATGACTCGACTGGCCTTTCAACCGCTTGGATTTTTCCTTATCTTTGATCGTTGAGCCTTTTTTCTTTTCATTTTCATGGTTAGGATTCCCAGGAGGTCGATCACCACAAACCGGGCAAACTAGACCTTCCCGTGCATTTGAGTACGTCTTTGGCACCCCACATTGAAGACACATTCTGTATTCCCAAAAAATACAGGTTAATCGTAATTCATTACTAGTTAGTTTATCTGCTCCAAAAGTAACTATAAAAAACTTTAAAAAACTAACCTCAGTAGCTTTGCAGCATCTTCTGGAGGTGGCATTGCTGCACCAGGAGTTTTCCGGACATTATCAAGAGTTGGTGATGGAACATTCTTGGGTGGTGCCATTGCTGTAGCAGGACCTCGTGCTATAGTTCCTACAACATCACTTCGCACCCGTTCATGAATCCCTACCAATTGTGCTTTAGCCTCCAAAACAACACCTATACAAACCAGAAAGGTCTTAGTCACCAGAAACTTCTCTCTTCACAAAGAGAATTTTACTTTTCCACTCATCACGATCCAGTTTATTGCAATAAGCTCTAAATAATTGTGCGGTAATCTGAACAGTGTGTCTTCCTAAAATATGGTTTTACTTCATAAAAAAATTAGTGTTTTACACAGTAGATAGGCAATAGAAGAGGCATAAAATTACATGAGACATCAAATTTTCTGTCTACATGACCTAGTTTCAAGAACATCTCAAGAAAACAGGCCAATATCATGCAATAGAATCCCTGTTTTGATCAAGCAGGAAATATTACTATAATGAAACAGAACTCCTAATTAGGCCATGGATGCATCTTAGAAAACCAACCTTGAGTTCCTGGAACCTTTTCTCCAGTGCCCTAGCTTTTTATAAAGGTGAAAAACAATAGCTGCACTGCCAATGCATTTGTCTGAAACTCGAAACAATAGAGGAAACAATTGATATATAGGAAAATATCTACAAATTATCCAAACAAGAGATATTGTTTGCCCTCCATGAAAGATTTTGCACGAATACGCTATGTCATGGGTGGCACCCATCATTTTTGCATGTTTTTTTTCTTGCATTGCAATATTCTTGACATGATTTCTGACTTACTTTCCAACTGAGTGTTTTACGTAAACAAGTTCTCACATTGGCCTTCTATAAGTTTTGAATGGGTTTTACCTTCTGGATGGTTGGCCTTGATATAGTCAACAGTAGGATTTTTAATGCCGTTGGAGTTACCATAGAAGTTGCTTGCCAATATCAGGAAAGTTAGCGGCTGGAAACGTATAATTCAAATTTCAGATGTGGCAGTAGGGAATTTTGCAAGCACAACTTTACTTGAAGATGTTAAAAATATAATGATAGGATCTATTGTGATTGTTTCATAATAAAGCCATCGTTAGAATGCTTTAAACAAATCATAGGGATATAATAGTGTACATTATAACATAAATTGCAATAAGGAGAATAGTAAGAAGATATGCTATTGATGTTTCTAAGGAAAGAACTCAACTGCAAGATAAGCAATAAAGTGGAATAATTTCTATAGGATAATGCAGAGAAAATTAAAGATCTTGATGATACACAGACGAATTGTTTCTATCAACTGTTCTAACAATAATATTGAAATAAAATGACTCGGTTTCCTCCCTGATCAGAGCAAATACATCAAATTTGCTGACATTCAAGTGGGATGTTTTCTTGTTAACAAAATTTGCAACTTCATGAGTCACTATTTTGTTGATACAAAATGAAATCACGGATGGTTTTTACCACAAAAGAAAACCAAGTCAGGACTACATGGATGATCCTCTTTTATAACGTACACTAAGAATAATGCTCATTTTTGCAGTATCTTAAAGACAACCTACAGGGTAATTTTTCCACAGAAACATATTGCCTCTTATAAGAGGAGAAAAAGGAAGTCTTTAAGACAGGTTGTGCAAGGCACTTAAAAACATTCACAATCAGAGAAATATGTGACCCAAAACAAAGAGGCCATATATGGGGACTATGCAAAGGCCATGAGTTTGTGATATTATATCATGGGAAAAATTACACCCTAATAGCAAAATCAAGGGCAGCTGGTTCAATTCAATAAGAATGAAGAACAGCATGATTAACAATTGTGTGCATGAGAGGAACAGGGAGATATATAAATAACATTGTAGAAATTTTGAATAATTTAACACATATTCAATGGAAATTATCCTGATCATGTACTATTGCGGAAAACATACACAATACATAAGCTCCTCTACGTTGATCATCAATATAGCAGCATCAATAACAATAAAACATCAAGAGCATTCACACATTAACACAGTATGTATCCCGGGGAAAGCATCTTGCTAAAAACCCCAACTATCTGTATATTAATGATTGAGTCATGTAACATTACACAGCATAATACTTCTCACAAGTATCTCCACCTCTGTTTCACACAACACAGCTCAGATCTGATCTCCAAATCTCTTCCACTGCTTGCCTGCCTCCACTGCTCAATACCTGCTCGAGAACTGATGAGAATGGCTCACCAAACTCGTTTTTCACCTGCAAAATAGTCACTCACACTTTGTTGGACATGAGCACAAGCTATAATGTGGGCAAATACGTGAGCAAACTCATTAGCATACTCAATCCCTTGATTGTGCAAGATCTGGTGCACAACTATAGTCACAACTGATAGCAATCTGATTCTCTACCACCTGTCCCTGTTGAACTGAACATGCACTGACATGCAACTGAGTTAACTGATGTATTCATTAGTTGTATTATGAGTTAATAACTTGTGAATTAATTAATAACTAATTCACCCAACTCATCTCTAGTCTATTTGCCAGTTAGACTAAATACAACCAGTTTAACAAAGCTAAACTGAACACAACTCCATCAACTCCACAATCAACTCCACCAAACTCAACTGATTGAGTTCTAACTGAAGTCATGCATGCAACAACTCAACTGACTCATAAGAAAAGCGTATTTCCTTCTGACAGCTCTGCATGTGCCACCTCTGTAGCTCAAATTGAAGTGCTCCAAGAGAATAAGATTAAGTTTATAGTCCAAATATTATTGTGAGATAATAATATTTGACTTTTCTATTTTTGACAACCAGTCTAAAAATAGACTTTGATCACTCACACTGTGATCACTCACACTTTCATCAAAAATAGAAGTCCATCTATTTTTCCCAACTTGATCAATCATCCATAAACAGCAACCTGCAATCCATAGACATGATCCATATGTCTAAAAATAGACATAGTCTAAAAATAGACTTGCGCCAAAAATAGCCTGCGGGCCCACTTAGTGAAGGCGACTCTTTTCACTAAGCTCCATCATCTTGTTGCAATCTCAACATACATTGCTAGCATTTAGGCATAGATAATGATAGAAATTTGAGTGGTAATTAATATGTAAATACACAATTGTGATGATGAAACTTTCTTTCATGAACAAACTTTATTTAATGAGCATGTTGTATTTTTCTATTTGGTACTTCATTATCCTCTCTCTTTTTGGTGATTTAGTCTAAATTGATTACCCACCCATTTTATTGTATTTATTGGGAACTCAGTCACCTTTGATCACTCACCCCCACAATTTTGTTCTCTATATATAGTAATACAAACAGTTGTACAGCATGTGTACTTGTTTCCTTGTTATTTCTAACGTGAATTATGTCTTGCACGGTTGGTATCGTGCTCATATTAATTGGTATCAGTCTTGAAATTACGGCTTCTCAAGAGCTTCACCATTCCAACCCCTTCAGGGATATTCTTCCTACTCAGAATCTGTATTCACTCTCCAGGACGTGGGAATATGACCATAAGACGAAATTAGTCCCCCATGGGAGCGAAAAGCTCCTAAATTTTCATTAGCATTTGTGCATAGACAATGATAGAAATTTGAGTGGTAATTCATATGTAAATTTGAGCAGCTACTATAAGATCTTCAATAACCTTATCTTTTTCCAGATCTAAAATACCATGCACAAGTGACTCGCAAAATGAAAAATAAAGCTTGGTGTCCTCATGAAATTCATTTTCAAGCTTTCCTAGGGCTAACACACAATACTTTTATTTGATATATTCACCAAGGATGTCATTGCATCATATTTATCCTTGACTTCAGCCAAGAAAACTCTTCAAGGGTTATTCTAAAGGAAATAAAGAAACCTCCTTTGAGCTGAAATGACAGAACCATTTACATGCATTTCTCCCTTTCAAGGAAAGTGCAAACATTTCCATCATGATATCTTGATGGCCAATATTGAAATCTACAATAAATTCAATGAAGTATGTAGCAAATTGTGAAGCTAGATGAGAGTGACTATAAAATTTTGGAGCATGCTCTAACCAAATTTGAACAGGAGCTTATTTCAATCTGCAAAAATGCAAGAGAAATCCAAGAAGCCGATATGAAATGTGAAAAACATACAACCACCAAAGCTCAGTTTCATATCTGTGTAGTCACTAGGTGAGTCTTCAAATATGCCTTCAAATATGCTATATGTTCTCACCTCTACAAGCATCAATTTCCTCAACAATCTTTGGAAACAGGGTTTTGTTTGTTCGTGAAGTCACCAAATGAGAATAAGATCTTCAAAACACAAAACCCTCATCAAAACAATGTAGAAATCTATTGAATCTCTGTGAAAATGACTTTATCCCCTACAGCAATGCCAACATGTTACCTCTCAAACCTTTTTTTAAGTGGTAAGGCCCTAAAACACAAATGCAACCTATTGAAGAATCTAGGGCAAATTAAGTTTAATAGGATTCTTCTTGCCATGATAACTATTTGTGAGGTATTTTAACTTTTTCTTCTTAGCACAATCTTCACTTGTTATTATTAGAGTGTGTCTTCTTAGTTCATCAAATAGCTACCAAAACAAAAGAGACAAGAACACAAGATGTTGGCTTTCTGCCAGGGCCAAAACCTCTCTCTTTGAGAGGAAAACCCACACAAAATTCTTCTTATAGAGATTCCAATTGACGAATACCAAGACCATGACCCTTGACCTATTGGGCCACTCCAAGACCAAGACACCAATCCTCTTCTTCGTCACTGCTGAGATCATCATCACTGTTGCTTCACCAAAGTCATCATTACTGCGCCTTCACTGAGATATTCATCATAACAACGCAATCATTATTGTTGCATCCTTGCCACACCTTTACCGAGATCTTCTCTTGTAACTGTGTCTCCATCAGGATCATGACTATACCGAGATCATAATTGAATCTATCATGACTGCATCTGGAAATATGTCGAGACAGAGTGTGTCACTGTGAGATCTCCTCGTCACAAATATATGAGATCATGACTGCGTCCAAGATGAATGCTGACACAGAGTGTGATACTGTGGGATCACCAAGATCCTTGTCGTCACCGTTATGCCAAGATTTATGACTAATGACTATGTTTTCTTCCTGCACTGAGATCTTCATGATACTGTCGAGTACGCTGAGACAAAGTGTTTTCTTCCTGCGCTGAGATCCTTATCATTATGCCTATGTCGAGACTGTAACCATTAACACTGTGAAGAGACCGAAAAACTTCATCTCAGTGGCACCCATCTGAAAATTACAGTGATGTTGTTCATCTGAAATTTGAACCTCACAATCATGTGAAGGATCTCAGACCTGTACCCATCCGAAATTATAGTGAATCCGAGTTCCTGCACCCTACTCTACCCATCTGAAATCTTGTACCTCTGTACTCATTCGAAGTTGCAGAGATGTGTAAAATTTTGTCTTTCTGTGATGACCCTAGCCACCTATAAATAGTGGTTATCCTTGAATATAAGCCAACATGACAGTGAACCGTTGTGTCTCCTAATTTTGAGCCGACATGACTGCTTTTAATTTGATTTGCAGGCCAACATGACAAAGAGGATTGTGCTTGTCATTTGGAGGGCTACTTGACATTGTTTATGACTCAAATACATTAGATACATGCCCAAGAAGGGTTCTTCAACATTTTCTTTGACTCTTTGACTTTCCTATAGCACTTCAACACGTGCTAGACCTATGCAATGAGCAAGAAACTCATTTTTACAATTTACAAAAATAATATTTCTTTTCTTTTACAAGTACAAAGATCAAAATTACATTTATGAAGACCGAACCTAGTTACACTTTCTTCAACACAACCTTAGCTAACTAAAAGGGGTTGTCTACTGTCACCATAACAACACCATCTCTCACTTTAGGCCCACTCCTTTAACACAAGAGGGATTCCTGAGAAAAGTATGAGATAGCAAACTTTAGAAAAACAATGAGATGGAGGATCAAGAGTCAAGACTAGTGTCTATCCAATCAGGGAAAATGGAGTCAAGAGGCAACCTTTAGGGTTTGAAATTATGAATGGGAATGACATCATAATGTTGTTACAATATGCTAAAATAAGCCTCTGAAGGATATTTCCATATTGCAAAAAAGATACTTAGATGGACCTTACAAATATTCTACTTAATACACGTTATGACAACAAATGGGTGATTGTACTACAAGCTAGAAATATACCCTACCACTCACTAGAATGACAGCAGTGAATCATCTAACTTAACAGTAAAAATCAGCAAGGGAAATGGATAAGAAACACCTCAACTGAAACCATTCTCCAAATGACAGATTTTGCCATAATACGAAGCCCTTTTTGCAGCATGATTTTGTTGAATTTCCAGCAATTAACAAACAGCAATATGAATGAAAATTGAAATGATCAACCTCAAATTACAAAAGGAAACCTTTAAACTTTCATTCTCCAAATTAGATATTCAACTTAGCTTATAGGGGATTTCCCATTAATCCAACCATGCCAATAATGTAGCCAGTAATGTAGAGAGATTATCCTTTTACAGATACCTAGCTCAGTCTCTCTTGCAAATAAATTAATAATTTAGTGGTGTCTGAATCAACGAATTTCTCCTAGAAAAACACTAAAATATTACATAAAGGGGCTTCCAAAGCAAAACACACCCACAAATAATAAAATATTGTAGACTTAATGAATAGCATGCCACATGTCCTCTCCTTGTCCAAAATATTTCCTTGGACTAAACCTCTTTGATCATGCAAGCAAGCTCCTCTTGCCACTTTTCTTCTCCTTCCTTTAGAATGCCCTCCAAGGTTCCCCTTCAATGACCACTTCAATAAAATATGACTATATGCCAAGTCAAGAAGAAGGGAACACTCTTCAAGAGGATTAGTCTTCCCTAAGAAGTTGTAAAAGATGTCAACTGTCTACAACCATAACTAGAGCACTCTCAAAGAAGACCCTCTTCCAACCATATAACATAAACTAATCCTTAGAATAGGTGAGCCCTTGAAATGTGTGCAAGAAGTTGCAAAGGCCACCCTTATATCTAGGGCCAAAAAATACTAAAATAAACCCCAAAGGTGGGCACCCTAGATAAATGTGCAAATGGTAGTTAAGATTCCTCCATAAGTGTGCCAAGATGCCAATCTCAAGGGAGTGCTCTAGCAAGAAAGAGGTTCAACCATCATGAGATATCAAAAAGATGCCAAATAGAGTAAAAGAAGGTAGGGTGCTCTCTCCAATGAACAACAACCAACCCCCCTCCAACAAAAAACAAAAGTATGGACTTGCCGCCTCGCTGGCACACCTAGGTTAGTGTAGGAAAAATCCTCAACCCCACAAAGTGTGACTTGGTGGCAAACCAAGAAAAGGTGTTGTCACCTATTCCCAACTCTTTCTGTTAAAGCTCTCTCCTAGTTGAAGGTAAGGGGGGTTGTCCCTAATGAAGGCTAAATGAAATGCGAGTTTTCTAGGAGACCAAGGGTAGTGGAACTACTTCAAGATATGAGCAAACTAGTGAATATATTGAGCAATATAAAGATGTATATCAATGATAATCAATACAGCATTCAAGAGATAAAAATGTAAATCAGTGCCTTGTAAATAATCGCTCAAACGAAATAATAAATACTTGTTTGAATAGATATTCAAAGTAAAATTACAATTAGTCCTGCAAATGACAAGTAGTGAATCAAATGGTGGTGTTGAATCAAATGGTGGTGTTGAATCAAATGGACTTCGAGTATGGAGAAGGGAGAGTAATCATTCTTGCATAAGCACACTTCTTTCACTGACTACTTGTCATTTTACAGATATTTGGAATTGCACCAATATCTTCAAATGGAAAAATTAGAGCGTTACTAGCTCAAATGTTACTTAACAAGCTTGCATGTAGTCATGTGCTTCATAAATTGCTTGTGAAATTGCAAATTGCATCAAGGTAAAATAGCTACAAGATGCTCCAAGAAAAAAATCAAGATGATATTGAAGCTCAAGTTGAAACAATTTGCCAAACAATGGAAATGGAGTGGTGAACAAATCAAAGCTTGCAAATGTAAAGTACTTGAAAGCACATAAAGTGAGTTGCTCAAAGGAGATGTTGCAAATGTTGTAGTTTGAACAAGAAGTAAATTGTACAATGCAAGAAATTGAAAGATAAAAATGTCAACTAGATAAGCCCACTTTGCAAATGAGAAGTAAATATGAGTGTTGTGTTAATTCTAAAGGTTAACCACATGTGAATTAGATTAGCAAATTAAATATGCATGCAAGTAAACTAGATGTGAAAGTTAGGAACTAGAACATGCAAATCAATCCACCCAATAGAGCCCTCCTTCTAAATGAGGAGGTGGTGGAATACCATGGGAGAATTTCCCAAGCTCCCTCAAGCCAAAAATATGATTTTATTAGAGTTGTGTTACAATGAAGAGAAGCCTCTCAAAGGTTTCCAAATGAGGTAAGGGGAGACTTTACAAAAGTGTGAACTATAAGAGCTAAATCTCCTCCTTAAACAAGGTAAAACTTAGCAACCACAATTACAAATGAAACTTCTTCAAATCTGAAAATACAAGGGACTGTTCTTGCAGCAACAAATCAGCCTCAAAGAGTGGAAAATTTTTCTTAGACAAGGGAGGATGAGCCTCCTAAAGCCCACGGCCTAGTCAAGAGTGATGTTGCCCTCAAGTGCAACTTGGCCTTGCAGAAAAATGATGTCTTAATGGCCCACGGTCGTCTTGCAATTCAGTCCCAACATGTGCCAAAGGTCCTGCAAACAACTTGTTAGATGTTTCAAGTGAGAAATGTCTCAAGCTGCCACAAGAATGAGTTATCAAACACTTCAAACAAGGGCTACAAGATAAGTCAAATGTTAGTGGAAAATCAACAAAATGAGATGTATACGTGAGTAAACTCTCCTCTTTGCTTAGCTATCATCAAGCTCTTAAATAGCAAATTTGAAATAATGAAGCACAAGATTTAATAAAAATGGTTTGAATTTGAAAATAACTTGGCTTGTATACAAGCTATCGCTAACACCCCTGCAATACAATGTGTTAGATTAGACTATGAGGCTCAAAGAACAAATGAGAGTTCCTTCAAGAGCATATCAAGAGTTGGTTGGTCTCTCCAAAGACTTCACCTCACGTTTGATCTTTGATTCAACTCAAGATTTCCTTTCTACAAAACTCAATCAAAATATTAGCTCCACGTATAGATTTAGGAAATATGCAATGAAAAGAAGACCTAGAGATTTTTGTGAAATCTACTAGGACTATCTAAATCTAGAGCATAATTTCTAAGTCATGTATTGATGCAAGATAATTCTACATCAAAACATCTTCTAAGTATATGGAAGCATAAAATAATTAGCACATATAGAAGGAAAATAAACACAAGATCATACCATGCTCCAAGAAGGAAGAACTTCTCACGAATGAAACCCCAAAGTCTTTATTGATATTTGAAAAGCGTACAAAGTAGTAGCGCTTCCGCAAGCACAATAGCTGGTATCAAGAATACATAATAAGAGCCCAGTGGGTCTCTTTATACAAATTTGGGAGGAAATCCCAATGAGAAAACCATGTAACAAGTGGAGTTGGAGAATATCCCAAGGCAAAATTGAATTCTTTAGTGGAGGAGCCAAGTGCACACTCGTGCAATTTGATTTCCTCTAGGTGGCCCGACCCAATCCTTGGAGGCATCCATGCATTTCTGGAGGAAGGACATGTGTGAGTGGGAGTGGAGTGGTAGGAGACCACTCTCCATTCATATCTCAATGATCTCCAAGTCCAAAGCCCACCAAAGAGTGACTCATCCATGAAACTCAAGCTATCTCCCTCGAAAAATGTGATTTGCCCAGTGGAACTCGTGGTCCCCTCCAAGAAATTTGATTTCCCTTGATTTATGGCTTAGGTGGAGTCCACATCATTTTCTAACTTGACTTTCACCTTAGATGAATTTCCAACTCATTTCCACATCATTTTGGCATGTGTGGATATTTATTTTTTTCCATTTATTTAATTGTTGGGTTAATTTATTGCCACATTTTCCACTAAACTTAGGAAAAATTGGTGTTGAGCTAAGTAACCTGACATGGGGATTCAGGATTCATAGGATACGAGGATTCGAATGTTGGATTCGGACATGTTAACCCCCCGGAACAGGACACGTTAGGATACGTTCTATATTATTTTATTAAAAATATATATATAGATTAAAAATTTAATATTTCTTACACAATTTCTCATTAATGATACAAATTCATTGATTTCAAACATAGATCTTCATCTAGATGTAAGTTTTATTGTTTACAAAGTAAGTTAGTAACATTATATCATGCATAGTACATACAAAATTCAAATACATGTCACATAAATAATAAATCATAAATCAATGAATCATACATTCTAAATTCATAAATGATAAATCATAATACATATTCAATTCATCAATGATCCAATAGGAGAAAGACAAGATAGTAAGATAAAGACACTGACAGTTGCAGTTTTCTCATTAAGTCATCAAAATCAAAATGTGTTACATAAGTAGTGCAATGCCAATGGCATATAGAAATAGAAAATACAAAACAACTACAGGTATACAAGCCTCAAGGCAGTGGGTGTTGAAATTTCTAAGTCTGACACGTTAGAAATTCCTACTGCATTATCTGGTTTATTTCACCTACTTGTTTATTCCTTAACAAGTTATTTAACCATATAAATACTGAAAATAAACAAAAATGCAGTCTCAACTCATATATAGATAATCAAGTAAAATAATAGACAAACACACAAGGGACACCGTTATTTTTTACAATTGTCCCTGGAAAGACCCAATGTGGGTAAACCGATGCAGCAATTCTGAGGGTTTTATTATTAAGCAGCTTTCTTGAGTACAACTAGGGTGCCAAACTAGCTCATCCAATAGAGATTTATACATGGCAATAATATCTCTTCTCGGAAGCAGATATTCAGCTTCTCAGCACTAGTCTACCCCACGAAAATCCTTTTGGCACTTCTCCAAGGCTCTGCGCCAGCCCTGCTAGCCTCTACATAGCTCTGGACCCCTCTACGTCAGCTCTCTAGCCTTCTGCGCCACCCACGCAGGCCCCTCAACCTCTACGCAATCTCCCACTGTCTCTGCGTGGTTCCTGCTGCCTCTATGTAGCCTCCTTAATCACTTCGCTGGCCCTCTGGCACTATCTCTTCCTCTCTGCTATGTACTCACTACCTCTCGCTGCAACTCAGATCACTTGTTCGAATTTTCTTAACAAACCCCGCTCCAGAAAATCGAACTGACTGATCAATCTTGGTGTGTCTCCAACTGACCCTCAAGCCTCCTCTTATACTTTTCCTGTTGAGTCTTCAACGGCCGAGATTAAGTCTCTAATCAACGGCTAAGATTAGATTTGGCTTGATCAATGTCATTTAGAACATTCTCACCCAGTTTTATTTTAATACCCATTAATATTTTAATTTTCTTAAGTTTAAACTTAGGAACTCCATTAAAAATATTAATTATTTTAATATCTCTCTAACCGAGTGGGATTTCCCCAAACTATTTATGGGTCTTGGAGATCTCATGTGCTTTAGCCTCTCAACCAATTTTCATTGCTAGAGCACATATGATGCTAACACAAATCAACACTCCCTCTCAGGAAGGAATGTGCTCTAGTAATGCTCCACCTCTGAACATCACACTGATCCTCCAGTACCGGTCCCTGTGCTAATTCTTGGCCTGCTGCCCAACATCCACTACACTGCTGCCTCCTGTACTGCTGCCTATGGCTCTGCCACTGCCACTGTTACATCTGTACTGTAGCTCTCTCTCAACATGTTGCATCACGCTGCCTATAGTGCTATCACTACTTACTGTTGCACTGCAACTCAGTTACGGAGAAGTAAGTAACTGATCTACCCAACCACTGACATCCTTGTCAGTACGGAAGCCTCCTGATGCTGAAGCTACCTCTGCTGCTATCCTATGCTCCCTCTATTGCTTCTGCGCTACTGCAGACACCGCTGTGCCTCTCGCACTACTGCAACCCCCACTACGCTGCTACAGACCTCTGCACTCTAGCATTGCATTGTCGCTCCATCCGCATCTTGCTTCTACCTATATTCGTCATCCTATTACTGTCACTTGGGGCTCCCGTAGCTGGATATGATCCAAGAGTTTGGGTACCTCAAGGATCCTTCCCCCCATCTTCTGTAGTCCTCCTGACTGTAGCTCGATGTCTCCCCACCTCTTCTCTAAAGGTACATGAGCACTCATGGCACAATCGTCATCTGTCTCGACTTCTTTCTCCGCCTTAGTCGGAGCTACCTTAGAGTCATAAGCCTCTCCCTTATTCTTCTTCCTGGGACACTGGGTTGCATAATGACCCAGCTCCCCACAATGGAAGCACTTCACCTTGGAGATGTCCTTCTTCTTCCTCTTCCCTTGTCTCGCAGATGCCAGAGCCACATCCTCTTCCTCCTCTTTCTTGATTCAACCTCCTTTGCTGCTACTTCCTGCCTTGGTCAACCATCTGATCTCTTCTTGGCAAAGAGCTGCCCACATCTCTTCTCATCCTAGAGGATCATCTCTGCCCAAAATGCTTTGGACAAATGTCTCCCAATCCTCGGAGATTGCATTCAGGGCGGTCCTCACCATGAACTCCTGATCTGGTGTGGCCCCTATGGAAGTAAGTTGGTCCCGAATCTCTTGCAACCTGCTAAGGTATAGATCTATCTGCTCTCCCTTCTGCATTTGATACGACCACAGTTGATTCTCCAATAGCATCTTGCTCTGCATCGAAGTGCCCTGATACAATGTCGTCAAGGTATCCCACATCTCCTTTGTCGTGTTCTTCTCGGCAATATGCGGTACTACATGATGCTTGACCCCATCAAGGATTATGCACTTTGCCTTCGCCATTGCATCCTCATCCCTTTCATTATCAGGTGGGTCGACTGGGATAGCCACGGTTCTAAAGGCGAAGCCCTTGATGTGATGTCTATCCATAATAGACAGGATCCTGGCCTTCCAGATGACAAAGTTGGAGGCCCCGTCCAACCTGTCATGATCCCTCAATCCGTTCATTGCCATCTCCGCTCCTCTTCTGGACTCCCTTTGAGTCTCGACTTCCCTCCTGGAAGTTCTCTCCTAGACTCCCTCTGAGTCTCGACTTCCCTCCTGGAAGTTCTCTCCTAGACTCCCTCTGAGTCTCGATTTCCCTGCTGGAAATCTTCCCGCCAACTGTTGATCTGCTCCTCTCCGATCCTCTTTGCAACTACAACTCAGATATGGATTTATTGGCTAGAAATCTATCAAGGCAGTAACTCCCTCTACCTTGGTTCTGTCCCATTAGGTACTGTTCTGCTTCGACAGCAACAACACCCCACCAGCTTCCCAATCCACAATCTGCCCACAACTCCCTAGGCCCCGACAACTGAAGAAACTGAGCCTTTCAGCTCTGCGCAATCCCGACAATGGCTGAATCACTCCTCTGGCCAACTGCGTCAAGCCTACCTAACTGAGTAGGATGACGTGGCTCTCCGTGAGCCTCTCCTGCCTCTGCGCTGGGCTTCTCTCTGGCTCAAAATGATGACGCAGGCCCTCTGCGTCACTCCTTCGCTACCTTCTTAAGAACAACTCTGTCTCTTGGGATAGTTATTTCTGCTGCAAATTTTATAATTTCTGCTGGTGCCTTCAATTATCTTGTGATCTGCAATCCTCTGATACCATGTTGAAATTTCTAAGTCTGACACGTTAGAAATTCCTACTGCATTATCTCGTTTATTTCACCTACTCGTTTATTCCTTAACAAGTTATTCAACCATATAAATACTGAAAATAAACACAAATGCACTCTCAACTCATATACAGATCATCAACTGAAATAACAGACAAACACACAAGGAACACCGTTATTTTTGGACAATCGTCCCCGGAAAAACCCCAATGCGGGAAAACCGATCCAGCAGTTCTGAGGGTTTTATTATTAAGCAACTTTCTTGAGTACAACTAGGGTGCCAAAATGGCTCACCCAACAGAGATTTCTACACGGCAATAATACCTCTTCTCGAAAGCAGATATTCAGCTTTTCAGCAGTAGTCTGCCCCATGAAAATCCTTCTGGCACTTCTCCAAGGCTCTGCGTCAGCCCTGCTAGCCTCTGCATAGCTCTGGACCCTCTATGTCAGCTCTCTGGCCTTTTGCATCACCCACGCAGGGCCCTCAGCGTCTGCGCAGTCTCTAGTTGTCTCTGCGTGGTTCCTGCTACCTCTGCATAGCCTCCTCAATCACTGCGCTGGCCCTCTGACACTATCTCTGCCTCTCTACTATGTACTCACTGCCCCTCGCTACAACTCAGATCACTTGTTCGAATTTTCTCAGCAAACCCCGCTCCAGAAAATTGAACTGACTGATCAATCTTGGTGTGTCTCCAACTGACCCTCAAGCCTCCTCTTATACTTTTCCTGTTGAGTCTTCAACGACCGAGATTAAGTCTCTAATCAACAGTTAAGATTAGATTTGGCTTGATCCATGTCATTTAGAACATTCTCACCCAATTTTATATTAATACCCATTAATATTTTAATTTTCCTAAGTTTAGACTTAGGAACTCCATTAAAAATATTAATTATTTTAATATCTCTCTAACCAGCTGGAATTTCCCCAAACCATTTCTGGGTCTTAGAGATCTCATGTGCTTTAGCCTCTCCACCAATTTTCATGGCTAGAGCACATATGATGCTACCACAAATCAACAGTAGGTAGCCCATGACTCATGAGTCATTAATCCTCATAATCATCATCAGAATCAGCATCACTGTGCTCATCATCATGGTCACCCCTGCTCTCCTTTGCATCCTCCTCCCCTGTATCCACAGTCGCCTCTGCATCCGCTAGTGTGGAGGATGACCCCTCTACAGTGTCACCGTCATCAAATCTAACAGGGTCTAGCACTGGATCATTGAGATCCATGTTGGCCAATGCCAACTCAACACTGTTATCCAGACCTATATCATCAGGAATGACATCCCACATCTTTGTCTTTCCCTTCAACCACTCTTACCTCTACCTGTAAATAAGACGAAGGTTGGTGTGCACATACACCATTGTCTCTGCCCTGGACTGCTCAAGCCTACTCTTCTTAACACTATACAAATTCCCATATGTGCTCCAATTCCTCTCGCAGCAAGAGGATGAAGTCACCTAAGAAAGGAGCCTCATGGCTAACTGCTAAAGAGGAGGGCTTGTTGCCCCATGATTTGCTCACCAAGAATAGGGCTTCTTAGCCCCCCTGTTTCTAATCACATTATATTCTGCAAATCAACCAGTGCCAGTGGAAAACTCTGCAAAGGCATCCTCCACCTCATCAAGCAATGCTCTATCTTGGAAAACCCGCCTGAATGCATCTTTCCTTCCCTATGAGATTTCACCATCCATGTGAGGAGGGAATCTGCAGGAAGGTCCACCATTCAGCCACTCATGGCTGTAATATTTTGGGTTCAATGAGTGAGCCAAACAATGTAAAGGTGTGCAATTCTTGTCCCATTTGCTGACAAGAATATCTTGTATAGCACCACAAAAGGCCTCTGGTGATGTCTCATACTCAGGGCACTCACTCTGTAGAATAATGCTCCTCACAGACTCAAACATGGAATCCCATCTCTCATAAACCTCTCCTAGGATGGGTTTGTCTGTGTCTGCAAATCGAAGCAAAGAAATGATAGGGTCCAGGATCTGAATAATTAGATCTACCCTCTCCCACCAAGCATCATCTAGCACTATGTCCTTCACTCTTTTAGAGGCTAGTTGATCTGTCTTTCTCCAAAAAGAACAAAACTCATAAATAACCATGGCTCCAAGAGCGGTCTTGATCTCCCTCAACCTCTTCAACATGATGAATGAAGAGGCAAACCGTGTATCAGCAATTTTCAACAATGATAGATTGTTGTACTCCTTGTAGATAGGGAGGGAATTTGTATGATTTTGCACAAAGTTACGGATATGTCGTGCATCCTCAATAATGTTACCAATCCAAAGCACATCAGAAGCAATGGATTTCAGTGCTAAGTTCAATGAATGGACAATGTAAGGTGTCCAAAACACTTGTGGATATTTAGCTTCCACAATCATGCCAGCAGCCTTGCAAACAAGTGCATTATCTGTAATGATTTGCACACAAGAATGAACAGCTACATCTTCAATAACTTTAATAAACAACTCACCCATAAATTGTGCATCTTTGTATTCTCCAAGTGTATCCATTGCTTTCAAGAAAACTAAACCATTCAAGGAAGACACCATGAAGTTGATGAGTGGTTGTCGTGCTGGATCTGTCCATCCATCAGAAACAATGCTAACCCCAGGTGTTGGCCATGATGCTTTAATAGGCTCACGCATTTTGTGCACCTCTTTTTTTGCCTTCATCAACAATGTGGCTCTAAGCTTCTCTGAACCAAGAAGCACATACCATGATGGAGACTCGTGAGTTAGAACTCGACACATCTCAATAAATAGAGGTGAGTGTGCAACATTAAAGGATATGAAGTTTTGATAGAAAAAAGGCAATGGTGAGATCAAACTCTTTCCATTTCTCTTTTTGAAAAAACTTGTCCATTGGACCAAGTGAAATTGCCTTTCTTTTTGTTGCTTGTCCCCCAATAGAACTCTCAAATGGAAATTTGGTGGTGCCTTTCCTCAAAAATGGAAGGGGGGCATCATTCTTGTTTTTTTATTTATTTTGCAGCCACATTTTCCATACCAACAGTGAACTCTTTTTCCATTTCTTTCCTCTTTTGTAAAGGAACTTGTGTACAAGCTCCAACTCCACAACCTGGTAAAGCCAACAAATGGTCTTTCACATGAAAATATGTGCTTGTGAAAGTATTGTGGCAAAAGTTGCATCTCCAATTCACATTGCCTCCTCCCTTCCCCTTGCTGCTTGGCCCATCCTCTCTTGTGACATATTTCCACAAGGAATATTTATCAATGTTACTTTTAGAAGTTGGTCTTCCCTCAACATTACTTGCAGCAGACTCTGATGATATTGGGGGAGGAGGGGCATCTCCAATGGGGACATTCTTCTCCTTCCTTTGCCCCCTACATGTTTCCCTTGATTGAGCCATGAATACTGTAAAAAAATAAACAAAACATGCACAAATTTGTAAAAGAAATGCATATACAAACTGTTGTAATACAAATGCAAAAAAATAGAGATGAAATGCACTTACATGTTGCTTGAATCTCCTTGAAAACGCTCCAAACCCTTGGCTCCTGTCTCCAAACTTCTAACAGCAAACCCACAGCTCACTTCTTGCAAATGGAATGAAACAAAATGATAAAGAAAATCAGAAAGTGCGCCTTTTTATTGGCTCGCGGGTTCCTTTTTGCCGGATTCGTGTCCGGATTTCATGACATGATGTGTTTGAACGATACAAGATCCGAATTCGATCGTGTCCCATTCAGACACGTCGTGTCACAGAATTTGGACACGAATTAGGGCGAATCGAATCCGATTCGCAAGATTCAGAAGCTTGGCAAAAAATCAACGAATCCGGTTTCTGAGGTTTTGAGGGTCTACAAACTTATTTTTTACCGTTCAAAGAGTCTTAGTAGAAAGTTGAGGGTGAGAGGTGTAATTTTGGGCAAACATACCCCATACAACTTCTATAGACATCATTTATTACATTTTACTTTATTAAAATTTCCATCAAACAGGAAGTTTTAAAAATTAAAAAATTGACCCCTAAACCTAATCAAATTTCGTGAAATTTTATGAGTGATCTAATATGGTAATATACAATGACTCTAGACATTAGGACTCACCCAAGGCCTCGCCATCAAGTCGCACTCTAGATTTGGGGTTATGCTTGGATAAAAAAACTCAATTAATTATTAAGTGCCCGAAAGTACCAAATTATTAATCAAGTAAAAAAAACCTCCCAACATAAACTCACTTGATAAAAATGTCCCAAGCTACCTAGACCTATTACATGACTCAATTCATCACACTAATATCACTTCACATCATCCCCGTAGGGCTTGTTGAATCTAAGTACAACATAGAAGAAGATGAGAAGAAAGAGTTAGAATTAAAAAACCTCTGATGATATATGAACTTTGAAGGTCCATGAAGCCTCTGACATAACCTCAGGCTCCGGAGTCTTCAAAAATTTTAGGTGCAATTTTCAATAATCAACATTCGGCTCCACATGGGGATGCATGCTAGATAGGAAGTGATAGCATGCAAGGACCTGAAATCTACAGCGTCCGTTCAAAATATCATCATATAAAATCAAATACCAACATGAAGAAGTACATAAATGGAAATTTATTCTAAGAGCATAAAATAAAGCTACTTCTAATACCAAAAATGACAAAGATCAAGGTTATAAATACAATACAGAGATGCCCCATGGCATCAGATATTATCTTTATAGACAAGTTTGAACATTTGGCCATTGACAGGTAGCTCAAGTGATTCTCCGTCCAAGGTGCTCAAATGGTAGGAATTTTGTCCAACTGCTTCTCTGATGATATATGGTCCAAGCCACAAACTATCAAACTTACCATGGTTGCCCGACTTTTCATTCCTGCGGTCCCACAACAAAACCATATCACCGTTAGAAAAATTCCTACTTCTAGATGATTTGTCAAAATTTCTTTTAACCTTCTATTGATTTTTGCAACTATGCTCAAAGGCATTTCTCCAGGTTTCATCCAATTCTACAATTTGGTTAATTCTATTCTGCACAGCATCTTTCTCAGATGCAAAGCTTTATAGAAGTTGGTAAGTCGGGAGCCTTAAGTGCACAGGAAGGGTGGCATCCAAGCCATAAACTAACTCAAAGGTACTTTTACTTGTTGAACTCTTCTTTGTAATCCTATCAGCCCATAGCACATACTTAATCTTGTTGTCCCAAGCCCGCTTGTTACCCCCTACTATCTTATTGATGATGGTGATCAAATTTTTATTGCTAGATTAAGCTAGACAATTACCCCAACGATATTAGTTAGATGAGTGGGATAAGACAATACCATACTTAAAGCAAAAATATGAGAATTTAGAAGAGCTAAAAGCCTTGGCATTGTCAGTTGTGATCTTGGTTGGGACACCAAAACGAGTGATAATTTTGTCTTCGAGAAAATCCATCACTACTTTGTCGGTGGCGTGTTTTGTAGGGATGGCTTCTACCCATTTGGTAAAATAATCGGTGGCAGTTATAATCCATAAGTAGTCATAGCTTGAATTTTCATAAAACTTCCCTATAAAATCAAGCCCCCAATGTTGAAAGGGAGCTTCCACAACCACTAGTTGTAGGGACAAAAAAGCTAACTTTTGCTTCCCAGTGAATAGCTGAAACGTTAGGCACCCTTTCACATACTTGTGCACATCAGAAAAGATAGAAGGTCAATAATAACCAGCTCTCACGATTTTATGGGTAGTAGTCTTTGCATCATAATGCCCTCCACAAAATCCTGAGTGAAACTCAATAAGAAACTTTTTGGCTTCAACTTCATTAACGCATCTAAGTATCACCCCTTCTGGATTTCTCCAACCTAGACCATCCTTCATAATGCAATACTTAGTTGTCCTCAGTCTCAATGCTCCTCTTTTATGGCCAACTAAATGGTTAAGACATGACAAATTTTCCAAATAGTAAATAATGTCACTATACCATTGAAGTTGGCTTAACTTTTGAAGTTCTGATGAAGTTGAGTCATGTTGACCACTCCGTGTCAACTACCCTATAGCAGTACACTTTTTCGCAAAGGATTTCCATCATGTTCGAGCATTCAGATTATCCTGGATTCATCGTCATTAGTCACCAATTTATCATAGTTGTAAACCCCCAAATCCCGGAATTCGGTCATTGTTGAGAACAGTGGTTCTAAATGCATACCATTTGGATGGGAGCCCTCCACGAGTAGTGATAGTCAGTTCCCTGTCAGCGATGACTTCTCCAATCAATAGGAGATCATTCTTAATCCCAGTGATCCTTAAGAAGTAGGAATGAATATCCTCGTCTTTGCCCTTCTTAATATCCTTCACCTTATTGTTGAGGAACAAAACTTGATTTGCATCACTGACTTTAAACAAGCTTACCAGTCTATCGTAGATCTCCTTGGAGGTGTTCAGCGCAGAAACATAGGCCATCAGACGCTTGTCAATAGAGTCCCGGATAATCTTCTTTGCTTTGACTTCACCCTTAGTGTACTTGTTCCTTGTAGCAGTCAGTGCATTTGATGTAGGCTCTGTAACTCTGCCTATCACATAGTCCAACACTTCCTACTCTTCCAATGTCAGATCAAGAGACATCTTCCATCCGTGATAGTCAGACTTCTCAGAAGCTTGTCTTCAGCAAGGAAGTGTGATGAGGAACGCATGAAGCCTTTTGACTTTTTCCAATTGTCTTCGGTGATTGCTCTTGCTCTTGCTCGGGATTTGTCTTCACCTCAGCTCTGATACCATGTTAAATTATGGTATGTTCCATACCATAATCAGCTCCCAAAATGTCTCCAAGACAACCTAGGAGAACTCGGTCTCCAACAGCATTAATGGCAGCCCAAAATAGTCAAAGTAAGATGGTCAAATCAGCAATGAATGCTACAACAAACTGCATCCAACCCTAACCAGTCAAAGTTGTCATAAATGTGCCCTCAAACAGTCAAAGCAGACTTCTCTAGCACTTCGTCTAGCCTAGGAGAGGCTGCCCATACAAAGTCGCAGTCAAAGGAGGCAATACACTGGTCAACGCATGCCTAAACCACTTGTTGCACCTTCCTGCATCCTTGCTGCCCTAACTGCGTCCTCCTCTGCCCTAACTACGTCCTCCTCCAATGTTGCCCTAGATATTTGCGTCCTCCTTCCTTCGTATACCCAAGAGACAAGGAAGAGATGAGAGGATGATATGAGTGCTCAAATGCCTCAAGGTCTCCTCTATTTATATCCCACATTGAGGTTTAGTTGGGGGTGTGCAACACTATTTTACATGTTGGCTGACATTGACAAATTGTCAAGAAAAACAAATAAATTCATATCTCCATGAATACATGTCGGAATCGGATGATCGTTAGATCAATCCTACACCTCTCAAAGAGAGGAATCCAAAAAAAAATATCAGCTACCATAAATAAGATGACCAACATGGAGTTTGACCCTAGTTGGCAATTTTAACAGATGGAGCCTTATTGCTCCTCATTGTACCATATCCCGAATAAAGTGGTACCTGATATCGATGTGCTTGGAGTGATCATGAAATACGGGATTCTCTAATAATTGGATCCCACTTTGGTTGTCGCAAAGGATCACGGTGGTATCTAAGACATGTCCAAGCAGCTCACTGAAGAGCTTCCTCAACCAGACAACTTCACAAGAGGCCATACTCCCAGCTATGTATTCAGCCTCAACGATGCTAAAAGCAAGCGACTTCTACTTCCTTCTCATCTAGGATATCGAAGCGGAACCCAAAGAAAAACAGCACCCAGAAGTGCTCTTGCGATCCACCACACTACCTGCCCAATCAGCATCAGAATAACCATGCAGACTCACATCTCCGACAGTGTATCTCAGTCCACGAGTGATTGTGCCCCAAAGATATCTCAGAAGATTCTTGGCACCAATCCAATGTGAGTGATGAGGCTCAACCATATATTGGCTCAACGTGTTGACTGCAAAACATATATCCAGACAGGAGTTCACCAAGAACATTAGTGCTCCTATGAGTTGACGATACTCAGAAGCATTTCCCAATTCAGGTCCAGCAACACTACCGCATAACTTCTTAAAGTTAAGCTCCATCGGGGTAGTCACGAGCTTGCAGTCCACCATCCCAAATCTTTCCAATATCTTCACCACATATTTTCCTTGAGATAGGAAAATTTCTCCTGGCTTTTGCCAGACCTCCAACCCTAGGAAGTAGTGCATCAATCCTAGGTCCTTCATCTCAAATTCGGAAGCCAACTCCCTCTTACATTTGTGAATGAGAGGGTCTGCACCAGTCAGAAAGAGGTCATCCACATAAAGCACCAGTATGAGAGGTCTATCATCTTCAACCTTAAAGTAAAGGTTTGGATCAGCTTCACTCCTAGTGAATCCCGGTGTCATTAAATAGCTATCGATCCTTTCATACCAAGCTCGAGGTGGCTGCTTTAGCGCATAGAGAGATTTCTTCAACTTGCATACATGAGATTCCCGATCATGAATCTCAAACCCTTCGGGTTGTTCCACATAGACTTCCTCTTTAATCGAACCATGCAAGAAAGCGGTCTTGACATCCATCTGATGTAGGTTCCATCTTTGAAAAGCAGTAAGGGCTATGATCGAGCGGATGGTGGTGTATCGGGCAATAAGTGCAAATATCTCATTGTAATCCACACCTTCCTTTTGAGAGAAGCCTCGAGCAACAAAGCGAGCCTTATACTTTTCTACACTCCTATCAGCTCCATGCTTGATTTTGTAAAGCCATTTAGATGTGACAACCGATTTGTTTTAGGATCTAGGGACCACATCCCAGACATCATTCTTCATAATGGACTCGTATTCTTCATTCATAGCATCCTTCCATACTTGATGCTTCACAGCTTCTTCGAATGAAGTAGGCTCATTTTACATGATAGTGCTCATAATAGTCAAGTATCCCTGATATCTGGTCGGCTTCTTGCTTTCACAGAAAGTCCCCCTTGGTGCAATATGTCTCTCGGCATCTTCGAGAGTCTCCCTAAGCCATGAGGGCCTCTACATAGATGAGGAGGGCTCTTGAGGAGGAGGATCAATAGGATCCGTAGGTTCTTCAACATTCGGCATCATTTCATCTTCTTTTTCATCTAGCTTTCCGGTGTCAGCGTCTTTATCCTTCCTTGATATAGGAAGATTGTCAACCTTGCTAAGAGCCATATCTTCATCAAAGGTGACATCATGACTTATCTCAAATTCCTTTTGACCAGCCACATAAATTCTATAGCCCTTAGAATTTTCGCTATAGCCCAAAAAGATTCCTTTCTTTCCAGATGCACCCAATTTGCTTCTTTTCTCTTTCGGCACATGAAAGTATATGGGACTTCCAAATATTCTAAAATGAGAGACATCGGGTTTCTTACCAGTGA
The DNA here is from genome assembly GCA_031772625.1 of Pinus tabuliformis. Lineage (NCBI taxonomy): Eukaryota > Viridiplantae > Streptophyta > Pinopsida > Pinales > Pinaceae > Pinus > Pinus tabuliformis. The sequence goes on along the minus strand of CM062814.1, from coordinate 321,322,353 downwards.
ACATTTCTTCGAGTGTCTTGGAGTCCAATGCTTAATGAGGGCATCGGTTTTGAACATGCACGACGGTATTCGCAACGTCTACCCATAGAAACTTCAAAAGCCTTTGATCATGAAGCATGGCACGAACAGCTTCCATAATGGTACAGTTCTTCCTTTCAGCCACACCATTCTGCTCAAGAGTGTATGGAATAGTGGTCTCCCTCTTAATGCCAGCTTCTCTGCAATAGCCATGGAATTCATTGGATTCATACTCGGTTCCATTATCAATCCTCAATATCTTGATTCTCTTCTCGGATTGATTTTCGATCATGGCTTTGAAGTGACGGGACTAGGTGAACACTTCATCCTTCTTTTTCAAGAAGTAGATCCAAGTCTTGCAAGAATAATCATCTGTAAAAGTGAGATAATATAGATATCCTCCCAAAGAGTTTACGAGCATCATACCAGATATGTCAAAGTGGACCAACTGCAATATCTCTGAGGTCTTGCTATTACTTGAGGGGAATGGTCCCCTTTTAAGTTTTCCTTCAGCATATCTCAGACACATACCTTCATGCTCTACTTTGAACTCGGGCATCCCTGTCACCATCTGTCTAACATCGGGTAGGGCCTTATAATGAAGGTGGGCAAACCTTCATTGCCATAGTTCAGATTGTAGAGATGTGTTGCAAGACATGGCCCCCAATGGACTTCCTCCAACTTGATACAAAGTGTCAACCCAGAACCCAAGAGTAAAAGCATCTTTAAAATTATTTTTCCAAACACGTACTTTTCCATCGATGAATGCCACCTTGTAGCCTTTGTCTTCCATTTCCGAAATGGACACCAAGTTCTTCTTGAGATCAGGTACATACCGAACTTCTTGTAAATGAATTGTGTTACCCTGATTCAATTGAAGGGTAACATTCCCTACACCCTTTATGGGATAGGTGGCATTGTCTCCAAGAATAATCTCCAAGTTTGTCTCCTTCTCTATCAAATTAGAGAGAGCTTCCTTGTATCCAGTGAAGTGCCTTCAGGCACCACTATCAATAAGCCAATTCCCCAAAGTGTCCGGAGGAGAGGTACTGGAGAGGGTCAATATAAGATAATTACTCATTTTGCTTATTGTTAACAACATTTGATTCTTCATACCTGGAGTTCCTTATTTCTTGGAGGGCTGACCATTTCCATGATTTCCTGCGTTCCTTTTTCCTTTGCCATTGAACCTACCATTCCTTTGATGGTTGTTGTTAAAGTTTCCCCTAGAGTGATTGTGATCATCATCATGTGATGTGTCCTTTCTATTTGGACACTCCCTCGCATAGTGGCCAAACTTATTGCAAACAAAGCATCTTCCCTTCCTTCCACCCTTAGATCCGAGCTTACCTTTGAAATGTCCTTTAGACCCAAAATTATTTCTCCTTTTGGCATGAGCGGAGAAAGCAGTGGGGTTGCCTCTATTTGAAGGCATTTCTTGCTCCACCATTCTTGTCTCTTCTTGAATGCATCTTGACATCAATTCTTCAAATCCCGGAATTCGATCATTATTGAGAAGAGTGGTTCTAAATATATACCACTCGGATGGGAGCCCTCCAAGGGTAGTGATAGTAAGTTCCCTGTCAGGAATGACTTCTCCAATTGATAGAAGATCATTCTTGATCTCAGTGATCCTTAAGAAGTAGGATTGAATATCCTCGTCCTTGCCCTTCTTAATATCCTTCAACTTATTTTTGAGGAACAAAACTTGATTTGCATCACTAACCTTAAACATGCTTACCAATTTGTCGTAGATCTCCTTGGAGGTGTTCAAATCGAAGATGTAGGCCACCAGACGCTTGTCAATGGAATCTCTGATAATCTTTTTCACTTTGACTTCACCCTTAGTGTACTTGTTCTTTGTAGCAGTCGGTGCATTTGATGGAGGCTCAGGGATTTTACCCTTCACATAGTCCAACACTTCTTGTTCTTCCAATGTCACCCAATGGACTTCCTCCAACTTGATATAAAGTGTCAACCCAGAACCCAAGAGTAAAAGCATCTTTAAAATTCTTTTTCCAAACACGTACTTTTCCATCGATGAATGCCACCTTGTAGCCTTTCTCTTCCATTGCCGAAATGGACACCAGGTTCTTCTTGAGATCAGATACATATAGAACTTCTTGTAAATGAATCGTGTTACCCTGATTCAATTGAAGGGTAACATTCCCTACACCCTTTATGGAATAGGTGGCATTGTCTCCAAGAATAATCTCCAAGTTTGTCTCATTCTCTATCAAATTAGAGAGAGCTTCCTTGTATCCAGTGAAGTGCCTTCAGGCACCACTATCAATAAGCCAATTCCCCAAAGTGTCTGGAGGAGAGGTAGTGGAGAGGGCCGATATAAGATAATTACTCATTTTGCTTATTGTTAACTACATTTGATTCTTCATACCTGGAGTTCCTTATTTCTTGGAGGGTTGACCATTTCCATGATTTCCTGCATTCCTTTTTCATTTGCCATTGAACCTGCCATTCCTTTGATGGTTGTTGTTAAAGTTGCCCCTAAAGTGATTGTGATCATCATCATGTGATGTGTCCTTTCTATTTGGACACTCCCTCGCATAGTGGCCAAACTTATTGCAAGCAAAGCATCTTCCCTTCATTCCACCCTTAGATCCGAGCTTACCTTTGAAATGTCCTTTAGACCCAGATTTGTTTCTCCTTTTGGCATGAGCGGAAAAAGCAGTGGGGTTGCCTCTATATGAAGGCATTTCTTGCTCCACCATTCTTGTCTCTTCTTGAATGCATCTTGACATCAACTCTTCAAATCCTGGAATTCGATCATTATTGAGAAGAGAGGTTCTAAATATATACCACTCGGATGGGAGCCCTCCAAGGGTAGTGATAGTAAGTTCCCTGTCAGGAATGACTTCTCCAATCGATAGAAGATCATTCTTGATCTCAGTGATCCTTAAGAAGTAGGATTGAATATTCTCGTCCTTGCCCTTCTTAATATCCTTCAACTTATTTTTGACGAACAAAACTTGATTTGCATCACTAACCTTAAACATGCTTACCAATTTGTCGTAGATCTCCTTGGAGGTGTTCAGATCGGAGATGTAGGCCACCAAACGCTTGTCAATGGAATCTCTGATAATCTTCTTCGCTTTGACTTCACCCTTAGTGTACTTGTTCTTTGTAGCAGTCAGTGCATTTGATGGAGGCTCAGGGATTTTACCCTTCACATAGTCCAACACGTCTTGTTCTTCCAATGTCAGATCAAGAGACATCTTCCATTCATGATAATCAGACTTTTTACGGAGTTTGTCTTCAACCAGGAAGTGGAATGAGAAACCCATTGAGCCTTTTGTCCTTTCCAACTGTCTTCGGTGATTTCTCTTTCACTCTAGGTTGGGCTTTGCCTTCACCTTACCTCTGATACTATGTTAATTTAGGTATGTTCTATGTTTAGGAGCAATTTACTTCAAATTTCTTATTAGCCCAATATCAATTTCCAGATTAGCAATCACATTAGCATGATAGTAAAATGCAGATAGAACATGAACATAAGCAGTAGAAGACAAGCCAAGACAAGAGGACACAAGATGTGGCACCAACTAGGGACAAACCCCAGTGTGGGGGAACCCTTGATCAATTCTTCTTATAATCTTCAATAGTTCAGCAGAGAGAGAGAGAGAGATAGTACAAATATATACAACTGATAGTTTATGACAGCAACAGCAAACCCTAACCAACAAAGTCAACGCTGGTCAAATAGGTCAGATTTGACCTCCAATCAGCTCAGTCAAAAACCTAAACAATTCGGCCTCCAACAACAAGGAGAAGCAACCCAAAACAATTTGAAAATCACTGTCAAACTTCGGCCAACTGCAGTCAGCCATGCGGCCAACCCTAGCACAATCAACGTTAGTCAACGTAGGGTCAAGGAGGGGTCCAGAACTGCGGCCTGCCAACGAGAGGCAGCCTAACCCAATCTGCATTCGAGAGATAACGATGTCCAAAACGCAGTCCAAAAACCCTTCTGCAACTTCGGTCAACCTCAATCAACGTTGCCCTAACAGAAAATGATTCGTCCTTCCACACGTGTGAGAGAAGTTGCTCCAGAAATGCGTACCCAAACAAGAGAGAGAAGGATGAGATGAGATGGTGAAATGAAGCCATGAGGTCTCCTCCTTTTATAACAACGTTGAAGTTAAGTTGGGGGTGAAAAATAATTAATTTGCTTGCTAGCCGACCTTGACAAATTGTCAAGAATATTAATAAATTCATATCTCCATAAATACATGTCGGAATCGGATGATCTTTAGATCAATCCTACACCTCTTGGAGAGAGGAATCCAAGAAAAATATCAACTGCCCCAAATAAGGTGACCCATATGAATTTTGGCCCTAGTTGCCAATTTTAACACAACCTTACTCAATCAATTAAGGAGAAAAATTCCCCCAAGAAAATCTATAAATACAAAGAAATTAGATTCATTTGAATCATCATTGAATTGGACCATTTTATCTCTGTTTTTCTTGAGCTTGAGGCTCTGAGGGTTTTAAAACCACTTTCCCCTACTAATTTCGTTAGTGAAAGATTCGACCCTAGTCAGTTCTATTATTCGCTTTTTTCTACCTTGTTCAGGCATAGGTTGTTGAAGGAAGTTTATGGTCTAAGGAATATTATCAAGGATTGAATCCACCTAATTTGAATCTGCTCTTGAGGTCATACGAAATTGTTGAGGTTAGAGAGTAGCAAATCTCTGGTAGATCGAGACTTACACTGTGACAAAGGAAGTATTATTCCTAAGGTTTCAAGGCCAAGCGAAGATAACTCCAACTAGTGCGAGGGACTTTATGACTCACAAAGGGTTACTACTATTAGGTTACAGATCAACGTGGTTATAAGATAACCAAAATTCTTGAAGCAGCTTGTAACAGGTTGAGACCCTTAAATACACTGTGGATGATCCAAACCCTTCTGAGGCGGAACATGACCTTCTGAGATCATGTTCGTAGCTAGATCGAAGACATCTCTTGAGCATCCTCCTAAACCTCCTGCAAGCTTATTTGTGATCAAAGCCTAGAAGAAGTCGGGATAGAACAAGACTGAAGCCATACAAAATTGTTTTGGGAGAATAAGAGTATTATTCCTGAACAAATCGCATTCTCTGAAGGCTAGCGTGGATAGAAGAGTTTTTGTAATCAATCTGTGGCAGGCCGCATATCTTGAGGCCAAGCGAAGTCTTGTACGAAGGGATTCTAAGTTAGATCGGGTCCCCTGAAGTAATACGGTGACAGATAATTCAAAGGTGTTTTAGATGGTGATCCGCATTCCCTATAGTTGAACAAGATCTTTTGAGCAAACACGAAGGAGGCCCGCTTCAAAGGTCCAAGGTTTTGTAATAGTGCAGAAGGGAGTATTAGGACGTGAGAGGGTTCTAGGTGACACGGGTCAGAAAATGCGAGGATCCGAGGCAAAACGAAGCCAGGCTCAAGTACTGGAGTAGACAAAGTCATATAATGTTTATCAATCCCTGCATATAGAATTCGGATCTCAGTTAGGGCATTGTTATTCTATTAAACTTATTAGGGTTTGTTTGGAATCCTTATGTGCATTATACTGCTTGATGGAACGATTAGATTACATTGTATGATTTATTACATCATTGGAACCAGCACTACTTATTGAAGTTGTATCATTATATTGAATAAGAAGTTTGTTCCAAAAGGAGAAATTTTATGGAAAAACCTAGTTACTTAAGGAAACTCTGGGGAAAATTTACCCTAGGGCCTAGACCATTACACTCACGCACAAATCACTCCAACCGCTGGGGTTTTTTGGGCAACATACTGTTTAAATCCTCCAACAATAGTGCCCTCTCACAAGCAACAACCCTCTCCATACATGATCAGATGATTTTAATTGTACAGCTCTAATATCATCTGAATATTTCAATACATGGTATACAGATCTACAACTAAAACAAAACATCTAAACTAGGAAACTTAAACTAAGTTTACTCATATCAAAACAATGGAATATTTACGAACTCATCAATCTGATAAATAGAACGACAAGCTTAACTTGCAAAACTCAATCACATCACATTATATACAACAAAAGAAAGAATTACAATGCAATAGTCTTAAAATTGGCAGTAGGGCCAAACTCCATGTGGGTCATCTTATTTATGGCAACTGATATTTTTCTTGGATTCCTCTCGTCGAGAGGTGTAGGATTGATCTAACGATCATCCGATTCCGATATGTATTTATGGAGATATGAATTTATTTGTATTCTTGACAATTTGTCAAGGTCGGCCAACAAGCAAAACAGTGAGTTTTGCCCCCAACTTAGTCTCAACGTTGCATATAAAAGGAGACATTGTGTCTCATTTCACCATCACTCAACAAATCATTTTCTCTCTCCTAATCTGATTGGGCAAGCGTAGGATCAACTGATCTCTCAAACGTGCAAAGAGGAGGACGGATTTTCTGTTAGGGCAAGCGTTGATTGCATTGACTGAAGTTTGACCGAGCTGTAGGACCATTGACCGTTGACCGAGCTACATGACCATTGACCGTTGACCGAGCTGCAAGGTGATGTGTTGACCTAGCGTTGACTAGATTCTGACTGTGGATTTCTGTTTTGGCAATTTCTGTTTTCCCACCCCGGTTTTCAGTTTCTCCTTATTTCTCCCATATAGTTAAATGCCCTTTCCCATAACCATACATTTAACAAGCTAAAAAACAATAAATTTGTTGAAAACACAAATTCTGGAAATTTTACAGAATGCTGGAAATTGCAGAAATAAAAATCAGCAGTAATAAACAGCCATTAAAACACATTTAAACACTGATATTTTTTGGCAATGTGACCTTGGAAAAACCCCCTACAACTCTTGGGGAAAACCAATTTGAGAGCTCTTCTTTATTTCTGAAAATTGCCTTTTACAGTGAGAAATTTTCAGCAAAAAATCAGCAAGCAAATTTACAACTTATCTCTTTTCCCATGCTTCACAGCAAACTGGAAATTACAGCAAACAGGACAGCAATAAATGTTGTACGGTCTCCTCGATTTTCGTGCCCACTTTCAGCATTAAATGCTGTTGTATGGCCCTCGTTTTGCGTGCAAAAAAACCAGCAAACTGCTCCTCGATTTTTGTGCAAACCTCCTCGAAAATCGTGCCAAAATCTGCCTTTCACTGTGTGCTGAATCAGCTGTACAAATCTGCTCAACTGTTGCCTTGGAATGTGTGCCAAGCTGCTGTCTCCTTCTCCTTGCTCAGAAATCTCTCTTGCTCTCTTGCTCTCCTTCTCCCAATCTGCTCATGAAAGAATTGAATCGAATGTGATCTTTTCCTCCTTTTCCTCCCTTAATATAACTCCAAGTGACTTTTGGGTGATCTCTAAATCCAATGGCTGAAATAGATTTAGATCAATGGCTAAGATTAAATATTCATTTAAATCTCACTTTTTATTTTTTAATTCACCTCACTTTAATAAAGACCCACTTAGTCATTTATTTCCAAAGTCACTTTTCCTTTCTAATTTTTCATTGACTTTATAAAAGTCACTTTAAAATTAGACTTAGTAACTTTATCACTTAAAGTCACTTTTAAATTAGATTTAACTTTATAAAATTATAAAGTCACTTTAGGAGAAAAAATAAATTCTTTTGGACACTTTTCCCTAGGCCAAAGATCAAAGCCTTAGGGAACCACCTGTCCTCCGGTACCAAATTTCAAAACTCCCTCTTACCGAGGAAGGTGTTCCTCACCACACCCATCTTGTCTCTGAAGTAGACATGCTTGCCCCGTGCTAAGGCTTTGGTAAGGATATCTGCAACCTGCTCATCAGTGGAAATATACTCAAGCTTCACAACTCCCTTCTGAACATAGTCTCTGATGAAATGATATTTGATCCCGATATGCTTTGACCTGTCATGAAATACTGGATTCTCCGTGAGTTTAATGCAACTCTGATTATCACAGTAAATCACTGAAGGTCTCAACCGCTGACCAAATAAGCCAAACAACATCTTGCGAAGCCAGATAGCCTCACAACTAGCTAGACTGGCTGCCATATACTCTGCTTCTGCTGAACTCAGTGCTACTGACTGCTGCTTTCGGCTGAACCATGACACTACTGCTGAACCCAACCCAAAACAGCACCCTGAAGTGCTCTTCCTATCAAAAGCACAACCTGCCCAATCAGAATCAGTGTATCCTGCCAATCTCACTCCATCTCCCTGCCTGTAGTCCAAACCATAATCCACTGTCCCCTGCAAGTACCGCAAAATGTGTTTCGCAGCCACCCAGTGAACCTTCCTAGGCTCACACATAAACTGACTCATCGTGTAGACTGCAAAACAGATATCTGGTCTAGTGTTGACCAAATACATCAAGGAACCAATCAGCTGCCTGTACAATGTGGGATCCACCAACTCGGAATCCGAAGCATGAAGCTTCTTCCAGTTGGTGATCATCGGTGTCGACATGGGTCTACAATCCTCCATGTGGAATCTGCTAAGGATGTCCACAATATACTTCCCCTGCCCCAAGAAGAAATGCCCCTCCTCCTGCCACACCTCCAAACCCAAAAAGTAATGCATCAAGCCGATGTCCTTCATCTCAAACTCCGTCGCAAGATCTCTCTTGCAGTGCTCTATGAGTCTCTCTGCACCTGTAATGATCAAGTCATCCACGTACAGCACCAGAATGAGAGGCTCCTCACCAATCACAATAAAGTAAAGGTTCAGATCTGCCTCACTCTTTGTGAAACCCATCCCTTGCAAATATGTATCTATCCTGGAGTACCAAGCTCTGGGAGCTTGCTTCAGGCCATAAAGGGCCTTCTTCAGTCTGCACACATGGGACTCATTCCCATGCACCTCAAAGCCCTGTGGCTGCTCAATGTACACCTCCTCCTGTATGAAGCCATTGAGAAATGCGGTCTTCACATCCATCTGGTGGATCTTCCAACCCATCTCTGCTGCTATCGATATAATGGAGCGGATCGAAGTATATCGAGCCACGGGAGCGAAGGTCTCCTCATAATCAACTCCCTCTACCTGGGAGAACCCTCTAGCCACAAACCTCGCTTTGAATTTCTCAATGCTGCCATCTGCAGCATGCTTTACCTTGTAAAGCCATCTGGAAGTAACCACGGATTTGCCCTCAGGCCTCGGCACCACCTCCCAAACATCATTCTTCATGATAGAAGAATACTCCTCCTGCATGGCCTCTCTTCAGACCTGCTGGCTAGCTGCCTCCTCATAGCTAGAAGGCTCAGATTCAAGGATGCTGGTAACCATCGCCATATAGCTACAAAACCTCTCAGGTGGTCTACTCTCTCTGACCGGCCTCTTTGGCTCAGCAACAGATGTGGCATCTCTCAAGGTGTCCTGAAGCCACTTGGGCTTTCTCTTCCCTGAGCATGCTTCTCCCATAGGAGAATGAAACTCCTCCTCCTCATCACCATCAATAGCCTGAACTCCTGACTGTCTGTCTGCTGTCCTCCTGCCTGCACCTGAACCTGTAGAAGCTGAGGCACCGTGTGAACTGTCCATCAATGGACTCCCTAGTGAACTGCTCTGTGAATTGCTCTGCATGCTGCCCGGAGCACCACCCCTCTGGCTCAGCAAGCCACTGCTCACTGACGGACCTGACATCCTCATAGATGTACCTCCGAATCATACTAATCCCTGCCCACTGGATCCCTGCGATTGACTCAACTGCTGCTGAGGGTCTGGCTGATCCAGATACTCTAACTCCCGTGACCTCCTAAAGGCCCTGTCCTCCTCGAACTTCACATCCCGTCTGACAACAACTCTCCTCTGTGCAGGAATGTAAATCCGAAAGGCCTTTGAGGTCTCACTGTAGCCCACAAAGATACCCTTCTCTGCGGTGGGCTCTAGTTTGGTCCTCTTCTCCTTGGGTATATAGGAGTATGTAATGCATCCAAAGATATGAAGATGACCAATATCAGGCTTCTTCCCAGAGAAAGCCTCCTCCGGAGTCATGTGCCCCAAGGCACGATGCGGACTCCTGTTCTGCAAGTAAACAGCTGTGTTGCAGGCCTCTGCCCACAAGAACAATGGCAACCCCTGATCATGTAACATGGCTTTGGCAGCCCCTATGATGGATCTGTTCTTCCTCTCCGCAACCCCGTTCTGCTGGGGGTTGTAAGGAACAGTGAACTCCCTCCTAATGCCTGCCTCCACACAATAGTCAACAAACTCTCCAAGGGTGTACTCTCCTCCATTGTCCGACCTCAAGGACTTGATCTTTCGACCTGTCTGAGTCTCCACAAGAGCTCTGAACTCCTGAAACCACTTGAAGACCTCACTCTTGGTCTTCAAAAAATAAATCCAGGTCCTCCTGGAGTGATCATCAATGAATAAAACATAGTACTCATATCCACTCAAGGAAGCATGAGACATTCGACCGCTCACATCGGAATGAATCAAATCAAGTATCCCCGTCGCTCTGTTGTCACTGTTGGGAAAAGGGGATTTGGCAAATTTGCCCATAGCACAACCTCTGCAAGTATCAAAGTGATCAGTACTGAAATCTGGCACACCTCTAGTGATCTCCCGCAATGTCCTCAAGGCTCCATGATACATATGTCCCATCCTGCGGTGCCAAATCTCACACAGCTCAGAACTGCTAGCTCTGTTGTCGGTACTACTACTCAATGCCAAAAGGGGCTGGAATGCAAACTTGTACACCTTTGCATGGCGTACACCTATCACTCTAGCTGAATCAGCTGGACTGCCCCTGGGATACATCAACACCTGTCCTCCCCTGAACAGTACCTCATATCCTCTATCCTCCAAAGCTGAGACGGATATGAGGTTCTTCCTCATCCCTGGCACATAAAGAACCTCTGACACCTTCAAGGGAGGTTTGGACTCCCTCTGAAATGTCACTGTCCCCACCCCGACTGCTCTAACAACTCTGTCATCACCGAGTACTACCTCAATATCAGTGCCACTCTCTGAAAGCTCTGAGAAGTACTCACGGACTCCTGTCATATGACGTGAAGCCCCACTGTCCACATACCAGATACCTGAAGATGCTCCGCTAATCGAGGGAAAAGCATGCTCCCTCTGAACCTGTGTGGCAGGTGATCCTGCACTAGAGGACTCACACGTAGTGAACACAAACTCTCAGTCAAAACGACCAGCAAAGTCCTCAATCTCTGTTGAAGTTGTCACGTCCTGGTTCTTCTCCTTCTTCTTCTTCTTCTCCGGACACACAACTGCATAGTGTCCCATCTTTTGACAATTCCAACACTTCACCTTGGAATAGTCCTTCTGTGTGTTCCCCTGTTTACCTTTACCTTTGCCTTTGCCCCCACCACTGCTTGTGGAAGCCTGCTTCTTCCCTTTGCCTTTCTTGCCTCCTACCACCAGTGCTACATCCTCATCCTGCTCAACTAGCTTGGCTGCCCCAAGCTGACCTTTCCTGATCTCTGTCTGAATGCAATCATCCCAAAACCTCTCCCATGTGGGAAGGGTCTCACGTGCACAAACCCCATCAGCAAAGTTCAACCATGAATGGGCGAGGCCATTCACTGCAATCTGCACCAACTCAGTGGGTGGAATGGCCTCTCCAATCGCTGCCAACTCATCTCTCACATTAGTAATCTTTGTGAGATATCCAGCTGCACTATCATTACCCATCTTAATGTTCTTCAGCTTCTCCTTCAAGACCATCTTCCAGTTCTCATTGGTACTCTGGTAGAGATTGGACAATGCTGTCCACATCTCATGGGCATTGCTCTTTCCTCTCACATGAGGAATGCAATGGTCTTTGATTCCGTTTAGAATCAGCCTCTTACCCTTGTTGTTCTTTTTATTATAAGTTGTCAACTGAGTAGCATCAGTAGGCACAACAACAGGATTCTATGTGGTATGCACTATGATATCCCAGACTTCTGCCTCCTCAAAGATACTCTGCATTCTCTCCTTCCAAACGTTGTAATTTATATGCCCATCCAGTCTATCCTCCACCCTCAATCCCAATGACATCCTGCTATCCTAAAATTAAAAAATAGCATTGCTGTAGTAAAGATAAAACTGTTGTTTATGAAAAAATCAGCTTGTTGGAATTTTCTGAGTGAACAATCAGCAACTGTAATTTTTCCCTTTGCTGTCCCAAACAGCCCTTCAGCACTCAAACTCTGATACCATGTAGAAATTTCTGTTTTCCCACCCCGGTTTTCAGTTTCTCCTTATATCTCCCATATAGTTAAATGCCCTTTCCCATAACCATACATTTAACAAGCTAAAAAACAATAAATTTGTTGAAAACACAAATTCTGGAAATTTTACAGAATGCTGGAAATTGCAGAAATAAAAATCAGCAGTAATAAACAGCCATTAAAACACATTTAAACACTGAGATTTTTGGTCAATGTGACCCTGGAAAAACCCCCTACAACTCTTGGGAAAAACCAGTTTGAGAGCTCTTCTTTATTTCTGAAAATTGTCTTTTACAGTGAGAAATTTTCAGCAAAAAATCAGCGAGCAAATTTACAACTTATCTCTTTTCCCATGCTTCACAGCAAACTGAAAATTACAACAAACAGGACAGCAATAAATGTTGTACGGTCTCCTCGATTTTCGTGCCCACTTTAGTATTAAATGTTGTTGTATGGCCCTCGTTTTGCGTGCAGAAAAACCAGCAAACTGCTCCTCGATTTTTGTGTAAACCTCTCCTCGAAAATCGTGCCAAAATCTGCCTTTCACTATGTGCTGAATCAGCTGTACAAATCTGCTCAACTGCTGCCTTGGAATGTGTGCCAAGTTGTTGTCTCCTTCTCCTCCCTGCTCAGAAATCTCTCTTGCTCTCTTGCTCTCCTTCTCCCAATTTGCTCATGAAAGAATTGAATCGAATGTGATCTTTTCCTCCTTTTCCTCCCTTAATATAACTCCAAGTGACTTTTGGATAATCTCTAAATCCAATGGCTGAAATAGATTTAGATCAATGGCTGAGATTAAATGCTCATTTAAATCTCACTTTTTATTTTTTAATTCACCCCACTTTAATAAAGACCCACTTAGTCATTTATTTCCAAAGTCACTTTTCCTTTCTAATTTTTCATTGACTTTATAAAAGTCACTTTAAAATTAGAGTTAGCAATTTTATCACTTAAAGTAACTTTTAAATTAGATTTAACTTTATAAAATTATAAAGTCACTTTAGGAGAAAAATTAAATTCTTTTGGACACTTTTCCCTAGGCCAAAGATCAAAGCCTTAGGGAACCACCTGTCCTCCGGTACCAAATTTCAACATGACCGAGGACTGATTTGGGCTACATATACTTGCTGTTGGAGGCTAGGTTTTCCTAGGTTGTCTTGACGTCACTTGGGAGTTGTTTGACCAGCTTTGACCTTGTTGATTTGAATTGTACTGTTGTTGTTGTAAAATCACAGATTTATGATATTGTACTATCTCTCTCTCTTCGCTGAATTATTGAAGATTATAGAAGAATTGATCAAAGAGTTTCCCCGCATTGGGGTTTGTCCCCGGCTGGTGCCACATCTTGTGTCTCTTGTCTTGGCTTGTCTTCTATTGTTTACATTTATGTTCTATCTGCGTTTTACTATCATGTTAATGTGATTGCTATACTGGAAATTAGCATTGGGCTAATAAGAAGATTTGAAGTAAATTGCTCTTAAGCATAGAACATACCATAAATTAACATGGAATCAGAGTTGAGGTGAAGACAAAGCCCAAGTGTAAAGTTTTGTAGATGTTCTATGCTAAGAGCAATTTCACTTTTCTCACAGCAATCATACAAGTAGATAAGCAAAATGCAGATAGAACATATAAGCAGATCTTACAGAAGACAAATCAGAAACAAGAAAAATGTATGTGTTCGTTTCGGCGGTCAACAGGATGCTTCAACCAGCAAAGTCTCCTTTGGTCAGCCAGCCCAGCATGTGTCACAACAACCCTCCAACCAATAGATGAGTCAACCCAAGTCAGTTCTACAAAAGTCAACGCTGTCCTGAAACTTCTACGAAACCCTAGCAGCAGAAACCCTCTTCGTCCTTCCCACGTGTGGCTGAAATTCGTCCTCCAGGTAGCTCGTACTTTTAGGATGAGAGAGGAAGATGTGAGTTGTGTTGTGTTCAAATTCTCTCCAACTTTTCCTGTATATATATCCATCAATGAGGGTGTGTGACACATCTGTTGGGCATGTGAGCCTACATTACAAAACTGGCTGACCTTGCACATATAATTTATTAAGAATAATAAATTCAAAATATAAGTTCTGCTCATCGGATTAAGACTATTTTTATATGGATTTTACACCTCTCAGAAAGAGGAATCCAACAAAAATATCAGCCTCTTAATCTGAGCATCAGAACATGGAGTTTGGACCTAGTTGTCCAATTTTAACACTCCCTCTCAACTAGGGAGAACTCCATCTATTAGTGCAATTAACATCGTGAGTCATCCCGCCGAAACTTGCTTTGCTGGCTTCTTTATTTCAGAACAGAAGTGGGTCAGTCACAAAGACATCATTCCCTGACTGACATAATCAGTCCAGAGGTCCCAGACCTCACAAATCTTGATCCCAGATCAAGTGGTTGGACCATGCCATCCTAGATAGAGAGTACGGCAATCTCTGATGCGTCCATCAGTCTTTGCTAATAGTCTCTAGCTTTTCCACACCTCATTGGCCAAATGAGAGGTACTTCCCATGAGCCCTGAACTCAATGGGTAGGATGCATACGGGGCACAGATTAAATGAGTGGCGAACCAGCTCAATAATCACAAGGGTGGGGCAGAAGCATTATGAGTGCTTATAGCTCCGAGAAGCTATCCCCAAAGCCCCCCAGAGCTCCCAGAGCTCATCGTCCAACAGGACCCACATCATAGGGTCTTTCCACGACACCAAGACTCTCACGGAAGGTTAGGAACTTGACCTTCCCCAGGGGCTTAGTGAGAATATCCGCGACCTGCTCATCAGTTCCTATATGATCGAGCCTTACGGCGCCTCGCTGTACCATATCCCGGATAAAGTGGTACCTGATATCAATATGCTTGGATCGGTCGTGGAACACAGGATTCTCAGTCATACGAATCCCACTCTGATTATCACAGAGTATTACAGTGGTATCTAGCACATGTTGGAACAGCTCACTAAAGAGCTTCCTCAACCAAACTGCTTCACAACAGGCCATACTAGCAGCAATGTATTCGGCCTCCGCGGTGCTCAAAGCCACCGACTTCTGCTTCCTGCTCATCCATGAGATCGAAGCAGAACCAAGATTGAAACAGCATCCAGATGTGCTCTTACGATCCACCACACTGCCAGCCCAATCGGCATCAGTATATCCCCGGAGTATCACACTCCCGGCAGTGTATCTCAGCCCATGGTTTATCGTGCCCCGAAGATATCTCAAAAGGTTCTTGGCACCAACCCAGTAAAAATGATGAGGCTCAACCATCTGTTGACTCAAAGTATTCACTGTAAAACATATGTCCGGACGGGTGTTCACATCAAAGCTCCTATGAGTTGACGATACTCAGTAGGATTGGCCAAGATAGGCCCAGCAGCGCTGCCACTCAACTTCTTAAAGTTGAGTTCCATTGGTGTCGACACGGACTTACAGTCCACCATCCCAAATCTTTCCAGAAGCTTCACAATATACTTTCCTTGAGAAAGGAAAATCTCTCCAGGTCTCTGCCAGACCTCCAGGCCTAGGAAATAGTGCATCAGTCCTAGGTCTTTCATCTCGAACTCAGCAGCAAGCTCCCTCTTACATTGATGAATGAGAGGGTCATCACCTGTCAGGAAGAGGTCGTCCACATACAGCACTAGAATGAGAGGCTTTCCTTCCTCAACCTTAAAGTAAAGGTTTGGATCAGCATTGCTTCGAGTGAAGCCCAGCTTCATCAAGTAACTATCCATCCTCTCATACCAAGCTCTGGGTGCTTGCTTTAACCCATAGAGGGCTTTCTTCAACCTGCAGACATAAGTGTCTTGATCTTGAACTTCAAATCCCAGAGGTTGTTCTACATACACCTCTTCCTTTATTGCACCATGCAAAAAAAGCGGTCTTGACATCCATCTGATGAAGACTCCATCCTTGCGTAGCAGCAAGGGCTATGATGGATCGGATGGTGGTATATCGAGCCACAGGTGCAAATATATTGTCATAGTCAATTCCTTCCTTTTGAGAGAAGCCATGGGCAACAAATCTTGCCTTAAACTTTTCAGCGCTCCCATCAGATCCATGTTTAATCTTATAGAGCCATTTAGCGGTGACAACAGATTTGTCCTTCAGTTTCGGGACCACATCCCAGACATCATTCTTCATAATAGCCTCATATTCTTCATGCATAGCATCCTTCCAGACTTGATGCTTGATGGCTTCCTCAAAAGATCCAGGTTCAGATTGTATAATAGTACTCATGGCAGCTAGATACCCTTGGTATCTACACGGCTTCTTGCTTTCTCGGAATGATCCCCTTGGGGCAGCATGACCCTCAGCATCTTCGAGGGTGTCCCTGAGCCATGATGGCCTCTTTCCTAGAGAAGGGGAAGGATCAATAGGGTCCATTTGCCCTTCAACATCAGGCATAGTCTCATCCTGGGGTTCTTCCAGATTTCCAGGTCTTTCTTCATGGTTTTCTTCAGATCTAGGAAGATCTACTACTTTCTTCAGGGAGGCATCTTCGTCAAAAGTGACATCATGGCTTATCTCTACTTCCCTTTGACCAGGTACATAGACTCTATATGCCTTAGAAGTCTCACTGTAGCCCACAAACATTCCTTTCTTCCCAGTAGCATCCAGCTTACTTCTCTTTTCTTTCGGCACATGAAAATAGACAGGACATCCAAAAATTCTAAAATGTGAGATATCAGGTTTCTTACCAGAGAAAACCTCTTCGGGAGTTTTGGAGTCCAAAGCGGAATGAGGGCATCGGTTTTTGAATGTACACAGCAGTATTTGCAGCTTCTCCCCACAGAAACTTTGGAAGACCCTGGTCACATAGCATGGCACGGGCAGCTTCCACAATAGTCCTATTCTTGCGTTCAGCAACACCATTCTGCTCAGGAGTATATGCAGTGGTAGTCTCCCTCTTAATGCCAGCTTCTCTGCAAAAGTCTTTGAACTCATTTGACTCATATTCAGTGTCATTGTCAGTCCTCAAAATCTTGTTCTTCTTTCCGGTCATATTTTCCACCGAGGCTTTGAAGGTACGGAACCACATGAAAGCCTCATCCTTCTTCTTCAAGAAGTATATCCAGGTTTTGCGAGAGAAGTCATCAGTAAATGTCATATAGTAAGAACATCCCCCCAAGGATGAGATCAGTTGTGTGGGGAAACCCTTGATCAATTCTTCTTTTATCTTCAAAGTGCAGCAGAGAAAGAGAGAGAGTGTACATTTACAACAGAAGTCAACACTTTGACTTGTCTAGATCTGAGCATAGATCATCTCATATAACGATGAGATCAGTTGAAGACATTCTGCTTCAACTGATCCTCCAAGGTGACTCCTTCACCTATCATCATCCTACATCAGGTTCTCAAGCTGCACCACTGCATATGCATCATGCATCATCATGCTGCTCTTGATCTCATGCATCACTAAGGTTGTTGAAGTAGAACGTCCTCTCATAGTGGTCATGTGATGGTACCAAGCTGAGGTCACTCTAATAGTACCGAATCTTGTGGTCACTGAGTTTATCTCTACAATGGCACTGAACCTCTCCTTCTGCAATAACACCGAAACTGAAATTACAACACCGAATTGAAGTCACTGTCCTTTGTGGTAGCACCGAGACTTTTTCTTGAGATAGTAACAAGACCTTGTCCCTGAGATAGCACCGAAATCCTTTACTGAGATTTCACCGAGACTGTATTTCAGGACTGTTGTGTGAGATAACTCGGTCCCTTCATTCGAGATTTTCATCCAACCGAGATCCTTACCCTTGTCACTTCTTGTAATTCAGATCACTGTTTGCAATAGATACGTTACTGGATTATCTTCATACTGTTATTCAATATACTTAAACATCTATAGAAGAACCACCAAGATCTGGTGTCAAGACTGCTTCTTCTCATAGACAACGTTGGATTTTACCACGCTGTCACCTACAGTTACGTGGCATTAACACGGATCCCATGCTGTAGTATAACTGCTTTATAATAGATCAACTACAGGTATATCGTTGGAGGTCGAGGGTATTCATTCATGGTGACTGCGTCCTTATGCCGAGATCATTTAATACACGCTGCCTGATCTATGTTGCCAGATCCCACGCTGCCAGATCAACGAACGTTACAGGATGCCGAGAGTGTCATGACTGCACCATGGTGCAGTCAATACCTTGCTACGGATGCGGCTCCCTTATGCGAAGATTCTCCATTGCTGCGTATAATGACAACGTATAGATTTGCTGCGTATGCGTATAAGGTGACAACGTATAGTGTCCATAACTGCGTATAAGGTGACAGCGTATAGACTGTCCATGACTGAGCGTATAGATGTCCACGCTGTGTGTATAGTTTCCTTAATTTCGTATGCGTATCATGACAGCGTATAGTGCTGTGCATACATAACGTCTTCTCCTTTACAGCGTTTAGGGACGTGGCTGAAGTTTAGGGCTACGTGAACCTTCACACTGCGTATTGGCTTGGCAGCTACAGGTCTCCTTTCAACTGCGGCCAGATCTCCTATGAATTCTTCTATGCTTGATGACTGCGGCTCTTCTTCCTCCATTGACTACGTGAACAAGTCTGCGTTTAGGCTGCTACAGGCAGCGTATAAAGGCTTCTTGTGCAGCATAACAATGCCTCCCTTGACTGCGTTCAGATCTTTGCGGCTAGGGCAATGTACAACAGCTAGGGCATCACTTGAAGACTAGCGTATCACTCATGGTGTCTCTCTCCTTCACCAAAAACCCAGACGTGGAGAGGAGGAGACTACACATGAAGAGGTTGTGCTTATGACTCCAAGTGATGACTTCCAGCTTAGAGGAATCCATTTTCTTCGATGATGATTGCTATAGATAGAGTTTGTCTTCACCTCAGCTCTGATCCCATGTAAAGTTTTGTAGATGTTCTATGCTAAGAGCAATTTCACTTTTCTCACAGCAATCATACAAGTAGATAAGCAAAATGCAGATAGAACATATAAGCAGATCTTACAGAAGACAAATCAGAAACAAGAAAAATGTATGTGTTCGTTTCGGCGGTCAACAGGATGCTTCAACCAGCAAAGTCTCCTTTGGTCAGCCAGCCCAGCATGTGTCACAACAACCCTCCAACCAGTAGATGAATCAACCCAAGTCAGTTCTACAAAAGTCAACGCTGTCCTGAAACTTCTACGAAACCCTAGCAGCAGAAACCCTCTTCGTCCTTCCCACGTGTGGCTGAAATTCGTCCTCCAGGTAGCTCGTACTTTTAGGATGAGAGAGGAAGATGTGAGTTATGTTGTGTTCAAATTCTCTCCAACTTTTCCTGTATATATATCCATCAATGAGGGTGTGTGACACATCTGTTGGGCATGTGAGCCTACATTACAAAACTGGCTGACCTTGCACATATAATTTATTAAGAATAATAAATTCAAAATATAAGTTCTGCTCATCGGATTAAGACTATTTTTATATGGATTTTACACCTCTCAGAAAGAGGAATCCAACAAAAATATCAGCCTCTTAATCTGAGCATCAGAACATGGAGTTTGGACCTAGTTGTCCAATTTCAACACCAAGCAAGAGCAAGAGCAATCACCGAAGACAGTTTGAAAAATCAAAAAAAAAAGGCTTCATGGTTTCCTCATCACACTTCTCGGCCGAAGATAAGCTCACAGATGGAAGATGTCTCTTGATCTGAATTTGGAAGAGCGGGAAGTGTTGGACTATGTGAGGGGTAGAATTATGGAGCCTCCATCAAATGCACCGGCTGCTACAAGGAACAAGTACACTAAGGGTGAAGTCAAAGCGAAGAAGATCATCTGAGACTCAACTGACAAGCGTCTGGTGGCCTACATTTTTGAGTTGAATACCTCCAAGGAGATCTATGATAGACTGGTAAGCTTGTTTAAAATTAGTGATGCAAATCAAGTTTTGTTCCTCAAAAATAAGTTGAAGGATATTAAGAAGAGCAAGGATGAAGATATTCAATCCTACTTCTTAAGGATCACTGAGATCAAAAATGATCTCATATCAATTGGGGCAGTCATTTCTGACAAGGAACTAACCATCACTACCCTTGGAGGGCTCCCATCCGAATGGTATGTATTTAGAACCACTCTTCTCAACAATGACCGAATTTCGAGATTTGAAGAATTGATGTCGAGATGCATTCAAGAAGCGACAAGGATGGAAGAGCAAGAAATGCCTTCAAGCAAAGGCAACCCCGCTACTTTCTCCTCTCATGGCAAAAGGAGAAATAATTATGGGTCTAAAGGTCACTTCAAAGGAAAGACCGGATCGAAGGGTGGAAGGAAGGGAAGATGCTTCGTTTGCAATAAATTTGGCCACTATGTGAGGGAGTGTCCAAATAGAAAGGACACATCACATGATGATGATCAAAATCACTCCAGGGGCAACTCCAACCACAATCAAAGGAATGGCAGGTTCAATGGCAAAGGAAAGAGGAATGCAGGAAATCAAGGAAGTGGTCAACCCTCCAAGAAAGCAAGGAACTCCAGGTATGAATCAAATGTTGTTAACGATAAGCAAGATGAATATTATCTGATATCGGCCCTCTCCACTACCTCTCCTCCGTATTCATTGGCCAATTGGCTTATTAATAGTGGTGCTTCAAGGCACTTCACTGGTTACAAGGAAGCTCTCTCTGATCTGATAGAGAAGGAGACAAACTTGGAGATTATTCTTGGAGACAATTCCACCTATCCTGTAAAGGGTGTAGGGAATGTTACTCTTCAATTAAATCAGGATAACGCAATTCATTTGCAAGAAGTCTTATATGTACCTGATCTCAAGAAGAACCTACTGTCCATTTTGGCAATGGAAGACAAAGGCTACAAGGTGGGATTCATCGATGGCAAGGTATGTGTGTGGAAAAAGAATTTTAAAGATGCTTTCACTCTTGAGTTTCAGGTTCACTCTTTATATCAAGTTGGAGGAAGTCCGTTGGGAGTCATGTCTTGTGACACATCTCTACAGCCTGAACTATGGCACCGAAGGTTTTCCCACCTTCATTATAAAGCTCTACACGATGTGAGACAGATGGTGACAGGGATGCCCAAGTTCAAAGTAGAGCATGAAGGTGTATGTTCGGGATGTGCTGAAGGAAAGCTCAAAAGGGGACCATTCCCCTCAAGCAATAGAAAGACCTTCGACATTTTTCAATTGGTTCACTTCAACATATCTGATATGATGCCCGTGAACTCTTTGGGAGGATATCTATATTATCTCACTTTTACAGATGATTATTCTAGCAAGAATTGGATATGCTTCTTAAAAAATAAGGATGAAGTGTTCTCCTGGTTCCGTCACTTCAAAGCCTTGATCGAGAATCAAACTGAGAAGAGGATCAAGATTTTAAGGACTGATAATGGGACTGAGTATGAATCCAATGAGTTTCATGACTTTTGCAAAGAAGTTGGCATTAAGAGGGAGACCACAACACCATACACTCCTGAGCAGAATGGTGTGGCTGAAAGGAAGAACCGTACGATTTTGGAAATTGTTCATTGCATGCTCCATGCTTCCAAAGTTTCTATGGGCCAAAGCTGCGAATACCGTCGTATATGTTCAAAACCGATGCCCTCATCAAGCATTGGATTCCAACACCCCCGAAGAGATGTTCACTGGTAAGAAACCTGATGTCTCTCATTTTAGAATTTTTGGAAGTCCTATATATTTTCATGTACCGAAAGAGAAAAGAAGCAAATTGGGTGCATCTGGAAAGAAGGGAATCTTTGTGGGCTACAGCGAAAATTCTAAGGGCTATAGAATCTATGTGGTTGGTCAAAGGGAAGTCGAGATAAGTCATGATGTCACCTTTGACGAAGATATGGCTCTTAGCAAGGTTGACAATCTTCCTATTCTTAGGAAAGATAAAGAAGCTAACACCAAGAAGCCAGATGAGAAGGAAGATGAGACGATGCCCGATGTGGAAGAACCTATGGATCCTATTGATCCCCCTCCGCAAGAGCCTTCCTCTTCTAGGAAGAGGCCCTCATGGCTTAGGGGGACTCTTGAAGATGCCGAGAGACATATTGCACCTAGAGGGACTTTCTGTGAAAGTAAGAAGCCGACCAGGTATCAGGGATACTTGACTATTATGAGCACCATCATTCAAAATGAGCCTTCATCGTTCGAATCAGTCGTAAAGCATAAAGTATGGAAGGATGCTATGAATGAGGAATATGAGTCCATCATGAGGAATGATGTCTGGGATGTGGTCCCTAGACCCCAAGACAAAACAGTTGTCACCTCGAAATGGCTTTACAAAATCAAGCATGGAGCTGATGGGAGCGCTGAAAAGTATAAGGCTCACTTTGTTGCTCAAGGTTTCTCTCAAAAGGAAGGTGTAGATTATGATGAGATATTTGCACCTGTTGCCCGATACACCACTATCCACTCGATCATAGCCCTTGCCGCTTCGCAAGGATGGAACCTACATCAGATGGATGTCAAGACCGCATTCTTGCATGGTTCGATTAAAGAGGAAGTCTATGTGGAACAACCCGAGGGGTTTGAGATTCATAATCGGGAATCTCACGTATGCAGGTTGAAGAAATCTCTCTATGGGCTAAAGCAAGCACCCCGAGCTTGGTATGAGAGGATTGATAGCTACTTGATGATGTTGGGATTCACTAGGAGTGAAGTCGATCCGAGCCTTTACTTTAAGGTTGAAGACGATAAGCTTCTCATACTGGTGTTGTATGTTGACGAACTCTTTCTGACATGTGCAAACCCTCTCATTCACAAATGTAAGAGGGAGTTGGCTTCCAAATTTGAGATGAAGGACCTAAGATTGATGCACTATTTCCTAGGGCTGGAGGTCTGGCAAAATCCAGGAGAAATTTTCGTATCTCAAGGAAAATACGTGGTGAAGATATTGGAGAGATTTGGTATGGTGGACTACAAGTCCATGACTACCTCAATGGAGCTTAACTTCAAGAAGTTACGCGGTAGTGCTGCCGGAGCTGTTTTGGGAAATGATTCTGAGTATCGTCAACTAATAGGAGCATTGATGTTCATGATGAACTCCTGTCAGGATATATGTTTTGCAGTCAACACGTTGAGCCAATATATAGTTGAGCCTCATCACTCACATTGGATTGGTGCCAAGAATCTTCTGAGATATCTTCGGGGCACAATCACTCATGGGTTGAGATACACTGCCGAAGATGTGAAGCTACATGGATATTCCGATGTTGATTGGGCAGGCAGTGTGATGGACCGAAAGAGCACTTCCATGTGTTGTTTCTCTTTGGGTTCTGCTTCGATATCTTGGATGAGCAGGAAGCAGAAGTCGGTGGCTTTAAGCACCGCTGAGGTATAGTACATTGCTGCGAGTATGGCCTCCTGTGAGGCTGTCTAGTTGAGGAATCTCTTCAGTGAGTTGTTTGGACATACGTTGGATACTACTGTGATCCTCTGCGACAACCAGAGTGGGATTCGTTTATTAGAGAATCCTGTATTTCACGATTGCTCCAAGCACATTGATATCAGGTACCACTTTATCCGGGATATGGTACAACGAGGAGCAATAAGGTTCCATCATATTGGGACTGAAGAGCGGGTCGTCGACATTTTGACAAAGCCCCTGGGAAAGGTCAAATTCTTAACTTTCCAAGAAAGACTAAGTCGTGGAGAGACCCTCACATGAGGGTCCTGTATGATGCATACATTAAGCTCTGGGAGCTCCAGGGGGCTTGGGGTACTTCATGGAGCGACGAGCGACCATAGGGTGACCCACGCTCACCTAGTGGTGCGCTATGTATAGGGTGAATGATTCAGCCTTCGCCTGTGATACCCCGTGGCGACATTTAAGCAGGATGAGTGGTTCATCCTTCTCCTGCCAAGACATCCTACCCATGCAGTCTAAGACTCATGGGAAGTACCTCTCATCTGGCCAATGAGTAGGGAAATGAAGATAGGGACCATAGTAGTACCGATGGACACATCGTGTATCTACCGTACTCCCTATGCTAAGATGACATTGATCTAGGATCAATTGGAACTGACTTCGGGTCAGTAAGAGTGATATAAATCACTCTCTTTTGGAACTGACTACGGGTCAGTAAGAGTGATATGACACATTCTCTTCAGGAGGACTGACTTTGGGTCAGTAAGAGTGTTATTGGACACTCTCTTTTATCTGGGACTGACTTCAGGTCAGTAGAGGATGGTATGATACATTCTAGATCATTTCTTCTTCTTCATAGTTCAGCAGAGCAGAGCAAAGCCAAGCAGTGCAGGGCAGTGCATTTGATGGCAGAGATAGTACCGACAGATAGATGGATTAGCAGATGGAGTTCTCCCTAGTTGAGAGGGAGTGTTAAAATTGGCAACTAGGGCCAAACTCCATGTGGGTCATCTTATTTATGGCAGCTGATATTTTTCTTGGATTCCTCTCATCGAGAGGTGTAGGATTGATCTAACGATCATCCGATTCCGATATGTATTTATGGAGATATGAATTTATTTGTATTCTTGACAATTTTTCAAGGTCGACCAGCAAGCAAAACAGTCAGTTTTGCCCCCAACTTAGTCTCAACGTTGCATATAAAAGGAGACATTGCGTCTCATTTAACCATCACTCAACACATCATTTTCTCTCTCCCAATCTGATGGGCAAGTGTAGGAGTAGTTGATCTCTCACACGTGCAAGGAGGAGGACAGATTTTTTGTTATAGCAAGCATTGACTGCATTGACTGAAGTTTGACCAAGCTACAAGGTGATGCATTGACCAGATTCTGACTGCGGATTTCTGTTTTGGCATATCATTGACCAAGCGTTGACCAGTGTTGATTGGTTAGGGCTGACCGCAAACTTTGACTTTCATTGACTGTTGTTTAACCGTTGACTGAGGACTGATTTGGGCTACATATACTTGCTATTGGAGGTCGGGTTCTCCTAGGTTGTCTTGAGGTCACTTGGGAGCTGTTTGGCCAACTTTGACCTTGTTGATTTGGATTATACTGTTGTTGTTGTAAAATCACAGATTGTGATATTGTACTATCTCTATCTCTGTTGAATTATCGAAGAATATAAAAGAATTGATCAAAGGATTTCCCCGCATTGGAGTTTGTCCCTGGCTGGTGCCACATCTTGTGTCTCTTGTCTTGGCTTGTCTTCTGTTGTTTACATTTATGTTCTATCTGCATTTTACTATCATGTTAATGTGATTGCTATACTAGAAATTGACATTGCGCTAATAAGAAGATTTGAAGTAAATTGCTCTTAAGCATAGAACATACCATAAATTAACAAATAGCTCAAAACTCTAATTGTCTAACCACAACAATGCAGCACCCTACATCTCTTTTATAGAATTACAGGCGAAAGGGAAGCACAATGACCTATTTGAAAGAACCAAGCTAGTGATCATCTGCTCTAATACCAAATGTTATGGACCAAATAGGCAAATAAGCATAAGAAATACCCAAATTAGTAATGCCACACCTTAAGAATCATAAAAAGAGAATGAAATTTGAATATCAATGCCCTTCAAGGTGAGAACCTGATTTATAGCTTACGTTTAAAAATAATCTTGTTGATCCCTCAAACAAGATATCCTTGGTAACGATAACAATAATATAAGAATAACAACCTAATGACCCAAGATCCAGGGGCTTAACAAAGTTAGCTCATATTAAGCCTTCACCTCAAATATTGGTTGAATGGTTTTTGTAATAAAGCAAGTGATTTTGGGGTGAAAGAAAAAGACAAATGGTAAGGGTCAGAGTCCAGACCATATATTGGAGGGATCCTTGAGTTCAAGGGAGATGCTATTCTAGGAATACAACATTCTAACCTTGTCAGTTGTTATATGAGGGGGATGATGACAACAGACATCAGGCTTTGCATATGGTGATTTTGTTGATGCAGCCAATGATCTTGAATACAAGGATACGCAAATTAGTTGTTGACAGCGTTATTGGATCTCTCATTTGTAAGGAGGTGTTGGTGGATCTCTCATTTGAAGGGAGGTTTTGGAAGAGCAAACAACAAGCTCCAACATTAAATATTATTATATGGACATATGAACATTTGTATACGTATGTTATGTTAGACTATGCTAGTATTAGTGACACGTTAATTTGGCAACTCACTGACAAATTCCAACCATGGGACAAGATTCCTCTTTTCGAGAGAACCAATTTTGACTATTGAAGTGCTCAATTTGGATAAGGGAAAGTGTATTTTTGAATTAAAGCCCACATGTGCACATTTGATCAGGTTGGCCCTAAAGCAAATTAGACCGCCCTTGGAAGGCCATAAATACAAGTAACCTCAACCTCATTTGGACACCATCGTTATGATCATTTCTTCTTCTTTCTTTGGGTTGGCTCGCACAAGTTTGAGATAGTTCATGGATAGTTAACTCGCACAAGTCCGAGATTGCAAGGTCTGAAGCTCGCACGTGTCTAGGGTTTTTGGTTTCCAACCGCATGCATGCCTTAGGCAGATTTTGGTCATAATCGCAGGCTCGCATGCTCATGCGTGTGGTTGGAGGGTTTTAGTCGCACACACGTCACTCTCTGGGTGCGGTTGGGACTTAGGGTTTGGTTTTCTAGTTGACCGCAGATTTCACTCATCGACCGCAGGGTTCAGAAGTTGACCGCAGACAGCGACAGTTGATTACAGGGTTCTGAATCAAGGTTTTGATCAATGGCATGATGGGTTCATCTTATGATATTGTTTAAGTTGATTTTGTTGGATAGTTGTATATGGATTATTGTACTCTCTTTTGCTAAATCATTCAATAACAATCTAATAAGAGGAAGAATTTGAAAGGGTTTTGCCCTAGTCTCCGACCGATCCTGGTGTCTCTATGTGTGAATGTTTTTCTTTTATTGTTCCTTTATGTTCCACTGCATTGATGATGATGTTGTTCTTTCTATATAATTGCATATGTTGTTGAATAATGTTGTAAATCTGAATAATGTTATGATGCTATGGGGTGAATTCTATATGTAAATGGTGAAATGCAATTATCAAAGCAAAGAACAATATATCCCTAAGAAAAATTAACACATGTGACTAATATGTGACCATTAATGTGAATGTTTGTGTTAGGTAGATAAACCACTATAACTGGTTTAAGGTACTATATATGGTTGCATAAACCATTATAACTGGTATAAGGTACCATAAATGCTGCAATGGTATTGGACATATTACAGCCTACCTTGGGCCAGCCCTTGGATTATATTTGCTGCATTCTAATATAATGTTACATATCCTCTCCACTCGCGTGTGCATTTATTTAGTTGTATGTTTAGAGTACAACTTCCTATGAGTATACAAAACGTGCAATTAGGTTTCAATTTTACAAAGAAACGACTGTTTGATCCAGATCTTGGTTGACAGTGAAATGATAGCTAACCTATGCTAAGCTGAGAGTTATGAATTATATTCCTTTCATGCCAACCTTGTCAAAACTCGTTAAACTCATTTGTGGTTATGTAAAGAGAGAACTTATAATGATCCCAACCTTATTGCAATTTCAGAAAATATCCCCGAGGCTATATTTTAGACATTAACAGAATAATCAGCACTAATTTTCTTGACAGATTCCAGCACCATAGTAAAAAAATTAGTAACGGCATTATATCAAATAACAAGCACTTCTTGTGTATGGTGCTGTACTTTGGCCAAATGACCAGGTGTGAGTTCTGTCTCACTCAAAACACTGATTCATATGCCAGTAAGCATGCCGGTAAGCACATTGAGAAAAAGATATGGCACTGATTCATGTACTAGTAATCGCATTGAGAAAAAATATTGCAATGATTCAGGTAACAGCTTATAAATTTATAATATTACCACATCAGGACTTAGAATTGCATACATACATGCGTATATAGATAGATGTATAGATATTTTCCAAGGAAAACCTTGCAGGGAAAACAACAGGCACTTCCCCGCATTATGCAGATGGTACCCTGTTTAACCCCATCAGCATTGATTACAATGCCCGACCCTGTAGGGACATCAAGTGAAGCGTGCAACAGAGGTTGTCAGGCCAAGGAATCAACCCCGAGACCTCATGCATGAGCTCAAAGCACTCGACCACTTGAGGTAGAAGGATGCATAAAAGGCTATATATACTGACATATGTGAGAGACTTTGGGTGGTACAAACTTCCTTATCAAAAACATCTAAAGGAAAAGAGGTTTTCCAATCGAAAAGAAAAACCTTCAATATCAATGAACTTCTGAATGACTTACCAGCTCGTGGCTCTTTCTTGATGCGAGGATCTTTTGCAGCTTGCCATCCCCCAAATGAATTTCTCTTCTCAGAGGGTCTAGTCGGTATTGGTTCGGAGGCACTGTTATTCAAAAACTCAGGAGGACCTGTAACCTGCAGGAACCTAGAGTGAGGGCCTTTTCAACCGAACAAAATATTTTAATTTTGAACAGATAAGGAGTTTGCTCACTAATGAAATGCAAACTGTTAAGGTTAAAGTCCACTGAAAATCTCAAAGCACCTAAGAAAATTTATCAGACAGTTCTAAGCAGCCCTTAGAAAAATAAATCCAACTGGGTTCAATCAAGTCCACTGAAAATCTCAAAGCACCTAAGAAAATTTATCAGACAGTTCTAAGCAGCCCTTAGAAAAATAAATCCAACTGGGTTCAATAAAGTCCACTGAAAATCTCAAAGCACCCAAGAAAAATTATCAGACAGTTCTAGGCAGCCCTTAGAAAAATAAATCCAACTGGGTTCAAAAACCGGCACTTCGCAGTAACCACTACCAGATAAGTTAAACAAAATTTAATTAATGTTTGACCATCCAATACTCCCTTTGGCCCTGCATTCTGCATTCTCGCAGCCCGCTCTCCGAAGAACAAAAGGAAATTGTTTTATTAAACTCAACTGGGTTTTGGCTTAAATTATATTTCCTGAGAACATTTCCTCCATGTAGTACACTGAACTGACAGCCGGTCTCTAATTTTTTAAGTCAGCCACATTCATATCGGGCGCCTAGGAAGAAAAATGAAATGCAAACTGAAAATTAAGTTGGGTAGCTACACACCGTCTCTCGCGCTATTTGTATGAATATAGAGAGACAAAGACAGAAGTAAATAAATAGAGCGAAAATCAACTTGGGTGCCTAGATAAATAATTAAGAAAATGCGTCGTCCTCACATTACAGAGAAACAGATGAAAAAAAAAAAACGGCGTTGCTTAAAGAATGGAGATTAATATGAAAAAAGATTTGAGTACCTCAGAAAAAGCATCAAAAGCAGATGGCAACAGCGATCCCTTCGTTGACTGCAGAGGCATGGAAGGCTTCTGCTCAGGGGATTCATTTCGTTTTTCATTTTCGTCGCTTTCATCGTCACTGTCATTTCGAGCTGCCTCCTCTTCTTCAGAAGAGTATCCCTGCACGAGTGCCAGACTCATCTTCAAAGACGGCCTAAACCCACTTGAAAGAAATAAAGAGTCCACAAAACACCAGATTTTCCCCTATGTCTGTGCCCCAAGCTCGAACGAGTTTAATCTGGGAATCAGTAATAAAGTGCGTTTTGATCAAACTATAACGAGCGTAACGTTTTATTTTTTGGCCCTTTATACGAAAGTGAATTCGGCAATGAAGGCTTTATATATTAAAGTAGCATATTAAATTTAAAACATAATAATAATAAAATTAGTTATCAATTTATGTAAATTTAAAGGAGTATCATTGTTAGTAAATCTTAACAAAAGAGTATATATATATATATGAAGGGGTCAATTCATGTAAATTTAATGGAGTAAAAGAACGTCATTTTTATCTAATTTTGTTTAGAAATTATACAAATGTTTATATATAAATATAAAAAGTATTATAATAAGGGATTTTTGGGGTTCGATGTAAAATGGAAATGTTAAGGATTTTGCATATACTTTAAAGACGCTCTTGTAACTTAATAAATCATGTAGAGCTAGCCATTGGCTAAGGAGGACATGTCTCTTCCCCTTCTTCCCCTACAAGATATAGTTGCATTCTAAGTGTTGCTATCTAACACTCATTGTGCTTCCAAGAAAAAATCAACAATATATGTAAAAAAAACTAGAGGAAGTCCCCAAAATTTCAATTTGTGGAGCCTAATCCATACTTATGGCACTCAGGATGGTAGAACGGGTTTTGGTGGGTTAGTTTACAAGCATCTGGCCCTCCCCCAAATCCTTAAATTCTTGGGTAAACAAGAACTAGAAGCCACTCATCCAGGGACAAATCTTTGTCTCCTTCGGTGGAAGTGGGTTCTTCACCTTTCTCTTTGAAAATAAATCTAATATAGATATGATCTTCAGGAGTGGGCCTTATTTCATGGGAACCCAACGACTGTATTTAGACAAGTGGAATTCGAATGTTAACCTAGAAAATGATGTGCCTACAACTATTCCAGTCTGGGTAAAGCTCCCATATCTTCCCCTGCATTGCTAGAATTATGAAACTTTGATATCCATGGGAAATGCTCTAGGTAAATATATAGATCGAACAAATCTAATAGAAGGTATGCTTCCTTGTGCCAAAATCTATGTTGAAATTGATTTAAACAAAGGCCTCCCTTCGACTATCATGTTAACTCTGGATAATTGGTCCTTCTTACCAGATGTAGACTATGATGTGACACCCCTTTCATTACCCCAAAATTTGTAATGTAATTAAGAACATATAATATTGGGGCATTAGCATTGATGCTATGATGTCAAACTCTATTATATGATGCAATGTTTATTTTTATTGATGAAAATGCGAGAGTTGAAGAAAGGGGACAACCATCAGATTATGATGCCTTGGGGAGGGAGAAAACTTGACTTGGGAGGAAAATACATACCTTGAATTAATAATTCCATTAATGTGATGGTTGGGAAGATGAATGGTTAAGGTGTGTTTATAAAAATGAAAGAGAAAAGTCATTGAAGGAGATTTTTCTTTTTGGCCTTTTTGTTATGAGCATTACTCCATTATTCTTCTAATACACTCATTTTTCCCTCTCTCACTCAGAAATTCGAATTGACGAGAGAATCGGTGACAACTTTTGTAACAAGAATTGGATGTGTTGTAGTTCTTGTTACTTAGACTATATGGCTCTGAGGACTAAGACTTGTCATGTCTGTGTGTAGCACACAAAGCACTAAAGAAAGGTGATCGGAATCTCGATTAGGGGCAAGAATTAGCTCAAAAATAAAAGTGTTCGGAATCACTTGAAAGTTGAACGACCGCGTCCATCTCGGCGATACGATCCCAACGCAACTCATTTTGTTCAAAACGGAGTTCGTATGAGGAAGTTAGAGCCCGCTGACGTTTCAACAAACACGGAAAATTTTGGAAAAGGTTGACTGGGATGTTCACTGGGCATCCGTATAGCCTAGTTTGCAAGGAGAATTTTCCTTAGAATATTCCATGGGATATTCCCAAAATATTCCCGTACAGGTGGATGAGTCATATTGCACCAAGTGGCATCTTGTTATTGGGCAATTGTGGTTGAGTTGGACCAATGGGAAGGCGACACATGGCAAGCCTGGAGGCCGCCACGTGCCCCTATGATGGTGTGATAAAATTTTATGGAGGCATCGGGATTCGACTCCACGACCTCCCCTCCAAAGTGCCCGCGACTTAACCATCTCCCCTACCGCCTGTTGCTTAATCTTATTGACCCAGGTGGCTCTAGAGAGACACGCAGGACAAAGATGGCTCAAAAATCAAACTTTTTGGATTGTGCTCAAACCAAGACCAGATCAAATACCTCATCGTCCTGATTGTGGTGGTGCGAACAGCTCGTCAAACCAAGCTCGTATGCAAAAGATAAAGCTCTTCAAAAGTTTGACATGACAGGGGAAAAGTGGGGCCCATAGCATGCCATATGGCATCCCAGTAAGCAGGTGGGACCCACATAGCAGCCCATCTGCCATTGGCACTTGGCATTTTCTCATTTCTCTCCTAAACTTGCATAAGAGACAAAATCATGGAAAATGGTTAAATAAATAAACCATATAACGAAATGTGCCAATATAGTTATTAAAATAACTATATAAAAGCAATAACCTCTT
The DNA here is from genome assembly GCA_031772625.1 of Pinus tabuliformis. Taxonomy (NCBI): domain Eukaryota; kingdom Viridiplantae; phylum Streptophyta; class Pinopsida; order Pinales; family Pinaceae; genus Pinus; species Pinus tabuliformis. Next base: position 321,290,150 of record CM062814.1, on the reverse strand, counting down.
TAAACCCCAAAATCTCATTAAGACGTGGTTTTGGGATCGGCGGCAACAAACCCGCCGAACCCTCTTCCACATAACCTGCATACATGTCAAAACATTATATATATATATGTGTGTGTGTGTGTGTGTGTGTATATATATATATGTATATGTATATATATGTATATGTATATGTATATATATATATATATATATATATATATATATATATATATATATATATATATATATATATATCTATATATATATATGTGTATATATATATATATATATATGTGTGTATATACACACACACACACACACACACACACACACACACATATATATATATATATATATGTATATTGGGGTCGACGGCCATAACCTCCGTCGAACCCTCCACAACTATCGTGACCCATACATACATACATACATATATATGTATATATATATATATATATATATATAAAATAACAAAACCATGTATTAGGGGGCGGGCGCGGGCCATCGGCGCTGGACCTGGCCCGAACCCCAACGGTCCAAACATATGAGATAGCACGATAGTTAAGCGCTACGCCGATCGCTGATAACAATGGGCGGAAACCCCGATGAATGTGCCCATAACCTCCGCAGCGCTGATTGGCGATAAGTGTGATCGCCGGACCCGGCTCGAACCCCAACAGTCCAAACATATGAGATAGCACCGATAGTTAAGCGTTGCGCCGATCGTTGATAACAATTGGCGGAAACCCCGATGAATGCGCCCATAACCTCCGCGAAGTCCCGTAAATCAAGCCGATATATATGCAATCGCTATAGCCGATCGCCGATATTGGAAAAGCGTCGATCTTTAAGGCGCCTACAACAGTTGCGTCGATGTATATTTATGCCGACAGTCGTTTAAGCGATAAAGTGTTTGGTGCGGGGTTTGTGGGGTGGGCCGCCCAAAGCGGACCCGACCCCTATTTCAAAGACATTGTGGTTGTAAAAGTGTTATATGCAGAGAGGCGGGATTTGATCCCCCGACCTCTCCTCAACCATTTGCTTTACTTACTAATGCGCCAACCACTTTACCTTGGTGAATCCGCCCAAGGTTATCTACTTAAACAATCATTTTTTCTCTGCACGCAGTTCGAGACAGGGAGAGACTGCATGCACGAATTTCGAGGTAGAATGCAAGCACGAATTTCAAGGCAATAAATTAATTAATTTTTTAATGCAGGAACCATGAATTTCACAGGAGGGCAAAATTCTCACTTTGTCAAAATTTGACAAGTCTTATATGGTTGTTACACCTCTCATTGCCACGAACACAATGGTGTTGTTCATTTCATCATTAGAGGTCTGTGTTTTCCAGTGAGTTCCAGAATGCACGTAGAACCATGATTTCAGCAAAAACAGGTAGCGGAACCATGAGTCATGAAATTTTCCCAAGGAGGTAAAATTTTGACATTTCATAATATAGTCAAGTTTATACTTGTTTTTCATGGTTTTCAGCAGGGATCGCAATGGAGAGACCAGATTTGTCATCCGAGTTGTAGATTTATAGTCCATCCATGGAACAGAATCTTTGAGGAATCCTAGGGGAACCTAGAAGATTCCTTGAGCCCAGAATTCTCAACTTCTCAGAATTCAGATTTTGGACAGTCGATTCAGCACTACTCGGTGCCACAAATCTGATGGTGGCTTCAGATTTCTTATTCTCTAATTTCTTCTTCTATTCATTTTTCTAAGTGTCAATTCCACATTCTTGTGCAAGCAGCCATCTTCATGAAGATCGATGCCTTGAGAGCAATGGTCCGAGCAGCTTCAGCAATGTGACATCCACTTCTTCAGATGGTCGTTGGTTGCGAGGTATATGATGTGTTCATGTACTTTTCTTTCTGCATTATGTTGTACAGATCCATGATTGATGTTGAAGCAGGATCTTGTTTATTACATGTTGTCATGATTCCTTGCTTGATTTGATGCAGAATCTTTTTATGTGATGTACTTGCTGTCATAACTCTTCATGTTATGCTTTGAAATCCCTTGTTGTATGTTGTTGGGATACTCTTGTTGTCATCATGCATGTGTTTTGTTTTAACATCCCTTTTGTGCCATGTTGGCGGGATGCGCACCATGCTTGTTTTTGTATCATATTGATAGGAGCCTTTTTAATTGAGAGTTCTCGCTGTGGAACATCTCTTAGAGCCACTCCTGCGTGAGGGCATTCTTCCTTTTATGATCGAGACATCATCTCTGTGTACATCATCTTTATTGACAACACATAATGCAACAGCCTACACCATCTTGACACCGGGGCCCGAAGACGTAGTCCCTCCTGGACGAACTCTGTTATCAACGGCTTTTGTTCTCATGTGCTAATGATTGTTATGTTCCTCTTCTTTTCCGCATGCAGATGTATTCGTTAATGTTCCTTTAAAAGCAATTTTAAAACATCACGAAAGTAAAAGGTCTTGCAAGGGTCCTTCTTCATGCCCGGACCTGGATCAAGTGGTATCAGAGCAGGTCTTAACATTGATGTGAATTGCAGCATAAACAATGACAGAGGATGAAAGAGAAACGTACGAGCCCATGCCTAACATTTCCAAGAAGGTGGAAATTGTGTATGAAACCCTATAGAAAGAAACAGAGGAAAAGGAGCAGTTACAGCTTCAGTTAAAATCCATTGAAGAGGCCATGAAAGAACTGAAGCAAGACAGACATAATCTTCAAACATAGAATGATGAATTGAAGATGCGTCTACATGAAGAGAAAGAGGAGAAGCAGAGTTTGCTACTACAACTGCAAGAAAAGGACGAGGCCTTGGAAAAGCTGCAACGAGACCCATGTGAGGTAAAAAGTAGTTCTCCATCTTCATGTATGTTTCCTGATGATGATTTCGTTGTGTTTGAAAATCATACCACAGGAATTGGCTCCAAACTGCTGAAGAGAATGGGATATGAAGGAAAAGGCTTGGGCGTTAATGGCCAAGGCATTATCAATCCCATCAAAGTAGAGGAATTACCCCATCAGGCAGGACTTGGGTATGTCAGGAAAGAAGTTGGGGAATGTGATCCACCAACAACAGATGATGAGAAACCCTCATCAGTTCTTTCCAAATCGAGAGAGAAGGTAAAAGATGTTGATTTCCTTTCGATTTCATCTTCTAATAGTATGATGTATGTTGGAGATTTGGAGATCCCAATTACAGGGACAAATATGAGGCTCCTTACAAAGACAAGGCATGAGGGGAAAGAGATTGGTGTTAATAACCAAGGAATCACTTAACCTTTGGAGGTTATGCATGAACCTCGATTTGCAGGCTCGAGATACACCAAAGGAGAGTGCTCAAAGGTGTCAGAGTTGTCCAAGACATCGTCGAGGAAAGAGAATGATGGGAAAACATCCCCATCATCCCATGGCAGTTCCCATTGTAGGGAGAGAGCTGAGGCAAGCTCTCATCGCCATACTGACATCAGAGACAACAAAGGAAGGTATAATCACTTTCGATCTTCGAATGTTCATTTTGATTATGATCATGTTGTTAATAATGAATGAATATCAAGGCATCAGAAAACATGAACCCTTTTGTGGTTTACCTAACTATACCTTTTCTAAGTGTTGGAAAAGAATGGCAACACTCATGAGGCATGAAAAACCCTCTCAATAGCATGAAAAGAAATAGGTTAAGTAGGTATGGAGGAAGGAAGCCTACTCAGTCATTGCGATAGAAATGGTCATCAAAGAGTCACTTGTTGGAGGTTCCATCCAGAACAACGCCTTAAAGACAAAGCGTCGGTGCGTGAAGCAGGAAGAGTGGTTGTTCAACAAGCAAAACCACCTCAGGGGGCTGACCCATTCAAATTGATGAGTGAGAAATGGTTTTTTTGACATGATGTCATTTCATGGTCATTCTTTGTAAATCATTTGTTGCATGTTAAAGTGTAAAAGTGATGATGTGTTTCCATCACTTGGTCAGCAACAATGATGCCTGGTCATGTTTTGAGTCCTATTTTGAGTTTCATGTTAAAACTCTAAAAGTGATGTTATGTTTCCCTCACGTGTCAAAACAATAGTGTTTGGCCTTATGATTGTAAATCATGTGTTGCAGTGATGATGTGTTTTCCATCACTTATGAAGCAACCATGATGGGTTGGCCTTGTTGTCATAGCTAGAGTATTACGTTCATCTTGTTGTAAACTTGACCACCGAGGATGTGTTATATACTTGTGGCAAGTATGGGATGTTTGGGTGTTTAGTTTGGTCATGTCATTCAAAGCATGTAATTTGCAAACAATGTACTACAGGTTGCAGAAGTAGTAAGTGTCGGTTCGTCGCTAAAGGCTCCGAAGAACAAAGGTGAAGGAGATGGAAGCGAGATTTTTTCAGGACGCTTGTAATGTGGACAGGGTACAGATAAAGATGCAGAATGTTTTTCATGCTTTTGGAGGACCAAAATCTCCTTAGTGGGGAGGATTAATCCAGGTGGCTCTAGAGAGACACACATGACAAAGATGGCTAAAAAATGAAAGTGTTTGGATTGTGCTCAAACCAAGACCAGATCGAAGACCTCATCGTCCTGATCGTGGTGGTGCAAACGGCTCGTCAAACCGAGCTCGTATGCAAAAGATAGAGCTCTTCAAAAGTTTGACATGATAGGGGAAAAGTGGGGCCCACAGCATGCCACATGGCATCCCAGTAAGTAGGTGGGACCCACATAGCAGCCCATTAACCATTGACACTTGGAATTTTCTCACTTGTCTCCTAAACTTGCATAAGAGACAAAATCAGGGAAAATGGTTAAATAAATAAACCATATAACGAAATGTGCCAATATAGTTATTAAAATAACTATATAAAAGTAATAACCCCTTTAAACCCCAAAATCACATTAAGACATGGTTTCGGGATCGACAGCAACAAGCCCCGTCGAACACTTTTAAATCACTTATCACAATAATCGCATGAATATACACATATGGGATCGGGATCAGCGGTAATAACCTCCGCAGAACCCTTCTCCACATAACTCGCATACATGTCAAAACATTATATATATATATATATATAGATATATGTATATATATATGTGTGTATATATATGTATATATATATGTATATATATATGTACATATATATATATATATATATATATATGTATACATATATATATATATATATATATATATATATATACATATATATATATATATATATATATATATATACATATATATATATATATATATATATATATATATGTATATATATATATATATATATATATATATATATATATATATATATATATATATATATATATATATACATATATGTATACATATATATATATATATATATATATATATATATATATATATATATATGTATATATATATATATATATATATATATATATATATATATATATATATATATATATATATATATATATATATGTGAAGTCCTAGAAATCGGGCCGATGTATATGCAACCGCTATAGCCGATCGCCGATATTGGAAAAGCGTCGATCTTTAAGGCGCTGACAGTAGTTGCGCTGATGTATATTTATGCCGACAACAGTTTAAGCGATAAAGTGTTTGGTGCGGGGTTTGTGGGGCGGGCTGCCTAAAGCGGACCAAACCCCTATTTCAAAGACATTGTGGTTGTAAAAGTGTTATATGCGGAGAGGCGGGATTTGATCCCCCGACCTCTCCTCAACCCTTTTCTTTACTTACCAATGCGCCAACCACTTTACCTTGGTGAATCCGCCCAAGGTTTTCTACTTAAGCAGTTATTTTTTCTCTGCACATAGTTCGAGACAGGGAGAGACTGCAGGCACGAATTTCAAGGCAACATATTAATTAATAGTTTAATGCAGGAACCATGAGTTTTGCAGGAGGGCAAAATTATCACTTTGTCAGAATTTGACAAGTCTTATATGGTTGTTACACCTCTCATTGCCACGAACACAATGGTGTTGTTTATTTCTTCATCAGAGGTTTGCATTTTCCACTCAGTTCCAGAATGCATGTGGAACCATGATTTCAACAAAAACAGGTAGCAGAACCATGAGCCATGAAATTTTCCCAAGGAGGTAAAATTTTGACATTTTTTTAGAATATAGTCAAGTTTATACTTGTTTTTCATGGTTGTCCACAAAGATTGCAATGGCGAGACCAATTTTTTCATCTAAGTTGCAGATTTACAGTCCATCCATGGAACAAAATCTTTGAGGAATCCCGGGGGAATCTAGAATATTTCTTGAGCCCAAAATTCTCAACTTCTCAGAATTTGGATTTTGGACATTCGATTCAGCACTACTCAATGCCACAAATCTGATGGTGCCTTAAGATTTCTTATTCTCTCATTTCTTCTTCTAGTCACTTTTCTAAGTGCCAGTGCAGATGTCCACATTCTTGTGCAAGCAACCATCTTCATGAAGATCGATTCCTTGAGAGCAATGGTCCGAGCAGCTTCAGCAGTGTGACATCCACTTCTTTAGATGGCCCTTGGTTGTGAGGTATATGATGTGTTCATGTACTTCTTCTTTCAGCATTATGTTGTACAGATCCATGATTGATGTTGATGCAGGATCTTGTTTATTACATGTTGTCATGATTCCTTGCTTGATTTGATGCGGAATCTTTTTATGTGATGTACTTGTTGTCATAACTCTTCATGTTATGCTTTGAGATCCCTTGTTGTATGTTGCCGGGATACTCTTGTTTTCGTCATGCATGTGTTTTGCTTTGACATCCCTTTTGTGCCATGTTGGCGGGATGCGCACCATGCTTGTTTTTGTATCATACTGATAGGAGTCTTTTTGATTGAGTGATCCGGATTTAAACAGGAACGCAACAAATTACAGAGATAACCATATACACAAAGATGCAGCGGAAATAATACTTCATTTCATTAATGGAAAATACTGAAATATGCTTACAACCAGAAATGGAAATAAACTAGCTAGGGCGATGGTAGCTTATCTCTGAGAAGAGATGTGGTGGCTACATGCCTCTGAACTGTGTTACAATGAGGCTCGAAGGCCTATTTATTGTTAAGAAACAATGGAAAACCCTTAACATTCAAAAACCTAACCCTAGGAGATGAAACGCCAAACTGTGGGCCCCGTTTGGGTAAATTGGTACATCAACTTCCTGGGGTCGTAACTTTGGCATACGATCTTCGTTTGACGCATACAATAGCTCGTTAGAAAGATCTATCCGAGCACTATCACTTTGGGAATGGCAACATCGGTCCATGGACCCATGTTGCCCCCAGATTTCCCAAAAAACGTCGTTTAGGGCCTCAAAACGGCTCCAGAAGTTCAGGACCCGAAAAACTGCTAAAAATAGTAAGTTGTGCTACAATTAAGGAAACTGAAAATGCTGAGAGAAACAATGGTGGGGGTCCAGGTGGACTTGGCAGGTGGCCACCAATATCCACCTGGATCATTCCTCCCCCCTTAGGAAGCAATGCTCCCCATTGCGTTGAGTTCCTCCATGAGATGAGGAAACTTTTGCTGAACTTGTTCCCTGGTGAGCCACTTGCCCTGCTGAAGGAGTTGGCCTGCTTTGACAACTCGATACAGTTGGATATTTTGTTGGCGAGTGTTCTTGATCTGTGTGTCCATGATCCGATCAGTTGCAGCTTGTTCCATACAATATGGATTTAATTCTGTGGGTTTGAGTTGTTCTGCAATGTCGGATGTGTCTAGAAATGGTGGAAAGTATGGCCGAAGGTGGTCCACATTGAACACTGGGTGCAGGCCAAGGAATGGGGGAATGCTGAGCTCAAATTCATTGTCTCCCATAGCCTTAGTAATGGTGTAAGGACCATATCGGAGTGGTCTCAATTTCCGATAGGCTCCAGTAAGGCGTTCCTTTTGCAAATGCAACCAGACTTTGTCGCCCACCTGAAACTTGTGTGGCGCCCGATGTTGATCATGTTGCTGCTTGTACTTGGCATTTGAATTCTCAAGAATTTCATGGACCTGCTGGCGAATATGTTGGATGCGCTCAATGAAGCTGGTGGCCTTATCTGTTTCGGACTGGACATGAGCTGAATTTATGTGAGTAGCTGCAAGTGGCATGGCCACATCAATGGGGCATAGTGGCTGGAATCCCAAACCCACCTGAAAAGGGCTATGGCCAGTGGAGCTATGAAGAGCTCGGTTGTAGCTGTGCTGAACATAGGGGAGGCTCTCGTCCCATGTGCGTGGATGCTTTGAGTTATACATGCGCAGAATGTGCACAATCATCCTATTGACAACCTCTGTCTGGCCATCAGTTTGAGGATGGAAGGCTGTGGACTTCGTGAGTTTGGTGTCCATCATTGGCCAGAGACTGGACCAAAGTGTGCTGAGAAACCGACTGTCCCGATCTGAGATGATAGACTGTGGGATCCCAAAGTGCACCCACACTCGTTCAAAGAAGAGTTTAGCAGTGGCTTCTGCTGTGATATTCTTCTTGCAGGCCGCCATAATGGCCATCTTCGAGAACCTGTCGACAACCACAAAAACACAGTCATTTCCATGCTTAGTGGAAGGAAGGCCTAACATGTAATCCATGGAGATGGATTCCCAAGGTCGACTAGGGGTAGGCAACGGGGTATAGAGGCCGTGCTTCTTAATGGTCGATTTGGCAATGGCACAGGCAGTACATGATCTGATGTACTTCCCAACATCCTGTCGAAGATTCGGCCAATAGAAATAATTTTGCAGTACTGCCACTGTTTTCTCGACCCCGAAATGCCCAGCAACTCGACTGTAGTGGGCTTCCCAAATTATCTTGGCACGCTCGCTTGAAGGAACACAAAGGTGACCCAGGTGGCATAACAGGGCATCCTGGAGGTGAAAATTTGGAACATGCCGACCCTCCAAGAGTGTCTGGTATGTGTGGCCGAATTCTGGGTCGCTTTTGTAGAGAAGTGGCCAATTAGAAGTCTCGTGCCCACAAGAGTTGAGCACGGTGGTTAACGCCATGATCGGTGGTCGACTGAGGCAATCTGCAACATTATTGGTGCTGCCCTTCTTATACTTGATATTCAAGTGGAACTGTTGCAGGTATGTAGACCACTTCTGATGGCAATCATTCTGCAATTTTCCTTGGGTCTGTATGAACTGCAGGGGTCGGTGGTCTGTGTGGATGACCGTTTCCTTCCCCAAAATGTAATGCTTCCATTGTCGGCAGGCCTGTACAATGGAATACATCTCTTTATCATAAGTGGGGTACTTCCGGACTGTGCCTAAAAGTGTTTCACTGTGATATGCCACCGGATGTCCATGTTGAGTAAGGACTGCCCCAATAGCATAGTCAGAGGCATCTGTCTCGACCTCAAATGGTTGTTGTAAATCTGGTAACGCGAGCACTAGTGTCGTGCAGAGGCGATCCTTCAACTCCATGAATGCCTTCTGTTGAGATTCAGACCAAAAGAATTTTGCTTTCGCCCCTCCCTTGGTGACTTGACTCAAGGGCTAAGTAATATGAGAAAACCCCAACATGAACCTGCGGTAGAAGTTGGCAAGACCTAGAAAGCTGCAGAGCTCTGTTAGAGTGGTTGGAGATGGCCAATCCCGAATGACTTGGATCTTGGCTGGATCGACATGCACCCCCTGTTCATCAATGATGTATCCCAGATACTGAACCTGGGTCATGCCAAAAGTGCATTTCTCCAAATTGGCACATAGCTTGTGTTGCCGCAGTTTTTGGAGAACCTGTCGGATGTGGTGGAGGTGCTCTTCCCAACTCTGGCTGAAGATCAAAATGTCATCCAAGTATACTACTACAAAGGAGTTGGTGAATGGCCGCAAGATGTCATCCATTAGCCTCATGAAGGGTGCAGGAGCATTCGTCAATCCGAAAGGCATAACCAACCATTCTAAAAGGCCCTCCTTGGATTTGAAGGAAGCCTTCCACACATCAGAGGGTTTGATTGGTACCTGGTGATATCCTGACTTCATATCGATCTTGCTGAAATATTTCGCCCCCTTTAGTTGGTCCAGGAGGTCATCAATCCGCGGGATCGGGTACCTATTACGGACAATGATCTTGTTCAGCGCCCGATAGTCAATACATAGTCTCCACGTCCCATCCTTCTTCTGTACCAACACGATCGGGCTCCCACAAGGCGATGAACTCGGAAGGATGTGACTTTTCTGCAGGAGCTCCTGAATCTGCCTCTTGATTTCATTGTTCTCCAGAATGGAGCGCCGATAAATTGGTCCATTGGGTAGCGGCGCACCTGGGGTCAGATCGATGGAGTGCTTGACCTGACAGTGCAGAGGAACCCCTGCAGGGGAGGTGAAGTTGTCCTCGTACTCCTCCACAACCTTGTCCATCTATAGTTGTCGTGCATAGGGACCCCGTCTGGAGACCGCGGCCACCGTCTTCTTCTTTCCTTGAGGGCGTATCATCAGGAAAACAAATTTCCTGGTTTTGGAAATGATCTTACTGCATTGTTTTGCAGTAATCAAAGAGATGGCGGTAGGTGGTGCTACCTCTGGTATCGTGTACAACTTATTTCCCAATGTAATAATAACAGCACGGGCCCTTGATTCATACACAACATGTCGCTTCCACAAGTATGGTTGTCCTAATAATACATCACAAACTTCAAGGGGAGCAATGTCACACAATACCTCATCCGTGAAGGGCTTGATGTTGTATGGAAGGCGACACTGCTGGCTCTCGCGAAGATCTCGTCCTTGGTGAAGCCACCCAATGGTGTATGGTTGTGGATGTGCTGTGGTCGGTAAGCCCAACTGCTTCTCAACCTCCTCTGCCGAAATGAGGTTCTTTTGACTCCCGCTATCAACAATGAACTGTATCGGGGAGCCCTTTACCCACATCTGGGAGTGGAAGAGACGCTCCTCCTCCTCTGGATCTTCAGGTTCATTTTTCTGGATCTTGGCGGTAGCAACAGTGGCATTGGGATCCGCATCAATGATCTGCTTCCCTTTTTCATTCCCTTTATCGGGTTCTGACTCAAAGTCAGAACATGCATCTGATTCTGAAACCTTTAGCTCAGCCACCAGTGACTGCTTGGCCCGACACTCACTTGTGTTGTGAGTGGAGCTCTTATGGAACTCACACCATTTTCCAGTGTCCTTTTTCAGCTTCGCGGCACTGTTCTTTGCTTGCAGCTTCAGCGGGTTGTCTTGGGTTGTCCCGCCTTGGCTTTGTCCTTTGTTCTGTGGTTTAGGGGCACCTTTCCCCTGCTTTGGATTCGCAGATCCAAAGTCTCGCTTCTTTTGTTTAAACTTCTGCTCGACCTTGACGACATATCTGTATGCTGCGCCGAGTGAGGAGATGTTCAGGAATTGTATTTCTTCCTGGATGTACTTGTGCATGCAGCCACGGTATTTGAGTATCAAATGTTGTTCCGAATCCTTGATACCCAACTTTGTGCGAAGGGTATGGAAAAGATTGGTGAACTCCGGCACGTCTTGGTCCCTTCCCTGCCGCAGCGTGGTCCACTTTATGTATTCATCCTCATAGCTTCCGACAGGGTAGTACTGCTCCTTGATGGAATCCCGGAATGAATTCCAGGTGGGTGCGGCTGAAAATAGTGAGCCAGTACTTTCATCCTTTTTCTTGCAGTAGGTTTCCCACCAATCCTTGACGTGGGGGGTTGCTTTGAGAAGAGCGAAAACAATCTTTTCCCGACTCGAAAATTCATGAACAGAAAAATAACCCTCTAGCAGATTTAACCATTTATCTATGGCATCTGCGTCTATCTGACCCTCGAATATGGGGATTTCAAAATTAACTTGTACCTTAAAGGGCGTGGCGTTTCCAGAGTAGCTGCTGGAAGCCGATGCGTCGCTTCTGGGTAGTCGCTGAAGGATCTGGGCAAAGCTGTCCATCATCGCGTTCCGTTGTCACTCGAGGGCTTCTTCGAGCAAGATTTTGATGGGATCTCCTACCCCCTCGTCTTTCTTCTCATCCGCCATGGGAGGCCACCGGGATTTGTGAGGCTGGTCTTGCAAAGGTTCAACCAGTTCAAGCCCTAACTCCTTATATCCCGACCTTGTTGGGGACATGCAAAGAAAAACAGAGAAAAAGAAAACCGCTCTGATACCACTGATCTGGATTTAAACAGGAACGCAACAAATTACAGAGATAACCATATACACCAAGATGCAGTGGAACTAATACTTCATTTCATTAATGGAAAATACTGAAATATGCTTACAACCAGAAATGGAAATAAACCAGCTAGGGCGATGGTAGCTTATCTCTGAGAAGGGATGTGGTGGCTACATGCCTCTGAACTGTGTTACAATGAGGCTCGAAGGCCTATTTATTGTTGAGAAACAATGGAAAACCCTTAACATTCCAAAACTTAACCCTAGGAGATGAAATGCCAAACTGTGATTGGGTAAATTGGTACATCAACTTCCCGGGGTCGTAACTTTGGCATACGATCTCCGTTTGACGCGTACAATAGCTCGTTAGAAAGATCTATCCGAGCACTACCACTTTGGGAAGGCAACATCGGTCCATGGACCCATGTTGCCCCCAGATTTCCCAAAAAATGTCGTTTAGGGCCTCAAAACAGCTCCAGAAGTTCAGGACCCGAAAAACTGCTAAAAATAGTAAGTTGTGCTACAATTAAGGAAACTGAAAATGCTGAGAGAAACAATGGTGGGGGTCCAGGTGGACTTGGCAGGTGGCCACCAATATCCACCTGGATCATTGAGAGTTCTCGTTGTGGAACATCTCTTAGAGCCACTCCTGTGTGAGGGCATTCTTCCTTGTATGATCAAGACATCATCTCTGTGTACATCATCTTTATGACAACACATACTGCAGCGGCCTACACCATCTTAACACTAGGGCCTGGAGACGTAGTCCCTTCTTGACGAACTCCGTTATCAACGGCTTTTGTTCTCATGTGCTAATGATTGTTATGTTCCTCTTCTTTTCCACATGCAAATGTATTCATTAATGTTCCTTTTAAAGCAATTTTAACACATCACGAAAGTAAAAGGTCTTGGAAGGGTCCTTCTTCACACCCAGATCTAGATCACTTATGGTGGACCGCATATATTTTAACTTTAATGTGGTTTGGGTTGGCTGTTAAGAGGGTCAACTCTCCATGTGAACAAATCACGGCGGTAACACCAAACGGTTAACAAACCGGCGAAAACAACACAGTATAAACCACGACCATGACGGTTACAATAAGACATGTGAACGCGCCGATGGAAACTGCCAGGCAACGGTTATGAAACCTTGCATTAACTGCCCATGCGCCCGCCTCCTCTTTAATCATCAAGGTAACAGTTAGTAAAACCGCAGGGTTAGCACTAATCTGGATTACCGCTAATTAACCCTTAATTAACTCACAATTAAACCCAGATTAGTAGTTGGTGGATTTTTGGCAGACTCCGTTATTTTCGAGCCTGCCTCCAGATTTAGTAGCCTTAACTCGAGTTCTTCTAGATTTAGAGGAGGATTTTTAGGGAAAAACTGTTTGAGCCATAACTGGAGCATTTTTCGACCAAACTGAGATAAAAAAAAGGTGTTTCTAGATGATTTCGACATTCTAAACACAATGGAACAGGTTTCAGAGGCAATGAGGCACTTTTGTACGTGATTTTTCCACATTGAGTTTTATGAAGCCTAGGGCCATCAAGGAGGAGGTCAAGCCCAGAACAATTGTGGTCCATTTGCATAGTTTGGAGAGTCATCTTAGAGGTTTTGGGATGCTCTGAGACCATTGAAGCAAATTTCAGGAGCTGTAGATCATTGTAAACTGTACTTTTTTCCATTTTGAGAAAATACAGAGGCCTAAGCCATGGTAGCTAAACCAAGGAGATAGCCCAAGAGGGGTGAACTCATTTATCAAAACATTGTGTTAAGTGTTGTTCTTGATGGTTTGCTATTCATTTACTTTTTGTTGTTCAACACTTTACTTTAATGCTATTATGCTCATGATTTCACATAAAACTTGACATAAAATTTACTTGTTTCCAATCACAGACAACATAAGAGAACCTTGCACATGAAGCAATAGGCAAGCATGTGTTTATAAATCTGTAATTGAAATTAGCACAACAAAACTAACATTCTGTTACAAATCAAGTTGGTATCAGAGGAAAGGTTTATTTGCTTGATTGCTTGAGATTTGTGCAAGGAGAATTAACAGTCTGCAAGTTTACGTGATGGCAGCTTCAACAAGTGACGTATCTAATCTCTCTTCCTTAGCAAGATTATTTGATGAAGAGATGTTGCAGGAGTTTTTCATCATGAGAGATATGGTGCAAGAGATGATTGAAGATAGGAAGGAGAACACTATACTTCAAGAGTAGTTGATGTTCATGAAGGAGGAGAAGCAAGAGCTTCTTGAAAAGATGCATGAGATGGAGATTTTACTCTATGATGCCAAGGAAACCCTAGCCAAGTATGCGCATGAACATGAGGTAGGAAGTTCAATTTTATCTTCAGTTTCCTCTCAAAATGAATGTTTTGGTGCTTTCAAAAGACACACTAGAGGAATAGGGTCCAAATTATTGATGAAGATTGGCTATGAAGGTAAAGGGTTAGGCACACATGCACAAGGGATAGTTGAGCCAATTGTTGTTGAGGAAAGGCCTAGATATTTGGGTCTTTGTTATGGACAACATGATGGAGAATGCTCCAAAGCCAAGGAGGCACATGAAGGTGTTCCAAGAGGGAATTTCATTACATGCTCATACCCTCAAGCTTGTGAAGTTTGTGTTCATGAGGAATGCAAAAGTTTTTTTTTTCATGGAAAAATCATAATTTTATTCCTATTGAGTAAAATTACATGTTGTAGACGCTGAAAAAAGCATATGCTTTATCAAAACTTGTCTTGATGGAATCAGGATCTAAAATAATTTACTGTCTATCTATGCTTTCCTACCTTTCTTTTTTTCCACTTTCCGCCAAACTTCTTTGTTGGGTGTGGCTATTACAATAGACATTTGTGCTTCATTTGTGGCAACTAGGATTTCTTTTTCAGAATCTGAGCTTTTCGTAGAGTGTGCTCGCTTGCTACCTCCGATTTCTTGCACTGGGGTGTGTTTCTCACTTTGTTGTTGTGGATTGGTTGTCTTTAGAGCTATTGCAGATTCAATATGATTTTCGTCGTTCTGTAGGTTGTGTGGAATTCTTTTTTCGCTGATTTCTGGATTATTTCCTAGATATTTTGCTTCATGAAATATGTTGGTGGTTTATGTGTTTTTTTCCTCTTCTATGTCTTCTGCCCATGTGGCTGAAAACTGTTATCCTTTCGGCTTTGGTGGTTATCTTCTTTTCCTGTCTTTTTTGTTTTGTGGGCACGCACTTTGTAGATGAATAGTTTGACGACATATGCGGCATCTGAAGGCAGTGTTTTTGTAATCAAGTGGTTGGGCCCATTTCTTTTCGTTGTGGAGTAAGAGGATGTGGTCTGGTAATCCTTGACTGAGATCTACCTCCACACAGATCCTGGAAAATGTATAGATATCCTTGGAAAGGCGCTCACTGTCTACTTTTAAGAATTTCCCCAAAGCGTTGCCAATGCCTTCTAATACTTTGATGTGCCAAAAGTGCAGAGGTAGGTTATATAACTTTACCCACACAGGCATTTTGGAAACCACCATGGTGTTTGGGTCAAATTCTGGGAACCAAGATGTCATAAAGAGGCCAACATTACCCTAGAACCATGGTCCCTCATTCAATGCATATTCCTTGTCATTTACTGTGTGGAATTTGACAATAAAAAATCCTTTTGAACAGAGGTGAATATTGCAGTTTTTTGTCCATATGGAGTATATCCATTAGCGAAGGGCTTCAGGTTCGGGCCAAAAACCATTAAACCTGCATATCACTGCTTTAGATAAATAATCAGCCTATATTTCATTTACCTCAGGTACAACAATTGTTAATGCAAGATTCTGAGTTGTCTGCTCGACGATGTAGGCACCAGGGGTTGTAGCTTGCTATTCTGTTTGTGCTTGAGGTTCCATCTTCCCTTTTACTGCATCTTTGAAGGAAATAGGTCCTTTTGAGCTTGTGCCAGAGCAGTCGTCGTGGAGTCTTGTGCTAAGGCAGATGGTTGAGTCATTGCCTATGTCGTATTCTTTTAGTTTGTGCTCCTCCTGCAATACTTTTCCTGTGTAGATCAGGAGTTGTTTACAAGGTGGGATACTTGTCCTATCTTATATCCTCTATTTGAGTGTTTTTATCTCCTCCCATCTCCCTATCTTAATGCATAATGTGTTCTCTTCCATAGATCTGATAAAGAGGGTACTCTGTTTACCTTCGAGCATTTCAGGAGTAGATCTTCAGGATCTAATGTTGGGGTGTTTACCTGCTCCTGCACAATCGTCGCAGCTCTCTGTTGTTCTGGGTTGTTTCGTTTAAGAGCTGCATCGGTCTTCTCTACGTCATTGATTGCGTGGTCATCCTTAGATCTGATATGGTTGTATGCAGCGCCCAATCCAGATTTGGGTGTGTCCTCCAGCATGGGCGGGGTAGTCTGGGACCAGATATAGCTGGGTAGGGAAACTAAATCCTCTCCGGATCTGATGGCGAGACCGGCTGCATAAAAGAATATGGGTTCTAGTGGCTCTTTTAGTAGATTTGGTGTGGGTGAGTTCCGGCCCAGCGCTGCAACGGCTGCCAATGCCATTGTTCCCTGTCTAATGTTCTTAGAAACCCTTCTCCGCCTCCCAGATCTGCAATGTCAGACAAGTGCAGCATATCCTGAGACATGTTTATGTATAATGTGCATGGAAGGCAAGACTGCCTGATCCCGTGCTGGGCTGTCAGATCTAGCACTATGGATGCCAGATCCAGCATTATGAGCACCGAAAATCCCTTGATCTTGTGCAAAAACAATGGTTGTATAAACCCTTACCATCTCTTTTGTGTGCGCACCATTTTCCGCTCGCCTTTTGCTTGTCAGGCTGCTCAGATGGCCATCTCTGCATCCCATCGCCACCTCTCGAGTTGTTGGTCCACTGTCTGCCTACCTCATGGGGTTCTTTGTGCTCAGAGGTAAGGGTAGACCCATAGATCTCCAGAGGATTCGGGCCATCAGCCGCTCTGCAAGGGGCTCAAGCGTCATGCGGCCATTGATCCCCGGAGTTGCCATCGCAATCGTTTGTCGAGATCCCGCATTCTTCCTTGTTTCAGAGCATAGTATACATTACCATAAAAACTCAGGAATGCAAAAGTTTTATACCCACTTTGCAATAAGATGCTCATAAGCATGCAACTAGTGGAAAGGGAAAACAAGAGGATGATGACAGCTCTAAGGTCATTGAAACCATTGTTGGTATTCCGAAGAGAGCCACTACCTCCTCAAATTCACCTCCTCAAGAAGGCGATAAAAGTGAATGTGCAAGGTATAAATCCGCCTTTAATCAAGATTCCTTTTATTATGATAAACATGGTAAATATTCACATACGAATTGGAGAGAATTTACATGTTCTTTTTGTGGTTTGAATAACCATAATGTTTCAAGATGTTGGAAGAAAATTGCCACATACAGGGAACTTTCAAAACAAAAGAGACAAAAAACCAGAGGTCCATTGGATAATGGAAACCATGTTGCAAAGAAGATGCAATTATTTTGCACTCATTTCCATAAGCAAGGTCATCTCATAGACAAATGTTGGACTTTGTATCCAACAACTCATCCACGACATTTGAAGATGGTGGAGATAGAATTTGGCAAGAATGGAAAAGAAGAGTCCATAATTGAAGTGGGTCAAGATGATTCACAAGATGATGTGCAGCTGAAATAAGTGCCATGGAAATGGTTTGGTAAGAGGTGGTTTGATTTCTTAACCAAATAAGGCTTGCATTTCTTTTTTTGATAGATGCAATTCTTTGCCTTATGAATGCATTACTTTTTTGTTGAAAGTATGCTGCAACTTGTATGATGCAAGATGTTGAAAGTGGAGTTCTGTTTGACTCACTTAAATGCAGCAAAGAAGGCAATTTGTGGTTACAAGTTTGTATGTGAATGCATTTCTTTTGAATGCATTATTGATGTTGCATATTTTCGCCAAGAAGGTGTGTGAAAGTGGGGTATGTTACTCACTTCATTTGCAACAAATTTGTCAATTCAACTCTTTATGTACCCATACATGTTTTTGGGCTTATTGTACTTGTGTTTGTACTTGAGGGAGAGTTGAAGAATTGTACACATGCATGAGAGTTTGTGTGTGTGTGAATAGTGGAATTGTTGCTAGTTTCATTGTGTTTGGATACATGCATGAGTGTCGAATTGTGTCAATTGTTGTCACATGTATGTTATATCGACTTGGAAGAGTTGATTTTATCTCCAAAGATGAAAGGGAGATGTTGATGGATTATTGCATGAGATGTGAAATTCTTGTTGTTTATGCAAAGAATCATCAAGTTGATGTACATGCTTATGTTTGGCTCTCAAGTCAAGTCAGTTGCTTGAAGAAGTATGTTTTGTCGACTTGTTTAGTAAACCATCAACTAACACACCAAAATGTTTGTACACCAAGATGCAAGAGTACTACATGATGTGACAATTGTTGTTTGAAGGAGCAAAAGAAGAGGTCGTTGTTGGCTTGATGGGGCTTGACCCGGGTTCGGAGTTAATTAGCCAAACAAATCCTACTCTACTGGCCCTTTCGGCATCAGCCCATGAAGCGTGGATTGATGTCTCACTCGAAGCAGTATGGGGGGATGCTGGAACCAAGTTTTTGCACCCTTAAGATGTCTAAGGTGTTGATTTAGTCCAACTATGCCTACTTTTGCGCATGTCACTTTGTGCACTGTCCTGACCTTCAATGCCTATACGATCCGTTATAATTTCCTTTTGCACATCCCTAACCTGGGGCTAAGGTGCTTTCGCGCTACCATGGCAACGTCCTCCGTTATTTCCCCAAAGTACACCGCAGATCTTACTTATCTTCTTAAATATCGTAGTTAACTTCACGTAAACAGATACTTTATCTCACATTCACTTAATTAACACAGTCACATATGTTCCCGCATCATATAAATAGTAGAAATGAAATTGATACCCAATACATTCAATGCAAAAAACAGGAAATAAATACACAGGAATGATATAAAACTTCTCTTTATTAATGCTTCCAACTGTTACAGACTTGACTCGCCCTGCGTACTTAGCTGCGGACTACTAGGCCTCTACGCACTCAACTACAGAGCCTTCTCCTACTCTACGACCCAAAACTAGACTTTACACTTCAGGTACTCCGCTATGCTTATATTTCATGATCATCAATTGATGTCTTAACTACTTAGAGCCTCTCTCTATGTATAAAATCCCATGGTCATCTCTACAGCCGACATTACATTACAAAATTAAAGGCGAACAACCCTATGACTTATTTACAAGTTACGCACTCTACGCCCACAAAATGTGGAGTCTTTACATCGAAGTTACAAATTTTGACCAAAAAATTGGCTTTTAGCTCCAAAACTTCCCTTTGGGGGATCTTGTGCCCAAAAGGCCCCTAACACAAACATCGTGACTCGCCCTTGAGTCACTCTGTCGGTGCAGAGATCTTTGCGCGAAGACCTCCCAACTCTGCCTAGATCGTTGCAATATTGGTAGCGCACTGAGCGGCTGCTTACTGCACTTCCTGGACGCGCTGTTCAGAGACCGCGGTAGTTGAGCTGCTTTCCTAAACCTGTTCCTATGTACCTTGCATCTGCGCAAGCTTTGCTTCAATAGAGGCTGTAATGTCGAATGCCTCATCAATCCATGGTTGTAAATGCGCCTTCAAAGCTATTCCTTGTGTCGAGCAACATCCACCTACTCCTTGAGTGCTTTCGCCTGTTGCATCCGTGTGAGCCTTTATCTAAGGGAAACTGTCTGCGCAGTCCCTTTTACTTCATCGTACTTCTGTTGTAGCTCACGCGCCTCTGTTTCTAGGCATTGTATGTTCAGGTCCTCCTGTAGAGTAGTGAGAACCTCGAATGACTCCTTGAACAAGTTGGTGCAGACTTTCACTGCGTTGTTGACCTCCGCTATGGCTGTTGTAATGGCATTAGCGTGCTGTTCCTTAATCTCTAGTGGAGTTGAAAGTTGCACCTTCAACTGCAATTTAACGATCTGAAGGTTTAGCTCCATCTGAACCTTATCCATCTCTTCCTTTTCCTTGCGCACCCCTACTGCTAATTTATGGATGCGCGCCTCTGTTGGTTCCTCTGGTTGGATGGCCAACTCTGGGACCATCTGGGAGGCTTTGTCGACCACTTGTACTAGCTGTCAGTTCTGTGCCACTACCCCGTCACGTTGCAGGCTTAACTGTTCGATGTTAATGCGTTGCTTGCTCATTACGTGGAGCGCACGACCTTCCTTGGCACGCAGTTCTACAGTAACTCCATCCTGCAAAACATAGAGCATCTCTCGAGGGAGTGCAACCATATTTATCCTGAATCCCTTTAGCCCGCTTACCATAGGCCTGTTGACCTCATTTTCTGTCACGAGTGCTCCCTCTGGCAACACTATAGTGTTGGTCATTCTGGCGCGCAACATTTCCTTAGCCGCTGACATGCCTACTATGAGGCTAGTTGACAGAGTACTAGCCTGTGGAGTGTGCACCTGCAACTCCTGTATCTGTGCTCGGAGAGCCCCCAACACCATCTGGTGTTCCTCCACGAACTGCTGGAGGGTCTTCGTGGTGACGTCCCTCACCGTCTCCCCAAT
This sequence comes from Pinus tabuliformis, assembly GCA_031772625.1. Taxonomy (NCBI): domain Eukaryota; kingdom Viridiplantae; phylum Streptophyta; class Pinopsida; order Pinales; family Pinaceae; genus Pinus; species Pinus tabuliformis. Next base: position 321,269,506 of record CM062814.1, on the reverse strand, counting down.
GTTGTGCAGATCCCCCTCAGTGAGGGTGATCGGATCGAAAGAAGTCTTTGAAGCCTTCAACTTCTTCCGTGGCCCTACCTGCTCTTTTGGGTGTTGTTGTTTCAGCTGTGTAGACACTGTCTGCGGGTCCATTCCACCTTGCTCTGTATCTATTTCTTGTTCGGGCGAAGGTGAATTCTAGCCTCCGCGCTCCTCCTTTGTTGCTCTTCTGCCACCTTCGCAGTGTCCCGCGTCACCTGGGCCTTAGATGCTCCTGCTTCGTTTCTTCACTTCTCTACTAACTACGCCATCCATAGTTTTTCCTCATCCTTTTTCCTTTGCGCAGCGAACTTCTCTACTTCCACTGCGGAGCTGGCCGGAGCGTGCCACTCTGGCAACCATGACTCAAGGACGGTGAATATGACATCGTCCCTCGCTAGATAAGGGATCTCGTTCCAAGTCTTTGCAGGATCCTTACGCGCCCTGATGTATACGTGATGAAAGTCTGCCTTGAACTCCGCGAAGCTCTATAGACTGTTATAAACAGTGAGCGTTAACCGTGACTTGCGGTTAATCCCCATTATGATGTTCATCTCCATGAACACCTAGAATATCTTATTGTCCCTGATTCTCTGCGCATCTCTAGTTGCCCATAGCGAAACGTACTTCGCTGCCTCCAGAAGATCCTGCGCAATCGTTGGGAACTGGCTGTCCTCAGGCAATTCCCATGCCACGAGCACGATGGACAATAGCAGTCACACATAATGAAAAGTCTACCCCTGCTCCTGTGCCTCGCGACGATTCTCAAGGAATTCTCTCCACAAGTAGTCTGCCTAGTTAAACTAGACCCCTTCGGCGCATTGTGCGGCAAGTGCAACCATCGGCGTAGGCACCTCATCCGCGCGACACTTCCGCATAACCTTCCCAGCCAGTATCTATGTCACGACTTTGACCACAACGTCACTGATGCTGGAAATCACGTACCCTCTCTTCTTCTTCTCCAGCTTGAACTTTTTCTTCATGGCCTCCGCGATGACCAAATCATCACTTTTACCCTCCGAGATGTTCGTTGGGTCCTCCCCTTTGCAAGGGAACCGGGTAATTTTGTGAACTAAGTGGTTTGTGATGGGGATGGGCTCCTCCAGCCACAAGCACCCATCATGCACCAGGCATAACAGCTGTTTGATGACAAAAATAGTCACTGGGGCACAATGGTAATGCGGCACCCAGAGCAGGTTTAACAGTCTTGCCTTTTCTACACCTCTCAACCACTTATGCGGCTCCAACTCTATAACTCTCGTTGGTGTTAGCGCTTGAATTTGGCCTCAGGCTGAAAAAGACAAAATCCAAGGCAACATCAAACCACTTAGTCTCGTAGCTAGCCCTACGGGGCAGGAGAGGGCTCTCTCCGAGTCTATCTCGGCAAAAGGTTTTCAAAGGGCGGAGATGACCAATAAAGAACGCTGATTTTAGGCTAGTAAACTGATTGAGAAAGTTTGATTTCAGATTTTTAGGGTTTTGGTGGAAAACAGGAGGAGAGCAATTTTGGGTGCAGGGATGGGACACAGCTTTTGCAGAGGTCTTTTTGGGGCAAGGTAGGAGATTGTCTTGATGCCTTTGATATAAGTGAATGAATAGGAATGACCGGTGAGGAGCTAAAGAGAGCAAGAAACTTTCGAGAGTTCTCTTTAGACAGAGGAAAACATAGATATTAAGCAAACTTAAAGGTAGAGCATACAAATTATGAATTCTACATTAACACTTCATTTACTTAATGTGCAGAAAAGAAAAGTGGGAAAATGATACACATAACACAATTACAAGTACATGAGAGAAGCACACCATCAACACAAATAACCACAGGAATCCCAAAAAGTGTTGCGAAACCCTGGTCTTTCCTTTGCCAAAATTGCAGAGATACAAAGTGTAATACAATAGAAGCTTATCCCTCAAGAGTCCAACCATGAAAATGACTAAGAAAATACATAATATAGGCAAGCTAACACCTTTCCTTTCCTCTAGGGTTCTAGCACATCATCCTAGGAGCTGTTTCAACCAATTCTAAATTGAGCACTACAATCTAGGCAATCAAAACAAACTGCCTCTATAAGCTAGGAAACCAATTCATTCATTAAATTTTTGACTTTTTATGAATGAATCTTCTAGAAGAGATAAATAAGTGCCATGACATCATACAATTACATCAAGGAGGATGAAAAATCACTCCAAAAATTCAAAACTAGTCAAATCTGCGTTTTGCTGAGCTGTAGGTGAAAATCTGGCAAACTTCCCTGATGCGTAGCGCCCCAATCCTCAACGCGTAGCGCGCCTTTGAGCCAACTTTTGAGGCACTTCCCAGGATCCAAATGAGGCAAAAGTAGGCTTGTTGGAAAGTTCTGGATGTCTACTTTCCAGCCCAAGTGGAATTTCTTAATTTTGTGGTCATTTGCCCCTCCAAAATTGCAATCTCCCAAGACTGCTCCCTGTGTGTCCAAAAAGTGGCAGAAAGTCATTTTTTGCATGTTTTTTGACCTTCTGAGGGCTCAAAACCTGATGAAATGTCTTGGTAATTGCTGAGAAAGTGTAATTTTTCATGACAAATCCAAAAATGCTGAGTTTTTGAGGAATGGACTTGCCCATCTTCAGGGTAGTGCGCGGCGCGCTACGCGTTGAGAGCAAAAACCTGTGTGTGGCACAAAAAAGTCAAAATTGACCAAAATTGCTCAAAATTTCCTGAAATTTGAGCTGGAAGTGCATCATTGAGCACCATGCTCCTTCAAGGTAGCTTCAGCCAAAATATGAAGGGGATCGGGCCTTTTCCTCCGTTTTAGTGCCTTGGCCAAGCGTGCTTTAAGTACCTTCATTTTTGCTTTGCATACATGCATTCGAGCCCAATAGTGGTTCTTCATGTGTCGGAGCATGTCTTTTTCCGTGTTTTCCTTGGCTAGCAACTTCTCCAAATGAGTATTGACCCGGATGAGCATAGCCTCTCGCTCAATGGGTGTCAAATCACCGGGTCTCTTGCGAGCCAAGTTGCGGTCTTCATGGATCCTCCGCAACTCATCAAGAGAGTGTTCATCCTCTAATTGCTTGTTGCGCTGCTCTAAATAAGTAATTGTCCAATTTTCCATCTCTAATTTTTGCTGCAACAAGTCATTTTCAGCCCTTAGTTGCTGGATGATCTCCTTCGACTCTAGGCTAGGAGAAATAATATCAAGGTCAACAACATTTATGCTTGGAACACCTGATGGCCCCTCATCAATCTTGGGCTGCTTGCCTCTCTCTGGTACCTGTGCTACTGTCGAAAGCGAGGCCCCTTCCACCTGATGTGGAGATAACACATGCTGTGCTGACGAAGAAGGCGAGACTCCTTCCACCTGATGTGGAGATAATACTCGCCGTGTAGATGCAAATAAGACCCTGTGGCCTCTCTGATATGTAACATAAGTAGGAGCGCTGACATGCTCGGACTCTGGAATATGGAAGTGTTGTTTCTCCTAGCCTTCCACAACCTACAAGGGTTAGACCACAACAATTGGAAGAAAAAAGAGAAAAAGGGCTTTGTTACAATTGTGATAGCAAATGCACTAAAGGTCATAAGTGTGTTGAGAAGAAATTATTTTACATAGAGTATGAAGAGGAGGAAGAAAAGGATCAATAAACATCAAAAGAAGAGGATATACGCCAGGATCCAACCCCAGAGATAGAAGAAATGAATCAGACCATATATTGTAAAGCATTGGCAGGAATTACCACTCCTCAAACTATCGAGATAGAAGGACATATCAAGAAGAAAAATGTTCAAGAAGTGAAAGATCACATCGAGCATCAAGAAATGAATCTAACTATATCTTGTAAAGGATTGGAAGAAATTATCACTCCTCAAACTCTAAAGATAGAAGGACATATCAAGAAGAAAAAGGTTTAAGTGATGAAAGATCACATCGTGCTTCAACAACAAGTTCTCCAACTTTTAAAGGATAATGCCACTTTGGTGCAAAATCAAATGAAACAACGGGTAGATCAACATCGTAGTGAAAAATGTTTTGATGTAGGTGATTGGGTATTTTTACTGCTACATCTCAAGCAAGCTATTCATGAGAAGCAAATGTTGGCAATACTAAATGCACTTAAAAAATGGCGACCTTACCGAATGGGAAGACTCTTCAAGGATGAGGATTTGGAAGCATTGTTTTGTGCTATTTCTATTATCAAACTAGATTGGATAAACGAAGCAAGGGATGAATCGAAGAAGGATGAAGAAGTATGGCCACTTAATCAAAAGTTGCAAAAGATCCCAATTCAAACAATATTGCCAGGAATTGAAGAGGAAGGAAAAATCATATTGGAAGCTGGAGTAGTCACAGAAACAAGAACCCGACAGCTACGAAATCAATCAATTTCAGAGTATCTCATCAAGTGGAAGAACTTACCCACTGAAGATTCCACATCGAAGGACAAGAAGTTTATACAGAAGCATCAAGAACTACTCAAGCGTTGAGGACAACACTTTTTGAAGGAGAGGGGCATGTTAGGCTCCTATACTACTAGTGTAACCCCTTATTATTATTAGTACAACCCTCTTATTATATTGATGTACCCATGTAGTGCCCATATTGTTACTATTGTGCCCCATAGAAGCCCACTATTGTTATTATTGTGCCCTTACATTATTATTGTTATGTAGGCTCTGATTATATAATAACCCCTTAGACTCCTATATATAGAAAGGAGGTCTTTTCATTTGTATCATCCAAGAATTGTTCATTTATGTAATGTAAAGGAGGTTTCCCCCTCGAAGAGGCTGAATTCTAAGGCGTGGATCTCTCTTTTCTATCTTTTTGTGAGTTGGTTTCATAACAGTAGGGTTTAGGGATTTTAATGATTTTTAGTAGGGAAATTATATGATTTGCATGGAAAATGTCAAGGAAAATGGTGAGGAAAATATGGGGAAAGAGGAATGGGAAAATGGGTAACCTTGGGCAGCAAATTTCAATGAAACCCTAGCACATTTGCATTTTTAATATTTGATACAACAAGGTAGGGTTTTACTCCATATTAGCATGGAATTTTTGCATTTTCATTGCTCACTCATCTTAGCCAAACCAAAACCACCATGGATTAGAGGCCTACCTGAAAAGATTTGGAGAGAGAAGCAGCTTTGATGGCTTGCTGGCGATTTCCTGAGCAAGAAACCCAACGCGTAGCGCGCCCAGCTTGATGCATAGCGCGCCTCCAACGCGTAGCGCCTGAGCTAATTAACACTGGAAAATGCGCACTGATGCGTAGCGCGCCCCCAACGCGTAGCGCGACTCCTCTGATGCGTAGCGCGCCCCCAACGCGTAGTGCACCTCCTCTGATGCGTAGCGCGCTGCTGCAACTACTCAATTCGCCCAATGAACTTTGAAATCGACTTGACAAGTATTCTCTTGAAGTGTTGAGAGGCAAATGAGTTACTAATGAGGAGTGGTATGCTTTTATAGGCTTCCTTTTAATTTTTACTTGCCCAAAACCCACTTTGTAATGTTTTGAATGTTGACACTTTTTTCTTTAATTGGCTCTGACCTTTAATTTCATTTCTTTGAAAAATTGGTTGAAATGATGATTTCTTCTGAAAATTTTTGCAGGGATAGCTTATGGGATGCTTTGGCAAAGGAGACCAAGGCTGCACTTCGACATTTGAAGAATTTGAAATTTTGAGAATTTTTACAAAAATGAGATAATGACCTTGTTTTCAAAAACAGAGTTTTTGAGAACAAGGCAAAAATTAACCTGTACAATGATAAGAAATGTTTAATGAAGGACATCCCTCTGGCCTGCTGGTCCTTGATGACCTCTCAAGACAAAATTAGACTCAACCCTAGACCTAAGACCTTAAAACTTAAAGCAAAATGAATGACCCTTTGAGGACTTTATTTATTTGAACAAACCTGAACCAGCAGTGCCAAACAAGAGGGGAATAACGACATAAACTCCTTCCACCGAGATTATGGCATGCCTAACGAAATGCAACATGATCACACTGATGAGACACCTAACTATGAAATGCAAAGAGCTTTTGATCTCTGATGGAGGGCTACTAGACCGACTCTAACATTGGCTCCAATGGGGATGGTAGCTCCTTGGAGGTGCCAAGAACCGCAGACCTCTGGGAGAGCAGACCAGTGCTTTCAACCATTGGGCGATGGAGTCATTATTTACATATTTGACCTAAGCTTGGACAGCTTTATTGACTGGACATCTGACTACAAATTGGACACAACTTTGACCCAAACTAACTCAACTTTATAAAGAAAATGGACTGATAAAAACACATGACAAACCTCACACCAACTAATCTTCATCTTCAGAATTATAGCCTTCACCACAGGCCCCAGACTGAGGATGAAAGATCAGCACACACATGCGATAAAACAGAAGTAAAATGGTATATACAATGATGGTGAGAAGAACAAAAATGCTCAGACATGGTACCTCTTCAGCAGTCGACCATTGATCGACCCTCCGGGATAATCATCTCCGTTCATTTCCTTGAGAAGAAAAGCATTTTGGCCACGATATGCTGCGATCTTATAGGGACCCTTCCATAAATTATCAAATTTTCTGTGCTTCCCTTTGTCTTCATTCCGAGCATCCCACTTCAAAACCACATCATCTATTTGAAAGTCATCTGATTTTGCTTTCATGTCATAAATCTTTTTTATGCGCTCTTGCAACTTGAGAGTATTGTGAAGAACCTCCTCCCGTGTCTGCTGTAAATGAATCATTTGATTAATCCGCCTCTGCATGGGATCTTCCTCACTATCAATTTCTTGAAGCAATTTGACCATCGGAATAGCAAGCGAAGTAGGAAACACTGCATCCACCTCGTAGACCAGCTCAAAAGGAGACATGCCAATTGAATTTTTATGACTTACCCTATCAGCCCATAGTGCATTCACTAACTTTTTATGCCAGCTCTTCTTATTGATTTCCAGCAAATTTTTAATGATATTTACCAAGGACTTATTTGAAGATTCTGCCAGCCCATTTCCTTGCGGATGGTAGGCAGTAGAATGCCCCAAGCTGATATTATACTTGTAGCAAAAATCAACCATTCTCTTTGAATTAAATGCTGCTGCATTATCTGTAATTAACTTACTTGGACAGCCAAAACGTGACAGTATATTATTTTCAAGGAACGAAATAATTACCGCATCTGTGGCCTGCCGAGTGGGAATGGCTTCAATCCATTTTGTGAAGTAATCTGTGGCTGTCAATATCCATCTATGCTGTCCTGACGATGCCGGATGAATCTCACCGATAAAATCCAAGCCCCACTGCTGAAATGGTGCGCTGACTTCAATTGGTTTGAGAGGCAATGGCTACAATTTCTGTTTTCCTTGAAATATTTGGCACTCATGACAACTCTTAACAGCTTTATATACATCTGAAAACAATGAAGGCCAATAAAAACCTGCTCTTAGGATCTTATTTGTTGTAGTCTTCCAAAACAAATGACCCCCACAATCACCTTTATGAAAATCTTCCACCACTGATTTGGCTTCCTCCTCAACCAAACAATTCAGCAATATTCCACCGGGGTCTTTCCAATATAGTGCAGATTTAAGAATGCAAAACTTGGTTGCTTTCAACTTCAATGCCCTACTTTTATTTCGAGGCATCCCGGGAGGTGAGGACAAATTTTGAAGTACATATACAATATCATCATACCAAGGAGAAGAAATAAAGATGTTAGATACCTGTTGTGCTGAATTCTCCTCATCTTCATCGGACATGGCAGCTATCAGATTGATGTCTAGGACATGTAGATTTGTTTCAGCCATCAACTTGGCAAGACCTTGCCCTTTGATCAACTTAGTCGGTTTAATCTCCAGATCATACTCTAATAATGCAGCAATCCACTTTCCCCGCCTTCCTTCTGGTTCTGTCTGTACCAACACATCCTTTACTGCCGCGTTAGGAACATAAGCTATAATGTGGGAATGCAATACATACACACGGAAATCCTTCAAGGCCTTCACAAGTGCAAGTGCTTGTTTTTCAATGATGTTATACTTTAATGCTCCATCTCTAATAATACGGCTGAAAAAAGCAATAGGCTTCTCAACTCCATCTCTCTTTTGCATTAGTACGACTGCCAATGTGTGCTCAGAAGCAAATGAAAACAAAATAAAATCTTGTGTGTAATCCGGACTGATTAGAGTAGGGGCTGAAGATAAAACCAACTTTACCAAATTGAAAGATTTTACCGCCTCTTCAGTCCACTTTAGCTGGCTGTCCTTTTTCAGCATGTTTGTGATTTCTCTAAGATGCTCGGCAAGATTCGGAATGAAGTGACGCAGAAAATTCAGCTTACCATTAAAGGACTGTATTTCTTTTTTTGTTCCGGGGCTGCTCAAGTTGCTGAATAGCTTCAACACGTGCAGGATCTATACAGATGCCATCTTTGGAAATGATGTGACCCAAGAGCTTGCCTTCACTCATGGCGAAAAGACTTTTCTTTGGATTCAGCGAAATACCATATTTTCTGCACTTTTGAAAAACAATTTGCAAGTGATATAAATGTTCTTCATCGGATTTTGAAAATACAGTCAAATCATCAAGGTAAACAACTAAAAAGACATCTTTCTCATTGGCAAAAGCCATGTCCATCGCACACTGAAAAGTGGCACCTGCGTTTTTCAAGCCAAATGGCATTTTTGCATAATGAAATGTACCCCATGGAGTAGTGAATGCAGTTTTATCACGATCATCCTCATGCACCAAAATCTGATTGTACCCGGAATAGCCATCGAGTAGCGACATCCTTGATGCTCCAACTACTCGTTGCAATATGTGATCCATTTTGGGCAGCGGATAATTGTCCTTTAAAGATACCTTATTCAAATTTCTGAAGTCAATGCATAAACGGATCTCACCGGTCTTCTTTCTTACGGGCACCAAATTTGATATCCAATCGGAAAATCGGATAGGTATTATGATTCCGGACTTGTACAACCTATTCACTTCTTTTTCTATCAATGGCAGAAATTTAGGATTGATTCTCCTCAACTTTTGGCGGAAAGGCTTTTGATTTGGCTTTATAGGAATAGTATGCTGAATGATATTAGTATCATATGTTTTCAGATCTGAATAGTCCCATGCAAAGACATTAGAAAATGAAGACAACAATCTGACATACTCCTTCTTTACCTTTGGTGACAATGACTTAGATAACTTTACCATCTTAGGATTCTCAGCTGCTCCAATGTTTACCTCCTCAACACCTTCTTCGGTAGGTCTCAATGTCGGCTTGCGGGCCACATCATCTTGATCAAACAACTCTTCCAAAGGAATCAATCCTTTAGGAATAAAATTATCCTTAAGTTGCAGCACATCCATTTGATTCACTTCATCAGGTTCTGTATCTATGGAGATGTCTTTAAACTCACCTTCAACTTGCAGAAAATCTTTAATTTCTTCATCATCCTGGAAGACTTGCCAACATCTTTGATTATCCGGAACTGTAGGACGGTACTTCACATAAATCTCAAACTTGTTGCTAGAATTCATGGGAATTTTTAAGTTACTTGCTGCCTTAGCCAATGCATCAGCAACACCATTTTGTATGTGGGGCACACATGTCAAAGTATGTTCAGAAAACAGTTCCAAAATATCTAGGACAGCATTCCGATATGCTCTCATACGAGGATGCTTGGCTTGAAATTCACCTTTAACTTGCTTTATCACCAACTCGGAGTCGCCATAGACTGCAATCTTCTTTGCTTTCAGCTTTCGAAGAATTTTAAGGCTAGCAATAAGAGCCTCATATTCCGCCTCATTATCTGAACAATCAAATGCTAGTTTATAAGAACATACTCTCACCTTGCTTGGAACTGTCTTGGGCAGAAAAGGGACTTCGAATCCACACACCGATACCAGCACCATCGCTGCCCACAACGCCATCGAAATCCATGGTCCAAAGACCATCTTCATCTTCCTCCAAGTGCTGAAAATGTGTTGCCTCTGTTTTTTCTGCTTGCTGCCCATTAGCTTCAGCTTTTCGCTCCATGGCAGCTGGCGTTTCTTCTCTTTCTTTTTGCAAAACTTCTCGAAAATTTTCGGTAATCTCTGGTATATCTTCTTCTTGAACTAACTGACTATCTACCTCATTAAAATTATCAGCAAACAAAACAAACGATTCCAAATCTGTATGTACATAATTTACAGGATGATTTATTGGCTTTTCTTTGCTAGTTATCATGTATTTCATCTTTTGCTCCCGATATAAATTTCTCATTTGACCGAAGACTGGAATTGTAGCATAGGAAAAATCTAGCTGAAGTGTACCTTTCAACTTAGCTCCCCAAGATCTTGAAAGCAACATACCAAATCGCGGAGGAATATCCGCCACAACCACATCCATCAAAACATTTTTAGCTGGAATTTGATCTAGGCTTACCACCAAGTCCTTGATCAATCCGATGCACTTTACCCGGTTGGAATCAAATGAATACAAATCATGATATTTTCTTGTGATGTCCAATCCCAGCCTTTCCATGATTGCTTTCGGCATCAAATTGTGCGAAGCACCCGAGTCAAACATAGCATTATGTAAAATATACTCATGCAACCTCAAACTGATATAGAAGGGAGGAACATCATTTTCAGGAGACTCACCATTCAAAGCAGGCCCAAAAATTAATTCCGGCTGATCATCTTCTACATTTACCGTGTCAAGCATTGGATCAAAATTCAGCGTTTTGGAGATTTGACCTCGGTAAGTGGTGTTCTTCATGATTTCAGTCAACGGAATAGACACTTTCAGTTTTGAAATTTCATTCTCCAAACTAAATGCTGAAACTTTTTCACCTTCTTTGGCCGGAACTTCTCTTCTTTCGACTTTATCCTTCATTATGCTTGGTGGCTGATTTACCTTATCCGCTGAAGATGATTGACTTACTGAGGGATCAATTATGTCTTTTCCTTTTGGCTGTGGGGAAGCTGAATCATTTTTTGCTGAAGTATCTTTCTTTCTCTGAATGGGATTTATGGGAACAACTCGGTTTCTTAATTGTCTCTGCTGAGCGGACAAAGCATTGAGATATCCTCTTTGGTATTCCTCCGATTCTTCCTCAAGTGCTGCCTCATTTGATAAGATATAATTCTCATCCTGATGTATGATGGAATTTCTCACAAATTCTTCTTCTTCTGTAATATAGGTAGGCAGATCATCAGGAGTGAAAAAGTGATTTTCCTCTCCTATAGTATCACCTTCATCCTCGGATTCTTGGCTAACAAAATTCTGCTGAAGCGGAGGTTTTACTTGTTGCTGAACTGATGTTTCTTGTGCCCTAGTTTCACGCTGCTTGATTCTGTATTGTGGCTGCTGTGGACCTCGGAAATTAGGATTACGGATCTGCGGTTCCGGCTTGCTGAGATGAGTATTTTCAAGCAACGTAGCTACCTTGCGAAGGAGCTGATCTGATGTAGAAGCTTCTTCTTTGATTGTCACTCATTTTTCGGCTTTCATCCTTGCTCTCTTATCATTCAAATTCGCTTCAACACTAACAACGATTTTCTGCATATCCTCCAAGGTAGGCAGATCTCTATCTCGCAATGAATAAGCCATCTCCGGATCAAAGCCATCTGGGAATTTGAGAAGTGCTGATTTTCTAGATGGCCTTAAATCATCTGGAATAGCATTGTAAACTGTGTTAAATTTGATAATGTAATCTTGGACCGACTCACCATGATTACGTTTGAGATTGTTGTACTCAGCATTGATCTGAAGTGGATCCTTTCTGATTTCCCATCGATCTAGAAACTGCTTCTGAAGTTCTTCCAATGTGGGTATGCTTCTAGCTGTCAAACCTCTGAACCATTTTCTTACTTCTCCATCAAATGTTTGTACAAACAAACGCATAGTTACATCCTCTTCATCTATCTCATATAGATAAAAGAAAGTTGACATTTTGTCTATATGCTGATGAGCAGAAACACCCTGAGGAGTGCCATCAAACATGGAAATTTTACTCTGATAATCAGCTGGCATATCATGCAGATTTTGAGGAAGAGCAAGTGGGGCAAACCGGGCAGCCATTGCTTTAGGTAGATTGGGTCTAGGAGTAGCAGGTGGAGTAGGTGTAGCTGTAGTATGAGGGGTATAGGGAGGTGTAGGCAGAGGAGAAGCGGTATGTGATGAGGAAGGAGAATTGACTGTTGATTCAGGATGTGTGACTATAGGGGATATAGAAATAAAAGGAGGATTGGTCTTTTCATGCGAAGCTGAAGCCGTGATAGTAGATCCAATATTGCTAGATATAGTTTCTAGGAAATCAGCAAGATTAGTGACTTGGATATCTGTCTGAAGATGCCTTAGGATGAAATTTTCAACCAATTTATTATGTCTCTCGATTTCAAGAGCAGCTGCAAAATCAGGGTTGGGAACTAGAGAATCAAGTGCACTTTCAGATTTGGTTTTGAACAAGGACAACTCAAAACTCTCGTCAAAATCAATGTCTTCAAGATACTCAAAAACAGCTGGACATGAATGAGATTTGAATATGTGATTAGAATCTAAAGCCAGTTTGGATATCGAGGAACAAATAACCAATCAGCCTGTGAAAACTCTTAACTAATCATCCAAAAGTTCAGAGTTTACAAATGAACTTGGGTAAAATGCAATCGAAGTGGCCGTATTCACAAGCTCACGGAGATTGACTGAAGCAGCGTTTATCTACTTCCGCTTATGCAAAGCAAAAGCGTTTCGAAGGCTACCTGGCATAACTTCAGGCTCCGTCTAAGACTTATGAAACAAACACATCAATCCACAGACAAGTTTGTTCTCCCCAGTATGGTCGCCAATATGTTAGCGCTTGAATTTGGCCTCAGGCTGAAAAAGACAAAATCCAAGGCAACATCAAACCACTTAGCCTCGTAGCTAGCCCTACGGGGTAGGAGAGGGCTCTCTCCGGGTCTATCTCGGCAAAAGGTTTTCAAAGGGCGGAGATGACCAATAAAGAACACTGATTTTAGGCTAGTAAACTGATTGAGAAAGTTTGATTTCAGATTTTTAGGGTTTTGGTGGAAAACAGGAGGAGAGCAATTTTGGGTGCGGGGATGGGACACAGCTTTTGCAGAGGTCTTTTTGGGGCAAGGTAGGAGATTGTCTTGATGCCTTTGATTTAAGTGAATGAATAGGAATGACCGGTGAGGAGCTAAAGAGAGCAAGAAACTTTCGAGAGTTCTCTTTAGACAGAGGAAAACATAGATATTAAGCAAACTTAAAGGCAGAGCATACAAATTATGAATTCTACCTTAACACTTCATTTACTTAATGTGCAGAAAAGAAAAGTGGGAAAATGATACACATAACACACTTACAAGTACATGAGAGAAGCACACCATCAACACAAATAACCACAGGAATCCCAAAAAGTGCTACAAAACCCTGGTCTTTCCTTTGCCAAAATTGCAGAGATACAAAGTGTAATACAATAGAAGCTTATCCCTCAAGAGTCCAACCATGAAAATGAGTAAGAAAATACATAATATAGGCAAGCTAACACCTTTCCTTGCCTCTAGGGGTCGAGCTCATCATCCTAGGAGCTGTTTCAACCAATTCTAAACTGAGCACTACAATCTAGGCAATCAAAACAACTTGCCTCTATAAGCTAGGAAACTGATTCATTCATTAAATTTTTGACTTTTTTATGAATGAATCTTCTAGAAGAGATAAATAAGTGCCATGACATCATAAAATTACATCAATTACATCAAGGAGGATGAAAAATCACTCCAAAAAGTCAAAACTAGTCAAATCTGCGTTTTGCTGAGCTGTAGGTGAAAATCTGGCAAACTTCCCTGATGCGTAGCGCCCCAATCCTCAACGCGTAGCGCGCCTTTGAGCCAACTTTTGAGGCACTTCCCAGCATCCAAATGAGGCAAAAGTAGGCTTGTTGGAAAGGTCTGGATGTCTACTTTCCAGCCCAAGTGGAATTTATCAATTTGGTGGTCATTTGCCCCTCCAAAATTGCAATCTCCCAAGACTGCTCCCTGTGTGTCCAAAAAGTGGCAGAAAGTCATTTTTTGCATGTTTTTTGACCTTCTGAGGGCTCAAAACCTGATGAAATGTCTTGGTAACTGTTGAGCAAGTGTAATTTGTCATGAAAAATCCAAAAATTCTGAGTTTTTGAGGAATGGACTTGCCCATCTTGAGGGTAGCGCGCGGCGCGCTACGCGTTGAGAGCAAAAACCTGTGTGTGGCACAAAAAAGTCAAAATTGACCAAAATTGCTCAAAATTTCCTGAAATTTGAGCTGGAAGTGCATCATTGAGCACCATGCTCCTTCAAGGTAGCTTCAGTCAAAATATGAAGGGGGTCAGGCCTTTTCCTCCGTTTTAGTGCCTTGGCCAAGCGTGCTTTAAGTACCTTCATTTTTGCTTTGCATACATGCATTCGAGCCCAATAGTGGTTCTTCATGTGTCGGAGCATGTCTTTTTCCGTGTTTGCCTTGGCCAGCAACTTCTCCAAATGAGTATTGACCCGGATGAGCATAGCCTCTCGCTCAATGGGTGTCAAATCACCGGGTCTCTTGCGAGCCAAGTTGCGGTCTTCATGGATCCTCCGCAACTCATCAAGAGAGTGTTCATCCTCTAATTGCTTGTTGCGCTACTCTAAATAAGTAATTGTCCAATTTTCCATCTCTAATTTTTGCTGCAACAAGTCATTTTCAGCCCTTAGTTGCTGGATGATCTCCTTCGACTCTAGGCTAGGAGAAATAATATCAAGGTCAACAACATCTATGCCTGGAACACCTGATGGCCCCTCATCAATCTTGGGTTGCTTGCCTCTCTCTGGTACCTGTGCTGCTGTCGAAAGCGAGGCCCCTTCCACCTGATGTGGAGATAACACTCGCTGTGCTGATGAAGAAGGCGAGACCCCTTCCACCTGATGTGGAGATAATACTCGCCGTGCAGATGCAAATAAGACCCTGTGGCCTCTCTGATATGTAACATAAGTAGGAGCGCTGACATGCTCGGACTCTGGAATATCAAACTGATGTGAAGGCCCTCCCTCATCACGGACAACCTTAGGAGGTGGCTGTGGCACTGTGAACAAGTCACGAGAAATGAAATCCTCCCATAGAATACCCTGTTGTGCTAACTGATGCATGACCACAATCTTGATCAGTGCATAATGATAAATGCTCTTGTGTTGCTGTGCTGGGCTCTTTCTTTGCACCAAGGGCACCATCCTCTCTATATTTCGGCACATGAAAAATGGAATGTTCATCTTTCGTACCCGTGTGAAATGCATCAACAAACGGATATGGTACGAATACAAACGTGAAAATATGCCCTCACAAGTGAAATAGCGAATGATGATCCTCATCAAAGGTGCATACTCGTCTCTTAAGAATCTGAAGGGAAAAACACCAGTTAGGTACCTCATATATACAGGTTTGATATATGGATCATAATGAAATCTGTCCAACTGCTGGTGCTTCTTCCATTCTTCTCCAATATTGGGTATCCCTGTTGCTTGAGCACAATCTCGGGTGACAATGTGAAGTCCACTACTGCAAGATTCACATGCCCATTGTGCAAATGTAGGACAAACAAGCGGGCCAATTCCTTGTGGTGTTGAATTTGGGAGATTCTCTCACAATATTCATAGCATGATAGATATCGGAAACATGACACTGCAAGTGGACAAGCTTGTAGATAAGCCAAAGAGGTGGGTTCCTCCCTGACATGCTGACCACCCTTACCACCCCTGTGATGCCTCCTTGGCACCTCTACCTCTGGTGTTGATTCACGGTCATCACTTTGCTCATAATCTATTTCGGTTTCTGACATGGTTTTGGAGGCAAGTGACTGAAAAATAATGCTGACTGTGCACCCAATGAACTGTTGTTTTGACTTGTTTAAATGCTGTTACCAAGGGGACAAACACACATGGGAAATGTTAGGGAAAAGGGAAAATTGAGGGGATTAGGGAAAACAAATGTGAAAGGAAATTTTAGGAAAGGAACATGGAACATATACAATCATAATTTGTAGGATTGTAATGGGAAGTGGGGTTTAGGAAATTTACATAGGATTTTAGGAATTAGTAGGGTTTAGGGATTTTAATGATTTTTAGTAGGGAAATTATATGATTTGCATGGAAAATGTCAAGGAAAATGGTGAGGAAAATATGGGGAAAGAGGAATGGGAAAATGGGTAACCTTGGGCAACAAATTTCAATGAAACCCTAGCACATTTGCATTTTTAATATTTGATACAGCAAGGTAGGGTTTTACTCCATATTAGCATGGCATTTTTGCATTTTCATTGCTCATTCATCTTAGCCAAACCAAAACCACCATGGATTAGAGGCCTACCTGATAAGATTTGGAGAGAGAAGCAGCTTTGATGGCGATTTCCTGAGCAAGAAACCCAACGCGTAGCACGCCCAGCCTGATGCGTAGTGCGCCTCCAACGCGTAGCGCCTGAGCTAATTAACACTGGAAAATGCGCACTGATGCGTAGCGCGCCCCCAACGCGTAGCGCGCCTCCTCTGATGCGTAGCGCGCCCCCAACACGTAGCACGCCTCCTCTGATGCGTAGCGTGCTGCTGCAACTACTCAATTTTCCCAATGAACTTTGAAATCGACTTGACAAGTATTCTCTTGAAGTTTTGAGAGGAAAATGAGTTACTAATGAGGAGTGGTATGCTTTTATAGGCTTCCTTTTAATTTTTACTTGCCCAAAACCCACTTTGTAATGTTTTGAATGTTGACACTTTTTGCTTTAATTGGCTCTGACCTTTAATTTCATTTCTTTGAAAAATTGGTTTAAATGATGATTTCTTCTGAAAATTTTTGCAGGGATAGCTTCTGGGATGCTTTGGCAAAGGAGACCAAGGCTGCACTTCGACATTTGAAGAATTTGAAATTTTGAGAATTTTTACAAAAATGAGATAATGACCTTGTTTTCAAAAACAGAGTTTTTGAGAACAAGGCAAAAATTAAGCTGTACAATGATAAGAAATGTTTAATGAAGGACATCCCTCTGGCCTGCTGGTCCTTGATGACCTCTCAAGACAAAATTAGACTCAACCCTAGACCTAAGACCTTAAAACTTAAAGCAAAATGAATGACCCTTTGAGAACTTTATTTATTTGAACAAACCTGAACCAACAGTGCCAAACAAGAGGGGAATGACGACATAAACTCCTTCCACCGAGATTATGGCATGCCTAATGGAATGCAACATGATCACACTGATGAGACACCTAACTATGAAATGCAAAGAGCTTTTGATCTCTGGTGGAGGGCTACTAGACCGACTCTAACAGTTGGCACATCTTTCTTCTGGCACATGAGCTACGCGGTTTCTAAATGTGGGGACTTCTCGTGGTCTGCGAGATCCCAGTCTTCAAATTTTAGCAGAGGCACTTGCCCGAAGTGCACTCCATAAACAATGATTTCGTCAAGGAGCAACAGATTCTGCAAAGAGCTTTTTCTCTCATCTAGGTCTTTGGGCACCCTTGCTTTCCCCTTCCGCAGAGGAACATACGCAGGCAGCCTGGTCAGAGGGTCCCCACCCTGGGTTTCCATGTCCATTTCTATGTCCTCCTCCTCCTCCTCTACCAGGATTTCTTCAAATTCTTCCTCCTCCTCATCAGCTTCCAAGTTGATAGCCTTCCCCTTTTCTTCCATAGTAAGCCTCGTTCTCAGCGGGTTTCTAGGGGACACGCGCATTGGTACCATAGGCTACTTGTCTTTCTTAAGTCTCAGCGTGTGCAGTGATTTAGGGATTTCTGCAACTATCCCGACACTTTCTGGGGCTTCTCCTATCGTTATGGCCTGCGCGACCTCCTTAGTGGTCATTTATTTAGTATCCATGGCTTCCTCAGGTGCTGCCATACTGCTATTCCATAATTCTCTCAATGGCTCGGGTAAGTGCTCAAACAACGACTTCGACTTCAAAAGATCAAACAAATCTGGGTTCATGAATCTCTGGGCACGCAACAACTCAATTCTCAAATGGCCAAGTGTTGTTTCCTGGAAACCCTTTGTAATTTATATCGCCTTTTGAATTCGAATTCAACCGTTCCCCCCACATTCGGTCCATTAATGCTCACTTGGCGGCAGATTTTCAAGAATCTGGTCCATAAAGTTCACCTTAAATGTTTGTCACCCGCTCCATTTGCTCTCAAGCCAAGCATCACATCGTGAATAGTGACTATAACGGTCACTTTCTAGCCAACCCGCACGGCAACACAACTACCCTCGCGCTATCGCGGACCTTGTGACACTTCACTACTGTGCGCAATCCTGACATCGTGCAACTCCCGGGCATAGTAGTTTATATTCCCGCGCCTCCTTTCAACTGATTGGAGCACTAAGACTATGCTTCTGTTGGCTAGTGAGATGGTCGGGCCACCTGTGTACGCCTTCAAATGACTACCATTGACTTTTCCTGGGAAGAGTTCTCCATTTAACTTTACCAACTGCACCGCGCCACCATCTATGATCTCCTTAATAACATATGGTCCCAACCAATGCATTCTGAGCTTCCCTAGGAATTTATTGAATGTGCACAACTTAATATGTCGATCGTGCTAGGCCTTTTCGCGCTGCTTTTGCACCTGTTGGTGGAATCTAACCAAAAATTGTTCTTCTTCGAGCTCCTCCAATTGTGCGAGTCTCTCCTCTAGGGCTCTACAGTCCGTCATACCTGTGAGCACGGCTATGCGCAGACTAAGCGTGATATACTCCATAGGCATTACAACCTCTACTCCATAGACAAGCCTAAAAGGTGTATGTCTCGTCAGTTTCTTGCATGTCATCCTATAATCCCATAATACCGCGGGTATGCGCAGGTCCGAATCACTTCGCTGCGCATTACATACCATGGTCAGCGTAGTCTCCAGTACTTTGTTAAACGCTTCTATTGTATCGTTAGCTTGTGGGTGATTGATTTTAAAATGAGATCTTAGACAATTATTAAGGTATTACAGAATCGTGCATGGATTTTCCTATGTTACTTTGTGCAATGGATCGATAAGATTGTGAAATACATAGACAATGAAGCAGACAAAGAAACATAATAGACAACACACATAAAAAACAACAAGTTTAATATGGAGTTCACCCAACACTCTTGGGCTACGTCTCCTGGTCCAGCCTTCAGTGGTGACCTCTCTATTATGTCTTCAGAAGCAGAGTTTTTACAAAAGTGAGCTCAATTTGAGTCTCACACAATAGATACAAACAACAAGTCTTCACTTGGATCCCCCAAGTCTTTCTGAGTACATAGACTCTCCTCACTGACTCCTTGTCTCTGTTTTCTCTTTGTCTCAGCACTGCTTGTCTCTGTTTTTGGCAGTGTGTGGGTTTAAAGCCAATCTGCACTGCCTGTTCGTTTCCTCTTCTCGGGCTCCCTGGCTCCTCGGCCTCTGTCCGCTCGAATTCCCCTTCTGAGCGTTAGCAATCGCTACATAACGTCTTTAGGGGAGGTTGCCACCTGTTCTGCAACGAAAGAGTCCATATGGCCTTTGAAATCCCTGAAATAGCTATTCTTTGTTACATAGAGAAATACATTCAAACACGGAAAAAAATCCACCAACACTATTCATCGGACTTCAAATATTCGTAAATCCGCACTATATTCCTATCGGGTCCGCCCTCAATCGCTATCGCATATCGCAACTGCCCATGTCTCATGGTTTCCCCTTTGTATTTGGAAAATATGTTAAAACACTTAAAATATCGCAAAAATGGCTTTATGCAGATTTGAAATATTATATATTTTTATTCACAAACCCTTTCGGGTCTGGTCTTCATCGCATCAGCGCTTCCCTTCGTATTTCATTTATTAAACGAAATACATGACAATACACACAAAACTGTCATTTGACGGATCTCAAAAGATATCAAATATCGCCTATAGCCCCGTCGGGTCCGGCTATAGATATCGCAAGTCACGTAGGTATCGGCCCCCACTTCGTGGTGCTGCTCCGATGCAATTTTGTGATGCGACTTGTCGCAATTGCATGTCGCATGAGCCCCCGACCGTTGGGTAAGCATTCCTCTATGTTTGCCGATTGCGATATCGGGGTTCAACTTGGGCCGTCGATTTGCGCGCTTGATCGACGATCCTTATTGACCCCACTGATCGCGATCGAAACTGTTATATGGTTGCCCCCTGATAGCTTCCGCCTGTCACCGCCGATTGCGATGTGCCGATTGAATCTGGATCGTTGATCGACCTGATCCAACAGCTCCTGTGCATCGCTGCTGATAATTTGTTTTTCTACTGTTTCTCACTCTTTTTGCCTCTCGATAGTGTAATCTAACTTTTTAAAAGGCTATTCCTCTGCGATAGTCTTGAATGTTTAGAAGACTCTGAAGACTTAGAGGGTTTTCTAGGATCCATTTGGATCAGTGATACGGTGTGCTTTTCTGATGATACACCTGAAACTCTTATGTCAGCGCGCTGATCATCTCATTCAGGAAATGTGTACCGCAATTGCTCATTAAGATCTTGGTACATCTGAATCACGTCAATACGTGTTCAAACAAAAACTTCGTGGCCATTGCGGTCGTGCAATCTTTTACTGGCTGCACTTTTGCCCAACGAGTCAGGTACTCTGTCGCAGTGATAATATACCTCACGCCTATCTTTCCTTGAGGTTTGATAGGTCCTACAAAGTCGATTGCCCACTTTTCAAATTGTGGCAACGTCATTTGCGGATTCAAAGGCATCTCGTCCCTCTGCGATGGTTTACTTGTTCTTTGACATACATCACATGCTTTGCAATGTGTTTTTGAATCTTGATGAAGAGTCGGCCACCACAACCCTATGCGAAGAATGTTCTGCGCAGTCGCTCTCCCTGCATATTGTCCTCCCGCAATGCCCCCATGAGCATCCACGAGGATATTGCTTCATTCAAATTCAGGTACATACCTTCGCAGTATCTCATCACTCGCCATTTTGTATAGATTCACCATAATGACATAGAAATCTACCGTGCGCACCACTAGTTCCTTCTTCTGCTAGACAGAGTACCTTTTCGACACAGTTCCAGTTGTGAGAGAGTGAATTATATCTTCAAAATGTCCATCTTCTACGTGCACAACAAAGAGCTGTGCGTCGAGTAATCCTTCCTCCATACTAGTAGGCTCCTCTCCTGTCTCAATGCGCGACAGGCTAAGTTGCAGGAAACGTTGGAGAAGGGTCCATTTCCGGCCGGAAACGAAACAGAAATGAGGAAATTCATACCGTACGGCTTGGAAACTCATTTCTGGCCGTACTGGCCTGTTTCTCGAGGAGGAAACATGGCTAGTACGGCCGGAAACGAGTTTCCAGGCCGTACGGCGGAGTTTCCTCTTCTAACTTGACTTTTTCTTGTATTTTTTTTTTGGCTTCTAATTATTTATTGGGTGACTAAAATATCTTATGGATGCTTCTAGATGCCTCTCAAGTTATAAAAAAAAAGGGATTTTTTTTAGTGAGGCAGCCTATGGCCCTAGTGTTGATATGCAGTTCATGGTAATGTTAAATTCTTAAAGTAAAAGTGACATTCTCCTTTATTTTTCATTTTCATCGTTTACTTAAATTTTTAACATTACCATGAAATGACTCAGGATGTTTGAGAGTGGTTTCGCCCTCATTGGATTTCATATGGAGAAAGTAGAATTTTAGATCTCACTCAAAATCCAACTGACTTATTTGTTTTCCAGGATTTGAGGATTGGGGGGATTGCATTGTTTCCATTGGATTTTATAATGTACTAGGGTATGGAACTTGTATTTAATCAAGAGAACCAACCCCTCTATGCAGGGGAGACTCCCAATAATCAAGAGCATGTAGGGTACTAAGGTATGTAACTTGTATTTAATCAAGAGCACTAAGGTCGTTCGACTATGTAGGAGGAGACTCCCAATCAAGCATGAGACAAGAAATTAGAAGTTTCTTGTGGCTGATTTTGGATATTAGTAGTTTCATTATGTGATCATTCATGAGTAAATGTGATGTAAATTTAGAGACTTATAGTTTATGCATTGACAATTGACATGTATCATATATGCTTTATGATTGCACATTATTTCTTAAATGTCCTAAGACACACACACACACACACACACACACATATATATTGCATTTCCCCATTTCCAAAATTTGGGGGGGGGGGGGGGGGGGAGGTGGTGTCACGTTTCGTACCCGTGCTTGTTTCGAAAACTCATACCCATTTCCCGTTTCGTGCAACTTAGGCGACAGGTGATCTGGTCCCGCGTTCAATCGTCCAGGATTCACAATACCTTCAAAATCATATTCTCGGCACAATAAAAGCCATCTGCATAAGCACCCCCCAACACAGGCTTAACGACCAAGTATTTCAGCGCGGAATGATATGTATACATCTTGAAGTGTCCCCCTAGCAAGTAGTGCCGATAATTCTAGAGTGCATAAACCATAGCTAGTCCCTCGCGTTCAGCGGTGGAATAATTCTTTTCTGCTTTAGATAATCTGCGACTTGCAAACGCGATAGGGTGATCCAAGCCTTCTCAACCTTCTTGTGTTAGTACTGCCCCCAGCGTTATACTTGACGCGTCAACATGGACATGAAACTCTTTCTTCCAGTTTGGGAAGACCAAAATCGATGCAGTAACCATCTTTTCTTTCAATACATCCAGGCTTTTCTTACAGTCATCATTCCAACAGAAAATGACATCCTTTTTCAACAGCTTTTCCATCGGCACGATGATCTAGGCACAAATTTTGATGAAATTCCTGTAGTACCCATATGCCCTAGAGTAGCACACAGTTGTTTCGCACTCCGCGGTGCTTCCAAATTTAGAATCATTGCGCGGGGTCTACCATCAGCCCTTGTCTACAAACCACATGCCCCAACAGGTTCCCAAAAGAAACGAGAAACGTACACTTCTTGAGGTTGAGCACGATTTGGTATCGTCGACATGTATCCAGCATCAAGCTACATGGCACCTAACCAACCCAAATACAATCCAGTCGTCAAAATAGACCTCAAGAACTTATGAATATATTCCCTGAATTTCGCAACAACTATGCGCGAAAAGATAGCAGGGGAATTATTCAATCCAAATGGCATGACAGTATATTAAAAGCAACCCTACTCAGTCGCGAAGGTTGTCTTGCTCCTATCCTCCGGCGCGATTTTGATTTGGTGGTACCCTGAGAACCCATCAGTGAAAGAATATGCTTCCTGACCACCTACATTGTCCAACACCTCATCTATGAATGGAGTTGGGAATGGATCATGTACACATGCGTCGTTCAAATTTTTGAGATCCACGCATATTCTTATTTCTTCCAACTGCTTCTTCTCTTGTACCACCATCGGGCTTACCCAATCGGATTCCTCCACAAGCTCAATGGTGCCTGCAACAAGCATCTTGTCTAGTTTAACTTTCTTCGCGTCAGGTTTTAGCACGATATTCATTACCCCTAAATCTCTGGTTATTCCCTTCAAATCCGTAAACATGGTCGGGAATAAGTCATGATATTCGCATAGTAATTTAGCGACCTTATCCACCATCGAGCCGTCCCAATAGTCTCCAATCTTCACAATTTTAGGTTCCACCTTCGTACTAATATTCACCTGCTTAGTCTTCACCGACGCGGTTAAGTCAAGGTTCTCAATCTGTGGTCCCTGAACCTCGCGGTGGCCTTCCGTTTCTGGAATGTTAATTTTCTGTGGATCTTCATCTTCTTCTTTAGCGATTACCTTATAACATTCCAGTGTGTAGCTCAACTGAGTAGCCCATTCGGGCTTAATTGATTCTACCGATTCTTGTGGTATCCTAAAGATGGTTGTTTTTACCTCTTGTAGCGCTTCATCAATATTGTCCCACTCATCCTCAAAACTGAAGGTCATCATGAATCATTCGCGTAGAACATCCCATTCAATTGCCCCGTGGCATAGCTCTGTTTCTATATACTAGTTCATTGGTATAACATCCAAGGTATGACAGAACATGTGTACCCACTCAGGCTGTGGCTTTTCCCCATAGGCTTGCGTCCATTTGGCCAGATGTGTGCATGGATCATCCTGTCCATTGTACTTATTTGTTAGTCACAACCTAGGCTTCTCAAATCGTAAGCACATCATTCCCCTACACTCACGCCAGTCGTAAAATCTCCCTTTGTGCGCACCCCACCACCTCGCGGGCGTAGTGCGCAGTACCCAATCCAAGGCCTGGAAGCATTGCTTTTCCGGCACCTCCCTTTCAAATTTATTCAAGAAGGTGTCTACCTCACTTAGACCATCATAAGTAGGCAGGTCTCTTACTTCTGTCGATATGCAACACAACAACCTTGTCATCATATTGCAATTCAGTGTAGTTACCTCATGTAACCAATTCTACCATCACTCCGTCTCCTCATCTGAATCCGAAGTATTGGAGCTTTCGCGCTCCCATGCAATCCGCCCATCCACAGTGGGATTCACCCAATCTTGATTTCACATTGTTATCTTATAGATGCAGTCCAAATCATCATCACTTTCATAGTCGCAGACCAGCTCCGTATAGCGCGATCCTTCAGTAGGGTCTAGGGGTATAATTAAGCGTAGTGACTTCTTTTCAAAAATCATTTTCCGCTTTTTCAGATTAATCACCCCGTTCATGTCAATGGCCTAATCAATTCCTAAGAGCATGGGGTACAGATTGCTATCATCAACAATCTTTATCACTTCAAAGTCTGCTATCGCACTCTCTCCCTCAATGTCCACGGTTATTCCCTGCAATCGTCCCATGGGTATTATTTTCTGTTGGTTCGCAATTTGCATTTGAATAGGAGACCACTACAATGTAGGTCTCCCCATTCACTCCCATGTCTACTTTGGCAGAACATTCGCATCCGATCCTAAATCCGGGATAACTTGATCCATTTCATATTCTCCAATCTGTGCTATTAGTCTCATTTCTCTTTCCATTCTTGTCTTGTGTTTTCCGATGTTCCTGACTATGTGCAGTTCTCTTGGTGCGGTCCCAACGCATCTGTTAATGAGATCCTGTAACCCTTTTACAGATTTATTGTCGCACAGTAACTTCATACATGTTTCCAAGAACATTGTGAGCATGGATGGGTCCATCTTCGGCTCTGGTTTATCTTTACTTCCTGAAGTGGAGGCCTCAGCGAAGCTCTTCTTGGCTTCCATGAAGGTTTCCCGAGTGCGCTCCAAATCAAACTCTGCTTCCTTTGTTGGAGATTCCTCTGGTTGTTTGCCTTTGTCATCTCTCGTCGTGATTCCACTTCGGAGCACAATATTTACATTCGAATCTTCCTCCCATAGCTCAAACCTCATCATCTGCAGGTTCTGAGTCGGGGGAGGTGGTAGCGCTCCTTTGTCACGTATCCTAGCTATCAGTGGGGGGGGGGGGGGTCACGTTTTGTACCCGTGCTCGTTTCGGAAACTCGTACCCCTTTCCCCATTTCGTGCGACTTAGGTGACAGGTGATCTAGTCCCGTGTTCAATCGTCCAGGCTTCACAATAACTTCAAAATCATATTCTCGGAACAATAAAAGCCATTTGCATATGCACCCCCCCCCCCCCAACACAGGCTTAACGACCAAGTATTTCAGCGCGGAATGATATGTATACATCTTGAAGTGTCCCCCTAGCAATTAGTGCCGATACTTCTGGAGTGCATAAACCATAGCTAGTCCCTCGCGTTCAGCGGTGGAATAATTCTTTTCTTCTTTAGATAATTTGCGACTTGCAAACGCGATAGGGTGATCCAAGCCTTCTCCACCTTCTTGTGTTAGTACTGCCCCCAGCGCTATACTTGACGCGTCAACATGGACATGAAACTCTTTCTTCCAGTCCGAGAAGACCAAAATCGGTGCAGTAACCATCTTTTCTTTCAATACATCCAGGCTTTTCTTATAGTCATCATTCCAATAGAACATGACATCCTTTTTCAACAACTTTTCCATCGATGCGATGATCTAGGCAAAACCTTTGATGAAATTCCTGTAGTACCTCGTATGCCCTAGAGTAGCACACAGTTGTTTCGCACTCTGCGGTGCTTCCAAATTGAGAATCATTGTGATTTTTGCGGGGTCTACAATCAGCCCTTGTCTACAAACCACATGCCCAACAGGTTCCCAAAAGGAACGAGAAATGTACACTTCTTGAGGTTGAGCGCGATTTGGTATCTTCGACATGTATCTAGCATCAAGCGCAGGTTCGCTACATGGCACCTAACCAACCCAAATACAATCTAGTCGTCAAAATAGACCTCCAAGAACTTATGAATATATTCCCTGAATGCTGCAACAACTACGCGTGAAAAGATAGCAGGGGCATTCTTCAATCCAAATGGCATGACAATATATTGAAAGCAACCCCACTCAGTCGCGAAGGTTGTCTTGCTCCTATCCTCCAGCGCGATTTTGATCTGGTGGTACCCTGAGAACCCATCAGTGAAAGAATATGCTTCCTGACCACCTACATTGTCCAACACCTCATCTGTGAATGGATTTGGGAATGGATCATGTACACATGCGTCGTTCAACTTTTTGAGATCCATGCATATTCTTATTTCTTCCAACTGCTTCTTCTCTTGTACCACCATCGGGCTTACCCAATCAGATTCCTCCACAGGCTCAATGATGCCTGCCGCGAGCATCTTGTCTAGTTCTATGCGGACCTTCTCCTTGTATTTCAGATTTAAGCGATACAACCTCTGCTTAACTGGCTTCGCGTCAGGTTTTAACATGATCTTCATTACCCCTAAATCTCTGATTATTCCCTTCAAATCCGTAAACTTGGTCGGGAATAAGTCCTGATATTCACAGAGTAATTTAGCGACCTTATCCACTGTCGAGCCGTCCCAATAGTCTCCAATCTTCGAAATTTTAGGTTCCACCTCCGTACTAATATTCACTTGCTTAGTCTTCATCGACGCGGTTATGTCAAGGTTCTGAATTTGTGGTCCCTGAACCTCGCGGTGGCCTTCTGTCTCTGGAATGTTAATTTTCTGCGGATCTTCATCTTCTTCTTCAGCAATTACATTATAACATTCTAGCGCACAGCTCAACTGAGTAGCCCATTCAGGCTTAATTGATTCTACCGACTCTTGTGGTATCCTAAAGATGCTTGTTTTTACCTCTTGTAGCGCTTCATCAATATTGTCCCACTCATCCTCAAAATTGAAGGTCATCACGAACCCTTCGCGCATAACATCCCATTCACTTGCCCTGTGGCAGAGCTCTGTTTCTATATACTAGTTCATTGGTATAACATCCAAGGTATGAAAGAACATGTGTACCCACTCAGGCTATGGCTTTTCCCCATAGGCTTGCGTCCATTTGGCCAGATGTGTGCGTGGATCATCCTATCCATTGTACTTATTGGTCAGTCACAACCTAGGCTTCCCAAATTGTAAGCACATCATTCCACTACACTCGCGCCAGTCGTCAAAGCTCCCTTTGTGCGTACCCCACCACGCGCGCAATACCCAATCGAAGGCCTGGAAGCATTGCTTTTCCGACACCTTCCTTTCAAATTTATTCAAGAAGGTGTCTACCTCACTTAGACCATCATAAGTAGGCAGGTCTCTTACTTCTGTCGATACGCAACGCAACGACCTTGTCATCATATTGCAATTCAGTGTAGTTACCTCATGTAACCGATTCTGCCATCGCTCCGTCTCCTCATCTGAATCCGAAGTATAGGAGCTTTCACGCTCCCATGCAATCTGCCCATCCGCAGTGGGATTCACCCAATCTTGATTTCACATTGTTATCTTATAGATGTAGTCCAAATCATCATCACTTTCATAGTCGCAGACCGGCTCCGTATAGCACGATCCTTCAGTAGGGTCTAGGGGTATAATTAAGCGTAGGGACTTCTTTTCAAAAATCATTTTCCACTTTTTTAGATTAATCACCCCGTTCATGTCAGTGGCCCAATCAATTTCTAAGAGCACGGGGTACGGATTGCTATCATTAATAATCTCTATCACTTCAAAGTTTGCTATCGTGCTTGCTCCCTCAATATCCATGGTTATTCCCTGGAGTCACCCCATGGGTATTATTTTCTGTTGGTTCGCCATTTGCAGTTGAATAGGAGACCACTACAACGTAGGTCTCCCCATTCACTCCCATGTCTGCTTCGGTAGAACATTTGCATCCAATCCTAAATCCAGGATAACTTGATCCATTTCATATTCTCCAATCTGTGCGGTTAGTCTCATTTCTCTTCCCTTTCTTGTCTTGTGTTTTCCAATCTTCCTGACTATGCACAGTTCTCCTAGCGCGGTCCCAACACACCTGTTAATGAGTTCCTGTAACCCTTTTACAGATTTATTGTCGCACAGTAACTTCATACATGTTTCCAAGAACGTTGTGAGCATGGATGGGTCCATCTTCGGCTCTGGTCTATCTTTACTTCCTGAAGTGGAGGCCTCAGCGAAGCTCTTCTTGGCTTCCATGAAGGTTTCTCGAGTGCGCTCCAAATCAAACTATGTTTCCTTCATCGGAGCTTCTTCTGGTTGTTTGCCTTTATCATCTCTCGTCACGATTCCACTTCGGAGCACAATATTTACATTCGGATCTTCCTCCCGCAGCTCAGACCTCATCGTCTATAGGTTCTGAGTCGGGGGAGGCGGTAGCGCTCCTTTGTCGCGTATCCTAGCTATCAGTGTGGGATAATCTTGGTCTCATGATCGAGAAAGTTGCAATACAAACATGATGGGCATGTTGTATTTGTACAATCACGAGCATAATGTCTTGGCCCTCCGCAATTATAGCATATCAACTGTCTGTGACCTCTTTTAGGTCCTCCTCTGCCTCGGCCTCGTCCCCACCCCTGAAATCTTGTTCATGCCATTCCTGCATTTTGATCAAGGGGTTGTGTTTCGGCCTGAACTCTGTAGGTGGGAGTTCTATCCATCATTAACTCATAGCTTCTACAAGTGCGCTCATCATGTCCCACTGACCTACAAAAGTTGTAGAACAATTGTTTCGAATTTTACGTGTACTTGTGTAACAAGTGAAAATTGTCTGTGGCATGTTTTCCTACTATTGGACAGATCACGCACCATAAAGCAGGTGTCATGCTAGGTCCTGCTTGCGCTTCTGGTCTTAAGGGCATCGACCCTCCTCCTGCAAGGTAATTTGCGAAAACTAGGCAGTGGTCCTTGTCATGTCCATGACCCTTGCATTTTATGCACCACACCTCTTCATGCACTTCTGGTCGAGCTGTCCTGTCCTGTTTCAGAATCTGCATCTCCAGGCATAAATTCTTTAGTTGCACATGGATCTGTTGAACTCCCAAGTTGGGATCCTGCATCGGGGTCTCATGCAGCCTCATCGCAATCTCTAAGCTTTCTGCCTGAGTCATTAGCTTCTGTTGTGATAACGCACTCCTCAAATGGGGCGTTAGTGATGCTACAAACCATTCGCGATGATGTCCATCCGTCAGATTCATATTAGCTTTGCGAATCATGTATTTCAGTCTCTGATCTAGCTCCCAAGGAGTCTCGCCTGGTAGCATCGTGATCTCTTTGAATCCAATGATTGACTGTGCTTCAGACTTCGACCTGCTAAATTCTTTGTTTAGCGTTGCTTGGATATCTGATATTCCCACATTTGGATTATCATTGGAGTGCTTAATATACTAGGTCAGCGTGTGGTCCTACAGGGCGCTAGCCAGTGTCGCTTTCTTTATATTGTCATTTGTAACTCCTTGTGCTTCCCGTACGACTCTTACAATGAACCAAAATTGGTCCGGATCCTCATTTCCCAATCCCTTGAACACAGGAAACTTTATCGTGCTTGCCATATTGAATCGTGGTGGTGGCAGAGGTGGTATGGGTGAAGATGGAGGTGATGGCAGCGAAGCTGGTGGCGGTGTAGGTGGGGGTGGTATTTGCGGAATTCTTTGCCTTATCAGATGGATCTTATTTCGCGACGAGACTTTCGTGAGCTCTTCCTCGTCCCCTCACAGAGGTGATTTTGAGGGGCTAGTTTCTGGTCCCTTATTTCCTTTGTTCTTATAAGATTTTACACTTCGCATAGCCTTGAACATCAAGGCAACTACATAACCCTATTTTCGCACAATAACACTTTAATCCAAGTATTCAAAGACTTTACGTACTTACCTCACGGTCCCTTGAGAAAGCGTTGCTCTACCTCGCTATAGCTGACTGAGGTGTCAACCGCGAAATCAGTAATGAATCCTCCTATAATCCGATCGAGCCAATGATCAATGGCGCACACGATCTTATCCTTCGATGCTTCCAACCTTCACAATAACTCTGGGGTCCACATAATAGGATTGTTAAGTTTCCACCTTCCTTGGCTATCTGCTAGCTTCGCGATCCACTTGTACAACTTAGTAGGGAAAGACGCGAAGAAGATTTCATGGATCTCTGTGTACAGGTAGCAGTCTAACCACTCTTCTTTTGACAGTCGCAGGTTCCTGTTCTCCTGCGCCGCGAACTCATGAATTCTTCTGTCTAACCAACCTTCAATTTCCTTCTTAGTTGGATTTCAATGATACAACATTAGACATCTTTATGTAGATTCTGGTCCTGACAACGGAACCATTTGTTGGCTTGATGGGGCCTGACCCAAGTTTAGAGTTAATTAGCCAAACAAATCCCTACACTACTAGCCCTTTTGGCATCAGCCAGCGGAGCGTAAACTGAAGTCTCACCCGAAGCAGTATGGGGGGATGCTGGAACCAAGTTTCCGCACCCTTGAGATGTCTAAGGTGTTGATTTAGTCCAACTGTGCCTACCTTCACGCAGGTCACTTCGCGCATTGTCCTGACCTTCAATGGCTCCGCGATCTGTTATAATTACCTTTCGCATAGCCCTAACTTGAGGCTGAAGTGCTTTCGTGCTGCTATGGCAGTGTCCTGCGCTATTTCCCCAAATTACACCGCAAATCTTACTTATCTTCTTAAAGATCTTAGTTAACTTCGCGTAAACAGATACTTTATCTCACATTCACTTACTTAACACAGTCACATATGTTCGCGCATCATATAAACAATAGAAATGAAATTCATACCCAATACATTCAATGCAGAAAACAGGAAATAAATACACATGAATGATATAAAACTTCTCTTTATTAATGCTTCCAACTGTTACAGACTCGACTCACCCTATGCACTCAGCTGCAGGGGTCCACGCACTCAGCTGCGGACTACTAGGCCTCTGCGCACTCAGCTGCAGAGCCTTCTCCTACTCTACGACCCAAAACTAGACTTTACACTTCAGATATTCCACTATGCTTCTATTCCATGATCATTAATTGATGTCTTACCTACTTATAACCTCGCTCTATTTATACAATCCCATGGTCCGCGGACCATGGGTAGATCTCTACAGCGGACATTACATTACAAAATTAAGGGCGAAAAACCCTATGACTCATTTACAAGCTACGCACTCCGCGCCCACAAAATGTGGAGCCTTCACATCAGAGTTACAACTTTTGACCAAAATCTGGGCTTTTAACCCCAAAACTTCCCTTTGGGGGATCCCGCGCCCAACAATCATCGATTTGCATTTCTTGCATAATATGTTTTTCCATT
Source organism: Pinus tabuliformis (assembly GCA_031772625.1). NCBI lineage: Eukaryota > Viridiplantae > Streptophyta > Pinopsida > Pinales > Pinaceae > Pinus > Pinus tabuliformis. The sequence goes on along the minus strand of CM062814.1, from coordinate 321,237,952 downwards.
TAATGGTTGTATCTGTGACAAGATGTCACGGGATTTTGGAAGGTCCATTCTTTAGCAAGATGCTCATGCTTAGCCTTCATTCTCAAAACATGACATGAGCAACATGTTGAACTGAAGGATGATAGAGGCAAGAAGCGAAAGTGGACGAGATGCCAAAAATTTGCAGCCACTTTAGACCATTTGTATGGGTTGATGCCAAGATTCTCAGTGGGAAGGCTATCAGATTGTATCAGTTTTCCAAGCACCGAGGGATCGATGTGGTACAACAAAGGTATTTTGTAGCCAAATAGTGTCTAGCAAGTGTTGGATTGGGTCACAACAAAAGAAGAGCAGTGGTTGAGGGACATAACCATTTGCAATGCAAGGCATGTCAGTGTACCCAAGTGGTTGTCATGGAGACTTTTCAAGTATAATTAGTTGATAGAAGTTGGGAAGGAGAAGAATATTCCTCTCACCAGATAACCATCTTTTGTGGGTCCAAAATCTCGTCATTGGGAAGGAGTGATCAGATTCTAGATTAGGGGCAAGAATTAGCTCAAAAAATAAAAGTGCTCGAAATCACTCGAAAGATGAACGACTGTGTCCATCTCAGTGAGACAATCCCAACGGAACTCGTTTTGTAGAAAATAGAGTTTATATGAAGAAGTTAGAGCCTGCTTACCATTTCACCAAACAGGGAAAATTTTGGAAAAGGTTAATTGGGATGCAAATTGGGCATCCGTACAGCCCAATAAACAAGGAGAATATTCCTTGTAATATTCCAAAAATATTCTCGTACAAGTGGACGAGTCCTATTGCACCATGTGGCATCTTTTCTATTGGGCAATTGTGGTTGAGTTTGACTAATGGGAAGGTGACACGGGGCAAGCCCAGAGGCCTCCATGTGCCCTTATGATGGTGTGATAAAATTTTATGGAGGCGCGCAACCTCCCCTCCACAGTGCTCGCGACTTAACCATCTCACCTACCGCTTGTTTCTTAACCTTATAGTGGACCGCATATATTTAAAATTTAATGTGGTTTGGGTTGGCAGTTAGGAGGGCCAGCCCGCAGGTGAACCCTCCATGTGAACAACCCACGAGGGTAACACCAAACAATTAACAAACCAGCGACAACAACAGAGTAAAAACCACAATCGCGATGTTTACAACAAGACATGTGAACGCGTCGATGGAAAATTCCAGGCAACGACTATGAAACCACACAGATTGCATTAACTGCCCATGTGCCCGCCTCCTCTTTAACTGCCGGGGTAACGGTTAGTAAAATTGCAGGGTTAGCACTAATCTAGATTACCGCTAATTAACCCAAATTAACCCTTAATTAGCTCACAGTGAAACCTATATTAACAGTTGGTGGATTTTTGGTGGACTCTGCTATTTCGGGCCTGCCTCCAAATTTAGCGGCCTTAACTGGAGTTCTTCCAGATTTGGAGGAGGCTTTTTAGGGAAAAACAGTTTGATCCATAACTGGAGAATTTTTCGACGAAATTGAGATAAAAAAAGAAGGTGTTCCTAGATGATTCCAACATTCTGAACACAATGGAATAGGTTTAAGAGGAAATGAGGCACTTCTGTACGTGATTTTTCCATATTGAAGTTTTATGAAGCCCAAGGCCACCAAGGGAGAGGTCAAGCCCAAAACAGTTGTGGTCCATTTGCAGAGTTTGGAGAGTCATATTAGGGGTTTTGGGATGCTATGAGTCCATTGAAGCAGATTTCAGGAGCTCTAGAGCATTGTAAACTGTACTTTTTTTCCATTTTGAGCAAATACAGAGGCCCAAGCCATGGTAGCTGAACCAAGGTAATGTAGCTCAAGAGGGGTGAACTCCTTTGTCAAAACGTGATGTTAAGTGTTTTTCTTGATGGTTTGTTGTTCCTTTACTTGTTGTTGTTCAACACTTTACTTTCATGCTATTCTATTCATGATTTCACATAAATCTTGACATAAAATTTACTTGTTTCCAATCACAAATAACATAAGAGAACCCTGCACATGAAGCAATAAACAAGCACGTGTTTATAAATCTGTAATTGAAATTAGCACAACAAAACTAAAATTCAGCTACAGATTAAAAGAAGGGCCAAGGTATTGTAGAGATTAGAGAGGGACTCCCTTGTGTTGTGCAGACCTGCATTGTCATTTGTCATGTCTATGAACTTGGTCAAGGAATGGAAAGATTAAACACTAAGATTATTTCATGTGTGTGGAGGAGAGTGGCCTTCACCTTTTGTGTTAAATCTAATTTGAAGATTGTGTGTTATATCCCCAAGTTTTGTTTTTCTCTCAAGGCATCAACATCTAGCTTGAGGGTGGCTAGCTATGAGAAAGACTTCAAAATAGTTGAGCCTATGGTTGGGCGGAGAGTGGCTCACGCTTCTTCAATTCTAGATTGCAAAATATTTGACTCATGATAAGCATCTATTATGCATGATTATTTAATTTCTCTTTTCAGAAAGTTTATATGTACATGCATTTAAACATCTTGCTCTAATCTAGTCCACAAATTTCTTCTTCAGACCCTAAAGAAGACTAAATTTGATGATCATGTCCTCTAATGAATATCAACATGCATTACCAGTCCATGGATAGCTTCGATGGTCAATGGGGGATATATGAAATTTTTAAAGCTTCAAGAAGATTAAGACAAGGCTACCCTCTCTCACCAATACTATATATTTTCATGGCGGATACCCTCAATAAAAGGCTTGAATATGGGAGAAGAATCGAAACGCTTATGAGAATAAGATATGGACCAAATATTAAGAACATCAATCGCTCACAGTTTATGGATGACACTGTGTTGATTGGGGGAGAATCAATCATAATAGCTAAAAGGTTCAAAATTATTTTACACAAGTTTGTCAAGGTCTCAAGAGAATTGATTCATTTTAAAAAAAAGTCAAATTTGTACCTAGAATAGTGGGAAAAGGAAGAAAATACAACCAAATAAATTTATGGGTTTCAAAGTGGTGGAAAAGTGGTTGGATTTTAAATATCCAGGAATGCCTCTCAGTATTAAGCCATTTCCTAACCCATATTGAACTCCAATCCTATCCAAATTGGGGGAAAAGTTGGAACAATGGGGATCCATATGGTTAAACTGAGCAAGACGAATAATTCTAATTAAATTGGTTGTCTCAACACTTTCCCTATCCATTTATTTGCATTATTAGCCCCACTAGGCGCCATCCTTAAAATCTCACAAATCATAAGGAAAAATATTTGGAAGGGGGTAAATAAAAGACAATAAACAATAAATTTTCAAATATGCAATTTGTGTGCACTCCCAAAAGTCATGGTGGTCTAGGAATAAAAGATCCATCTCTAGTGAATCTTGTCATTGGTGCAAAATTAGCCTGGCGTCTCATCTCTTCAGAAGAAGAATGATGGAAATTTGTAATCATTCATAAATATTTAAATGGAAACGAGTTGATGTGTCTTGATTCTCCTCCTTTGCATTGAGGAGGCTCCTAAATTTGGAAGATAATCTCTTCATCAGCTTCTTTTATCTCAAAACATTTTAACTTGGGTTCCTAGGAATGGGCGATTAATAAACATTTGGAATTGCAATGTCATGGCTCAGTTGCCCCTAAGTGAATTGATGCCTCTTCTCCCACTTAAAGAATGGTTAGCGCACCACAATAATATGTATCTAGTTGATATATCACTTTGGGATGAATAGATGAGGTGCTTGGGTTGGGATTTGCATGAAGCCCTGAATTATCTCAACAAAGCCAAATGCCTTCTCCCAAGGATTTTTTTCGGGATGTGGCCCAAATCATCCAAAGTAAGAAAACTCTAGGGGATGGAAAGAGATGAAATACACAATCAAAGTAGGATGCCCCTCCAAATTCCCTCTATGCATATCAATTGAAGAAAACATTTCTAGCCTCTTTTTGGAATGCAGTTTTAAGAAGGAATTTTGGAATATGATGCTACAACCTTTAGCTAAAAGAGTAAATTGGTCAAATATAATTCAAAAGCTCTTTGAGTTATGCCATAAAAATATATTGGATCATTCCATAGAAAGGTCCTCCTTAAATAAATCTGGTTGTCCCTCCCCAAGTTCATTTGCTAGTGTTGGGTTGTGTCATATTCTTTCCATGACTAGCCCCAGTAGTTTAATCAGGGGGTTAGAGGTGGGGGGTGTGGGCGCCGGCAGCCCCCCTTGTACGGGGGTTCTGAGGGGAGCGGTAGCGCCCTGGGAAATTTTTTTTGGACCCTATATTAGGTGGCCGTACCTACCTATGGTTTTGTGCATGTTGGTTTTAGGCGCGATGTTTTTGGTCCATGGTATTGGATGCTTTGACATGTATATATATGTATTGTAACATTGAAAGGAGCATAATGAAAAATCAATCTGGTAGTCCCGGTTTTGGGATCTAGGGGAAATCTCTGTGTATATTTGGTTTATGTGTTATGCTCTCTCTATTGTTTATTTTCCTGTTTTTAGAATTCGTATGCAGGTAATTTTTGTACGGGGTTAAAACCTATAGCTAGAAGATATGGCTAGCTAGGAACAAAAGTATCTTTGAAAACATTAAACCTCAAATTCAAGAAGTAGCCCTGAGGGCTTTATCAAATTTGGTGGAATATTGGAAATCAAGAGATGCTCACATCAACCTTAGGGGAGATCTAGATAGAAATGAAGTGGAATGGTTGAACTTTGTACTCCAATATCCTTGCAAAACTCCACAATATTTTAAAATAAAACATGTTACTTATGAAAAATGGCACATTCAAGGTTCTATGGATTAAGCGGGAAAATGGATCCATTCCATAAATTGTCATGTCCTTTTCTTTAAGGTGGTTCAAAAACTAACCTAGGGGTGGCAGGAGCATAAGGGGTTATTCTTCACCCTAATGAAATTGCTTGGGGGCCTAGGAATGATATTGAATAATCAAGTGGTAGCATATGCCCTTCTCAAAGGCTTACATCTTACCAAGGAAATTTTTTTTTTTCAAAAATTTTAATTGTGGGAGACTCTAGAATTATAATACAAAGCCTACACAACAAGAAATTACCAAGCGATATAAAGAAAAAGTTATTATGTTAAAAGTATGAGGGATGCTAGATCATTTTTCTTTCTTTGAAGCACGCCACATTATGAGGCAATACAACAAGGAGGCCGACGCTGAGGTAGCCTATGGTTGTGCTTTGGGTATAGGGAAGGTAGTTGTGAAATAAGTTGACGGACTTAACCCAGTTCCATAATCAATATGAATATGTTATGAAAAAAATATTTCATAAAATATTAGTTAAATAAATAATAACAAAATATAATAATAAAAGTTTTGAGGGTTAGTTTAATTAGTCAAGGTCCTATTGCTAGAGCACCTTGTCATCAGGAGGTCACGGGTTCAATTCTTCCTTTGGGAAAAAAAAATATAATAATACAATAATTATTTATTCACAATTATTAGTTATGAAAGGTTAAAAGATCAAATGACATAACCATTCACCTTCGTGGCTAGTCAATGCCTATATAGGCAACCGTCACGAAAGCAATGTACCACAATTCATTCTATCAACTTATCAATATATATTATTCATTACACAATTGTGTGTCATACATTGTAAGTACAAACAAGCTACAATATTTGTTTGCTACAGTAGTTTCATATCCATTTGCCTCTTTGGACATTAACTGTTGCACAGTCTTTCCATTAAGCCTTAGGTCCAGAAATCATGGGAACATATTTCCAAGATTATAACCATATGACTAGACAAGAATTATTACTCAAAATGAGAGAAATACTCCTTGATGTGAAGTCACCGGTTCAATTCCCCGCTCTGATCAAGGTGATATATTGAACATGATGAAGATGTAGTCCTACAAAGCTTTATATATATATATATATATATATATATATATTGAAGGTATTGTTCATGTCTTCAAAACTAATAACTCATAAAAATCATATAAACAAATGGGAGATAAACCCAAACAAGTATTTTGGTGACTAACATAGAAGGGTTAAATTTTGGGAACCCTCGGGTGACAAAAAAGCCCACTCTTCCCCAAAAACATGGACCTTCCTTCAAAACATTATACTAATTAACAATATAGCTCACAATCGTCTGTCTGATTTGAATAGAACCACTAGTGCAAATCTAACGTAGGAGGCCAAAAACTAATAAATCAGTAGATTATTGCCTTAGATCTGTAGTATGAAAGGAGATGGGAAAATATCTCCTTTTTTACCTCCAATATTTTAACCTCATATAATTTCTCCATGAGATATACATTAGGAAAAGTATTCAACACAACTATAAAAGGTTTATTATTGATTGCATCCTTAAAAGAGTAGCTCTTGGACAAGGACGGTATATCCTTACGTCCTCTTCCTCCATGAAAACAAACAACCATGGATAACATTGAATCCTTATAAATATTGTATAAAAAAATCAAATGATGATCATCGAATTGCTTACTAACATATAGAAGGCATCATTGGACCACCGTAACTCCTTTGTTTTCTACAAATTTAACCCAATGGATGCAACAAGTTCCTCCCTTTTACAACCACAATAGGATTTGAAAGTTATCCACATGATCATTGTCACATATTCATTATTGTAACCATGAGTGAATACATCAACAAATCCACAACCTACAATTTGTTCAATCTAGAAGGCCTCATTTCATGTATGCATTTTGTCAAGCACTTACCATGCATCCTTAATACTTGGGCACTTAGTATACATGTTGAGCATATGGTTTCCCACAAACATATATTTCTTGAATCCCACATTCTTGCTCAAAACGAAGTCTTTGAAAAGGAAACAATCGGAATCCCTTCCTCCAATTTGTCCTTGTTCATGTTTCATGTGATTTTCTTCTAATTTGCAAGAAAATCCCCGCACAAGGTCTATAACAAAACTATGGGCATCCATGAACATTGAGTGTCAAAACCTCAATGTGACACACCATTACATAGTCTTTACAAAGCAAAACCTTGGTATATACTACTATTACAACACAATATTTGCAAAGAAAACCCTCAAAATCCTTTCAATTACAAGCTTGCAACTAAGAACATTGAGGATCAAACCCTTGATAACACATGCCATTGCAAAGTCTAAGAAAAGAAAAACTTCGTTATTGATCAATATTATAAAGTCTTTACAAATAAAACCCTCAAATGCCTTTCAATTATGGACTTGAGACTAATCAAACCCTTGAAGTCGAATGACATTGCATATTCATAGAAAAACAAACCTTGAAGTTGAATGCCATTGCAAATTCTTTACAAAACAAACCCTTGGCAATGAATGCCATTCAATTATTTGTAGATCAACCCCGAGATGTCTCTATTATATCTTCACTTATGAAAATTTCTTATGAGGATCCATATTAAAATATGAGATATTATATTGCATTTTATGACAATTGCAAAAGGTTGTGACAATTATATAATTTTATATCAACAAAATATATTATAATATAAGAGTTACCTTTCATGAAGACAATATAATGTTTCATTTTATGGCAATTACCAAGGGTTGTGGAAATGATATCATTTTATATGGATAAATATGTCACGATGGAAGAATTAAATGCCATATTATATCACTATCCATATGATCAACTAATTAAACTTTGATTATATGAAATATTTATTTATTTATTTATTATTTTGAGGAAAATCCAAGTAGACCCACTTGAAGGATCACATTCGGCCAACCAAAGTAATCATAGCCTAACCCTGGTGACATCGAGGAGAATTGAACCTGTGACCTCCCAATGGCGAGGTGCTTTAGCAATGGGACCTCGACCAATAGAGCTAACCCTTGGGGTTGTTGATATGAAAACATTTATTAATAAATGATATATAAATAATAATACTTAATGTAATTATAAGTCTTATGTTTTATCTAAAGAAACTGGAATAAAATCAATAATGTCATTATACATGAGCATGAATTTATAGAGGTGTTGTCGTACCACCACAGTCCCTCCCTTTTTTGTTTTTACAATTTTAGCTTAATGGATGTAACAACTCCCTCCCTCATACAACCATGCTAAAATTTGAAAGGTTTCCACATGATCATTGTTGGACAATTGGCATTGCCTGGATGGCCAGTGGCCTAGTGAAGGCATCTGCAAGTGTTTTGGCATTGATGTAAACCAGACTAGCTTGGATGTTTGTCAAAGTAGATATTGGCAGTGATGGTAGAGGAGGAATCCCATGGTTGTTCATGGCTCAGAGGGATTCCTATGATAACTGCAAGCTTTAAGTAGAGAATCATCATAGTAGCAGGCTTAGTAGAAAAGCCATAAAATGATGATTATAGTGGTGAGCCAGATTGAAGTCCATGGTAGCTGCAAGCTTCTTGTAGAAAATCATCACAGTAGCAGTCTTACTGAAGAAGCCATAAAATGATTATTACAGTGATGGACCAAATGGAAGTCCATGGTAGTTTCAGGCTTCATGCAAAGGATCACCTTGGTGGGTGTGATTCCAGTTGTTCGAAGAGTCAAGGAGCAGAATAATGTCAAAGAGATTAGATCCATCTTAGAGGTAGTAGATGTGCTCAAAGACTACATCGAACCCTCTCCATTGGAAAGTTATCTGGAATAACTTTCCAACAATATGTGGAAGTCCATAAATGGATTCCTAGTTCAAAAGTTATGGCCTGCTAAAGTTCAGGGATTTGAAGCCTTAGGCAGGAAGGAATATTATCATATCAGATATTGACGGTCCAAAATATTGGAGATCGCATATTGGAGGAACAAAGATATCATCGATCACAACATCAGAACTCCAAAGATATCGGTGATCACATATCGAAGGTCAGATATATCGACTGTTGCATTATCCATGCATCACATTATCGACGGTCGCAATGTCGGAGGTCCAATACATCGGAGCAGGCAACGTCGAAGCTCGGAGGAGATCAGAGCATTGACAATCAGAGGATCAAAACTTTTGAAAGTGCAAACCTTTAAAAAGTTGTGATATTCTTAAAATTTCTGATAACGTTAAAAATCATTGGGGAGCACCAATAAGGATTAACAAAGGATTTCATCGCAAAACCAAAGGTGAGCAAGCCATTTTTCTCTCTCCTCTAGCAGGACACATGGAAAAATATGATTGGCTTCGATAAGGACACATGGAAGCATGTGATTCGCTCTGATAAGGACACATGCCAGCATCTGATTGGCTCCGATAAGGTACAGTGGCAATTGATGTCACATGACGCGGCAGTACGACATGACACGTGGCAGGCAATTTAGGCGTTTTGAGGGGGCCTAATGGGTCATAACTAGGTGACATGTGTCACCTCTAAGGAGTTGCCACATGGCAGTGATGACATCATATCGGAAGTCGGTGATCTGAGGATTGAGGATATTGGAACTTTATAACAGTTGGTTATTGAAAAAGGCTTGATAAGGGGGCTCCAATGTGTTGGCACTTGGTATAGGAAACTAATAGAACCAAGGGCGTAGAGCAAGACTGTGGAGCATATTGGAGGTTGTAGATTTCAGAACTTTGCTTTAAATGAATTTTGGAGAAAGTTACGATATGTGAATATTTTGATGTTGTTAGCGCTTGGTCGTGGAACCTAGAAAACCAAGGGCGTAGAGCAATAACACGAGGAGAAAGGCCCTTTGCAGGATGCTAAAGGACTTAGCATCTAAGTGCTATACTGATGGTCACAGGCAGTGGTGCTATGGTGGAGATGCGATAAGGAGCTAAGAATAAAGGGCTAAAGGCCAATCATATTATTGTAATTTTGTAACATCTTCTTAATAGAGTTACGAGATGTTTGGGCTTTGATATTGCACTATGGTGTAAAAGCTCCGATATAGCAACATAGAGGAGTATTGAAGGTTGGATGTGTCAACAACTTAAGAGGAAATGAGCGTAGAGGAGTTGGTCGCTAGAATAAATGGCAATTGTCATAGAACTATGAGACAAGGCAACAAGGACAATGATCCACAAAGAAGCCATGTCGAAGTACTGTGAAACCATGAATAAGTATGGAGAGCCTCAGTGATGGGAGAGTTGCACACAGAGAGGACTGTGCCTAGTTGGTGTGAGCAGGTGGACTGAGAATTCATTCTCAGTATGGAGAAACAGTCAGGTGCCCATTCTCATGGTTAATGCAGTGGCAGAGACCAAGTCAGACACGACAACAGAATGGTAGAGCTATGTCGAGGTACACTCACGTAGTATGAATGCAGGACAGAGTGGCAACATCGATTGGGGAGAAGCAGATGAAAAAAACCAAGAGCTCAGATGAGAAATAGGGGGGAAGCAACATAGTGGCCAGAAAGCTAAGTGGAAAATATCTAAGTGTGTGCATTGTTGTGTAAGGCTGAGTGAGAGATTGTTCTGCAATGAGAGGCTAAGAGTGCCTATGCAGAGGTAAGATACCCCGAGAGCTATGTTGTTGTGTTAGAGGCGAAAGTTGCATGTGCGCTCTATGTTAGAGGCAGAAGTTGCCTTGTGCTCTGTGTTAAAGGCAGTAGTTGCATGTGCTGTGTGAGAAAGGTCGAAAGTGCTTGTGCTGCAAAAAATGCTGAAGGTGTATGTGCAAAGAAAGAAGGTTGAGAGTTGAGTGGTGTTGTGGAGAGAAAGAGGCCAAGATTTGAGCCTGTGTTGTGGAGAGAAAAACGCTGAGAGCTGAGTGAATTTTGATGAAGAGAAGCGAACATAGTTGCATGGAATGTGATGAGTGACTGTTGTTGAGAAGATCAGTGGGCTACTGTAGAGTGTGTAGAGTGAGCAAAGTAAGTAGAGAACAAATTTGATATCAGACAGAGTGGCTACCAAATTATAGAGAACATACAATTTCTATTTGACTATGGGTTGGTGCCTTCATACAGGAAGTCGGTGCTTGCATCTCTAATGGGTGCTTGAGAAGGCTTGGGGGTTGGTGCCTCCTGCAAGTTGGCTTGCAAAAAATCCAAGGAGTTGCAAGTTGGTGCTTGCAGCAAATCCGTGAGGTCGATGCCTCACATGGTGCTTCTGGTAAGCTCGACAAGTGCCTACAAAAAGAGGGAGTTGGTGCTTCCTGCTAGTCAGTGATAGAAAACAATCACAGGGATTTGGTGCTCACAAAACAGATCAATGTAATAGAGTAGGTGCTCTTATTTTACATCAATAAACAACAACCTTGGTGGTTTTTTTCCCGAAAGGGTTTCCATGTAAAAACCTTGTGTCTCATGTGTATGATACTCATGGTGTGTATGCTTGTATGTTAATTTCGTGTTGCTGCCATATTACATACTGTTGCTGATTATATGGATGAGTGCCAAGCATGAATAAGAATAATAAATAAGCACAAAAGTCTAAAACTAGCCTTAATACTGGTTCAACCCCCCTCTTAGTATTATCATTGTTTCCAACAAATCATTGCCACTTATGTTGTCACTGTAACCACGAGTGCATGCATCAACCCACAACCTACAATTTGTCCGAATTAGAAGGTGGCATTCCTTGTATGCATTTTTTGAAACACTTATCATGCATCCTCAGTACTTTAGCACTTCCCTCGCATATTGAGAAAATGGTTTCCCATAAAGAGACCTTGCTTGAATCCCACATGCTTTCCCAAATCAAAGTCTTTGCAAAGAAAACCAATCTCATTCACATTTTGTGTGATTTTCTTTTGGTCAATGAGAAAATCCATATGTAAGCTATACAACGTAACTACGGGCTTGTAACCATTCATACCCATCAACATTAAGTATCAAACCCTTAATGCCGCACAACACTGCATGGTCTTTGCAAAATAAAACCTTGGCATATATTGTTATTACAAAATATTTGCAAAGAAAACCCCCCGAAATCCTTTCAACTACAGGCTTGTGACCACGTGTAGCTATGGACACTAAGGATCAAAAACTCATTATCTTGTGCCATTACAAAGTCTTAGTAAAGAAAAACTTCGTTAATAATTTCTATTATAAAGTATTTGCAAAGAAAACCCTTGAAATCCTTTTGATTGTGTGCTTGTGACAATGGGAAACCATAAACACTAAGTATCAAACCCTCACCTTTGAATGTTATTGCATATTCTTTACAAATCAAACCCTAGTTCATGAATGTAATTGAAATTCTTTCCAAATCAATCCTAAGATATTCCTTCTCAATCTTCAGTAATGGAAAATCCTTCCGAACATCTATAATAAAAGAGGGGATATTATGTTGCATTTGATGGAAAATGCAAATGGTTGTGACAATTATATTGTTTATTGCAAATAAAACATACTATAATTGAATAATTAGATCTCATAAAGAAAATACCATGTTGCATTTTATGGTAGCTACCAAGGGTTGTGAGTGTGATATTATTATATATGGATAAATATGTCATAGTAGAAGAATGAAGTCTAACACTCTGGATGAATTGGTTGACTATAGGGGATGGGAAGGAACAAAGCCCTGGTTCATTATTTCACACTTAACTCAAGCTAGTGGATATTTGCAATAAATCCAAGTTAGATTTTAGGATGATGTTAGATGTGTAAATGGATGTGCATTATACGAAGGATCACATTCCTGGCTATGGGACATTGAAGACAAGTATTGAACATGGGACTTCAAAAGTATTTGTATTTGAAGTTGAAGAAGAGCTAGTAGGTGAGTATCTAATAAAAAAGGAAAATGCTCTACCCAACACCAATGGTTTAGTTAATTTTGTAATAGTGCCACCTTCGACCTCGAATATGGAAAAACCTAAGACACTTAGTAGCTTACATACTAATATACTCTAGCTAATGGAACCTAGAAGTATCCTTATGGAGGACAACATGAAGAGGGAAGGAGGCTTGTCTTCCAAATTAGACAAGGGACAAGGAAATGCAAATCCATAATGTAAGAAAAGGTGTATTGAATCTTACCCTGATCAAGTGAAAACAGTTATGGGTAAGGGTATATATATGTTTACGATAGTTGTGTGAAGATTTGTGAGTAAATTGGTTAATGATTAAACCTTAAGGGGTTGGATGGAAGGGTATTAGGTGTTGTTTCTTCATTATATACTCACCTTTCATGCTATAGTGTGTAGATGGTTATTTATCATTTTGAAAACCAAAGAAGATGTTTTACTAGTGACAAGTAAAGATTGGTAGTGAGGACGTTTGAGGCTATGTCTAAAACAATGCATTATGGGATCCAATCCACAAAGAGAGCCATATTTTGTATAGAAGGTGTGGATCATGTTACTTGTCAAATTTTCTAATGGGCATGATGATTATTGTCCTATGTTTATCTTAATTAGATAAATCCTATATGAACTTATTTAATCACATAATTGAATATTTATGAACATGCAACAATAATACATATGGTTGGAAAAATGAATATCGGAAGCAATAAATGAATCACACATGCATAATTATTTCCCCTTTCAAATCAACTTATCATTCCAATGATCAAAGCTTACAAGGCACCTCCACCATCTATTGTAACTTAGAAATTGTATGGTAAGCAAAACACTACATAATAGAAAAGTATAATATGCTAAAATAAAAGTATGGCTCTACACAAGAAAGAAGGTTACAACCATTGTTGCATAATTGTACGATGTTATTATTGTATGGATTCCCTCTTGCTATTTGCTATAGTGGGTCTATACTTTCTCTTCTCAAATGCACTCTCCTTCTTCTTTTGGTCTACAACTCTCTAAGTGTTCCCATATGCATTGTAACTTCTCCCATATTGTCCTATTTATGTTTCAAGAGAGATAACTAATATTCTCGATCCTAGCAACTAATTCATCATATCTTAGCAAATCATCTCCTTAATCCTAGCAACCACCTTATATCACCAATGAGGTATGTGGCTACGATTAGAAAAATTCTAACACTAATATTCTAAAATTATTCATTTAGATTTATAAGACTAGGAGAACATGGGAACTTTGACTTTCATTTTTATTTGTTTAAGTGAAATTACAATATGGTATTATTTTCGACTTTTGCAAAATGGTAACTAATAGTGGTCTCGAACTACTACTCACACATTCACACCTAAATTGTGCAAGAAGATCTTGCTCAAGCTATGTTTATCAACACTCCCTATTAGGAAGGAAATAATTATCTACCAATCCAAGTCTATATTTGAATGCTTCAAACTTCCATTTTGCTAAGGGTTTGGTCAGAATATTAGGTAATTGTTGATCGATGGAAATATATTGTAGATTCACGGATCCTTTCTAAATCTTGTCTCGATTGAAGTGATATATAATTTCTATGTGCTTGGACCTATCATGAAACAATGTATTTTTAAAGAGTTTGATACAACTATGATTATCACAATAAATCATCCTGAGATCCAACTCTTAATCAAATAAACCTGCAATCAACTTGTGAAGCCAAATGCCCCACAACTTGATATATTAGTTGGAATATACTCTACCTACACTGAGCTAAGTTCCATGGAAGTTTACTTCGTATTGAACTAGGATATTACTGATGATCATAGTATAATGTAACACGTGAGGGCTTTTCCTCTCTGTTGTGTTTCTTGCACAATTTAAGTCTATATACCCCTACAACTTCACTTCACCATCTCCAAGATATCTCAGTGTTGGGTACATGTTAGATTATTTGCCTAACTAGTCTCATAAATGATTCATATACGTCTAGTACAATGGTTGTGGGGGGGGTGGGGTCACAAGGGGGTGACTACCCCCAAAAAATATTGGGTGGTTGTTCACATCCATTTTTAGCAGTTTTCAACACATAATTTTCACTTTTAGTGGTTTTTGTCACACATGATGGTTCAACCCGAGATTTTCTAATTCGAGTTAAGGAATTAAGGTTGTAATCTAATCTAGGCTAACAGATTAGGGCTTTTGGATGCCACAAGACCATATATTGTATTGTAAACAATGAAGTTCATTGGTGATAAAAACTAGAAGTATGGCTCTAAAGAATTTGTCGGTTTTTGCGATTTGGTTTTCTAGGGTAAATCTTTGTTTAATATGTGATTATCGTTATTTTACATTCATGTTGATCAATAATCTGTGTATGCATTGCATTATCGTAGAAGGTCTAAAACTTACATTTGGTATGAGAGCAGTTACCGAATCCTGGGGATGTTATTATGGCTAAGGGTAGTTATTGTGGGCATGTGATAAACCTTGTTGCAGTGGGATCTCTATAATAGTGATTCTTATGCTATAAAAATTGCGGATCCGGGGAGTGCACCTACTTGAAAATCAATAGAAGATTGGAAAATTTTGTATTAAAATATAAAGAGCATAATCTAGTTGTGTCTCTTAAATTCAGTGTTACTTAATGTTTTAGGTGAAGCCACAACCAGGGCATTATGGAATAAGTTAGGGCCTTTACATCAATCTATGTCCCTAGTAAACAAACTTTTCCTATGGAAGAAGTTATACAATATTAGGATGAATGATGGTGACTCAGTGATGGAGCATTTGAATGCCTTCAATACTGTTGTTCCTTAAGAAACCAATTTCCTGGCTGTGGGGAAATTGTGCTTAAGACATTAATAAATATTATTTACTGTCACTTATTGTTTGTTGTGTTCTCAAATGAAGGACTTGGAAAACTTGGTCTTTAACTCTTAATACATGTATGACCAGAACATCTCAGAATGCCATTTGTTGCTAGATATAAATGATGAATGAAGAAAGTTTGAAGGAGAAGTTAAAGATAATATGTTGATCTTTCATAGAAACTACTATCTGTAACTTAGAGGAACTATGATAATGAGAACTGAATCATAGACAATATGCTGGTCTTTCACAGAAACTATTATCTATAACTTAGAAAGGAAATGAGGACTTCAAGTATAGGAGCGCTCTTTTAAGGAATTTTAACTTTATCTACATAAGCAAATAAAGACCTGCAGCTTCATTACTATACTTGAAAAGAAGAAAACATAGCATGACACATGACATAGAAGCTTACAAAATTATATGCAACAACTCATGGAAACTTCTGATTCTTTCATTAATCAACGATGATATTAGGAATACAGTGGCCTAGTCTCTGAGTTCTCCAAAATTCAAACAACCAACCCTTTCTCTGTAAATTTTACTCTTCTTATACATTATGAAACAGTTGCTGATCCCTGAAACTGTCAAAATACTAAAATTGTTTCTCTAACTATCTGAATTAAAATCTATTACAAGATTTTACAGAGGGTAAAAGACACCTCAAAGAACATGAAATAACAGGAACATAACTGAATTTGGAAGAGGATGATAATTGCTGGCTTGCTCTGTTAATTGGCTCTTGAGTTTCTTCTGTAGATGCTTTAATAATGCTTAATCCACTTAAACCATAATTAACTGCATTAAACTTTGACTTGTGTGAAGACTGGGGCTTGCATATATATCAGGTGCGCTTATATTGGCCAAAACATAAAGAAAACATGCCCATCTGCCTTGTCTTTGGACTCGGATTTAACATTGATTTTTCCCCTTTACCAAGCAAAATTAATGCAAAGCGGAACTGAAAAAGTATTAACTTTTCTTCATAAATCCATCGGATCCGCCTTTTCAATGCTCCATTGACTTCCCATCGCAAATCACAATCGACCCTTTTCAACATTGCATTAATGTAATGTTGGACTTATGCATAATTCCTTCATATCTGCACTTTTCTATTAATAATGAAAATATACCATAAATCATGCTTTTTCCGCTTCTAACGCGGGCTTTGCACAACTATCAAGGCATACCCTTTCGCCAATATATCCCCACCATAGATATGCGCTTTTTAGATCAGACGATCTGCAAAGGTTTTAGGTGGGACATAAGCCTAGAGAATACCCGCCCGAAATGGGCGGTTTCCTCTCTCCACCCGACTGCTACGTGTTGAATGCTGAGTGGGATTGGGTGAGTTCCAATAAAAACCATTTACCGTTTTTGTTCCACCCGAAAACTTGCCTTATAACTTGAAATCTGCCTTTTAATACGCTTTGCGGACCCGCCGGGGCTTTTAATTATAATATATATATGCTTTGGGTCCAGCCTTTCTATTATAATGTTTATAATAGAAATACATATAAAGTTGCATAAACAAAGTATATATGAAGGGCTTATGATATAGCGGACCCGCAAGAATTATAAAAAGCAATGTAGAGTTTTTCGGGTCCGTCATCGCAATCGCAATCGACGCTTTCAACTGGTGCTTGAACTCAAACCTTGTGATATTGCGGACCCACAGAAGTTATTAAACACATTATATATAATTTCAGGTCCAGCCCACCCATATCGCAATCGGTATAGCCACACACACACACACACACACATATATATTAAGAGTTATGCGATATCGCAAACCCGCCGAGCTTATAAATCATAATATATATATTTCGGGTCCAGCCCATGATCACAAATCGCAATCGGCGATGTCCAATGTTCATAGTTTTGCGGTGCAGCGGACCCGACGCACTTTATAAAGCATAGTATATATATTTCAGGTCCGGGACTTTAACTTTAACACTTGTTTCCTTTGTAAATCTGATATATTTCCTTACTTGTTTCTCGTTTCGAAATGTACTTATATATACATATCGGTTCTAGCTCCATATAACCCTTTATATCCGATTCTTTTACATTTCTTCCTTTAGTAATGCCGATATATAATAAACACAATATTTCATTTCTTTTAGACTTTCAGGAAAGGTAAAGAATATAAAGGAGTTTTATTGAGTTTGAACTCTCGAGAGTGATAAAACTAATAAATAAACCTCAAGCACAATATAAGCTACAACAAATACCATGGTAAGTAAGTTAATATCTATTGATATTAAGATTTTTGATGAAGATAAGTGTATCAATGTATTATGCTCTTTACTAGACTTATGGGAAAGTTTAATTTTAACCATAGGTAGTAATGTAACGACTTTGAGTTTTGATGATGTCATCTCATCCCTATTGACAGAGGAGATGAGGTGGAAAGACATGCAAAGTTAGAGTACTTATGCCTTATCTATAGGAAGACATTCATTGTATAGAAATAAGATAAGTTCTCGAGTGGGAGACCTAAATCTAGAGATAGAACTAAATATCTAGGAAAAATTGTAGAGCTTATGGAAATGTGGAAAAGAAGGGCATTTTCGATAAGAATTGTAAATCCAAAGGTGTAGACAGAGGGAAGGGAGTTGATGATGTTCCCTCTAAAGAAGAGAAGACCTCAGAGAAAGGATGGGATGTGTGCTTGACTTCTTCAAGCGCACATGCAGATCATGACATATGGTTGATTGAGTTGGGTGCCTTGATTCATATGAATCCTATTACAGGTCATTTTTTCACATTCAAAAAAATGACCATGAACCCAGATCTATCATCTTCCATTGCCACTTTGCCATCATCCCCTACAAAGGCAAAGGAATTCCGTTTCTAGAAGTTACAAGAATCTTGGATTAGACTGGCTAAAAACCCTAATTTTGTGGGTCATCGCACTTGCCTTTAATACATACTGCACTAACACAGGTTGCGCACATAGAAACTACGCTAGCTAGCATAGGTTTCTTTCCCAAAAAGTGCAATGATAGTTGGAAATGAGTAAAAAAAAATATATGTTTCTCTCTCTAGGAGCTTCATAAGTGGTTTTAACCATTTACTATTGGATTAGATCTCGAACTCCTAATATTGAGGTCTTATCTCTTATCTCCTAGAACTTACCTCCCCCTTATGTGGATCTAAGCTTTAAAATGGTAAATCCAAAACCACCATATTTACCCTATAAATTCATTGCATTCCATAGAGTCTAGGTTGGCTTTTGGAGATTTTGAATTATGCCCTTATGTTGCTCATTTGTGTCTAGAGGTCCATAATCCATCCATGTGCTTGAGGTGTGATTGAAGGCTTACTATTGTGGCAAAGGAAGGACAAGATAGCTGGGAGAGATTCACAAGGCCAAGGCCTACAAGGGTTGTAATATTTTCCTGCTTTATTAATACAAAAATGCATTGTTTCTCCTATACTTATGTCTTATTTATGCATATGTAGAACATGAATCCTTGGCTTCTTGTTTAGAGTTTTTTGTATATGTTATTTGTATGTTTTGGTTCTCTTTCTTGTTTTGGATGATTTGCAGGTTCCACTTATAGAAATTGGAGTTGGAGCTAAAGCTAACAAGCCAGGAGAAGGAGGAAGCTTCCATCGGATTCCAAGTAGTTCATCCTTACATATTTCAAACATCTCTAAGGAAATCATTGCAATTTTGTCTTGGTTGTTTCTAGATTAATCCACTAGGTCTAGGGATATTACTTATGTTCGTAGAAGGAATTATCCACAAAACACTCCCTACAGGGAGTGGCTTTGTGAATATGAAAGGTTTGATGGAGGTGACATTTCCTTGGAGTTAATTTAACAACTAGGAGGAAAATTCAAATTCATTCTCAAGGATGCAAGGGTTATAACACTCCTTGGTGTTCTACACATTCCAAGGTTGCCTAAAAACTTGATGTCAAGAAACAAGATGAGTGATGCAAGTGTAACTATTATGTTTGAAAAGGAAACCTACAGGATGGTTCGAGAAGCAATGATATTTCTAAGGGGAGTTCATAATAGAAATTTGTGTGAGTTGTTAGGAAGTAGTGTTAGTGATGGGTGTAACAATTCCATTTTTCCTTAGGGTAGAGATGAAGAAGTCAAAATCCCTATTGTCAGTAGAGAAAAGAAGATGTTGTGGCATCAAACACCAGGACATATCGAAGAGAAGGGATTTGAAGTACTACAGTAAAGGTATGTATAATTACATTGTAGGTCTTAATTCATGTGAACACAGTATTCATGGTAAATATAATTAGGTAAGATTTTGAGCAAGTGTTGTAAAGGTTATGAGAGTTTTAGAGTTGGTACATGATGAAATGTTTCGGCCTGTTTCTATTCCATCAATAGGAAAATCTGCATATTTTGTCTCATCCATAGATGACTTCTTAAGAAACACATGTATTTATTTCCTCCAAAATAAATTTGATCTTTGGAAATTTTAAAGAATTCAAGGCTTTTATGTAGAACCAAATAGAGAAGAAAATCAAGGTGTTGAGAACAGATCATGGTGGGGAATTTTGTGGGAATAAGTTTGAGAAATTTTGTAAGTAGTATTATATAACAATGTATAAGACTACACCACACATACCTCAATATAATGGGATTGTTGAAATCATGAACACGACATTGATGAAAAAGGCAAGGAGCACGCTCAGTGGTGCTAGGTTAGGACATCAATTATAAGTAGATGCAATGGGTAGTATGTGTTAGTTGGTAAGTATATCACCCTCATCATCATTGGTTGATAAGACTCCGCACAAGGTATGGGTTGGTAAGAAAGCTTCTCTTAAGCATCTCAGGTTTTTGGTTGTGATGGTTATGTACACACTCCAAAGGAAAATATGAGTAAGCTAGACAACACAGTTGAAAAGTGCATTTTATTGGTTATAAAGATGGTTTAAAAGGTTATAAGCTTTGGAATCCATAAACTAGGAAGGTTGTTTATAGTGGAGATGTTGTCTTTATAGAGGTCAAAGATGAAGTCCATCAAGGGAAACATAAGCAAAGTTAGTGGAGTTTGAGTTGTGGGATGAAGAATATAATATAACATAGCAACATGATTTAGAAGAAGAAAAACCACATACTCATGTGTTGAGGAGATCAGTGTGGGCAAGAAGGGAACCAAAAAGGTATACTCCACCTAGTTTGAATTCAAGTTTTTCTTTGTCTATTACTCATGATGATCCTAGAATTGTTAGGGAGGTAATGAATTCAGAGGATGGTAAACTCTATAAAAAGGCCATGGACGAGGAAATGGTATCCTTAGACAAGAATGAGGCTTGGGATCTAGTCTGTTGCTAGCAGGAAGAAATCTCATTGGTAGTAAATGTGTATTTAAGAAGAAGTTGAATGTTGAAGGTAACGTGGAGAGATACTAAGCTCAATTAAAAGAAAAAGGTTATTACCAAGTAGAGGGATTCGACTTCGGTGAAATTTGTTCTCTTGTTGCTAAGTTAGTTTCTACTAGAATTCGTTTATCTGTTGACACTGTTGTTGATCTTGAAATAGAACAAATGGATGTGAAGACAACATTCTACATGGGGATTTGGAAGAAGAAATCTACATGAAAAAACCAATTTTTTTTACAATGAAACAAAAGAAAGAGTTGGTTTTCAATTGAAAAATTTGTTCGATGCATTAAAGCAATCTCCAAGGACATGGTATCAAACTTTTGATACTTATTTATTGGGACTTGGTTTCACAAATATCAAAGTTGATCATTATATGTATTTCAAGTTTGTAGGTGATCATTTATTTATGTGGTATTGCATGTGGATGATATGTTGTTGACTGGAAACAACATGTAAATCAACAAGGAAGTGAAAACTTAGTTGTCCTCTAAATTTAACACGAAATATCTTGGTGCTACAAATTTTATTTTGCACATCAAAATTAAAAGAGATCAAGCAAACAAGAAACTCTAGTTGGATTAGAGGAAGTATGTTGAGACAATATTACAAAGGTTTAATACGTAGGAATGTAGATCGATCATGGTCCCTATTCCTATAGGTGTAAATCTATCTATGGACTAGTGTCCCAAGACACAAAAAAGGAAGAAGACATGTTTCATGTTCCATCTACTAGTGTTGTTGGAAATTTAATGTATGCAATGGTCTATACTAGGTTGTACATTGCACATCTAGTGAGAGTTTTGAGCAGGTACATATTAAAATGAGGGAAGGGGCATTTGATGGTTGTAAAGAGGGTTTTCAAGTATTTGCATGGTACTACATATTATGGAAATTTATACCAAGTAAGACTTGGAGAAGCCATAGTGTTGGAGTTATATGGCTCTATTGACATGGGCTAGGCTATAGATCTAGCTCATAGAGAATCTACGAGTGGTTATGTGTTTAACCTCTTTGGAAGAATAATCAGTTGGATGAGCAAGAGACATTTTGTAGTGGCACCCTTAATTATTTAAGTTGAATATGTGCTAGCCACTCATACAAGTAAGGAAGTTGTATGGTTACAAAGATTGTGTTCAGGTATTGGGTTTGTACAGGTGCTATACTATGTAACAACCCCCCCCATTTATACGGACTAATAGTTAATATTTGACTTATAAATGGGGACCCTTTTAAATTTTTAGCCTTTGAAAATAAATGCTAACTCTACAAATTGCCTTAAAACCTTTAAAATACAACCCATACTTAGAACTTTTATTGCAAATCGCATTTCACAATTTTCCACTAAAGAAAATCCCGAAATGCGATATGCGATAAAGCCCCCGTTGCGATTTTTTGATCACAACACTTTAAGAACATGCGATCGCACTTCGCAAGTCGCAAATTAATAAAGCATGCCATTGTGTCACCCCTTAAAAAATTGCGAAATGCGATATTGAAATTTTCGCAATCACATTTTGCACTATCTCCAAGTGATGCTATATTGCAACGTTCAAAATTTGCGATGCGGCAAATAAGGCGTGAAGCGTGGGAAGTTACTGAGTTTTAATGAAATATTAAGTGGTTTGATAGAGTAATTAATGTTTAGCAGCTTGAGGAGAGGAATTGATGTTTTCAAGTTATGGCTAGTTAACGCAGAAAATCGCATTCAAAATCTTCCCATGATTCAAAGTCATTTCAAAGAGCTCTCAGCCTTAGTTACCCTCTATTGTGTGCGCTGATATATCTCTCTTTCGTTTCTGGCAAGCTTCAAAAGAGATGTCATTATGGAAGGTAATGCAAAAGTAGAAGCAACAAAGCATTTCAGAGTCTGTGGTTTCAGAAATGTCGCCCATATTAGCTGATATATTTTGCAGTACCGATGGAGGAGCAACGACATGGGAAGTCATCTACAACAGAATTAAAAATTAGCGACCTAAAATTACTATCACCAAGGCAACAACATACTCAATAAAACCCTCAGGAGTTCAATTCAAAGATGTTGCTTGCTCTTTTCTTCACAGAATAGGAGCAAGAGCCAAGATACTCCCATACACATATATGATTAGATGGGTGGTGGAAAATCTCAGTATTGAAGACAGACAATTCAAGAACTCCAAGATGGAGTTGATGGGATCATTCAAAGCTGAAGATTTGAAACAAATGTATCATCTTCCTGACCCTGAGGATATATATGACAAATCATTCCTGGCCAAGTTTGCAAAGTAGAATGAAGAACCCTTCAAGATGATTCAGGGCTGGAGAGTCCTAGAGAACAAGTTCAAATATGATAAGATGGGTATGTACCCCATAACATCTTTAGCAAATCCCCATAACTATGCAACTTCTATGTTATGTAGATTATATGGATTGCCTAATAATACCAAGTTCTCTATTGAATGGGTCCCTTTAATCGATGCTTGTGTCAATTCCCATATAATGAATTGAGCCACTATCCTATCTGATAACCTAGCTACTGTTATTTTCGAATGTCGTCAAAATAGATCCACCTCCACAGAGAACCTTCCTCCATTTTATTTGAGTGCCTATATCATGAATGCCATCTGTTTCTGTACTAAGTTTCCAATCATGGGTTGGAAATGGACTTTGCAAGACCCCTACCCCATCCATCTCAGTCAAAAACAGATGTGGGAATCCCATTTTATACCCCATTTTTATAAGATATGCCATGGTGTTATTCTACCATTACATCTACTGATTTTTGATAAGAAAGCCCCCAAATTTTCTAAGGAAGCCACTACATACCTTCTAGTAGTAGGCAAGTATTTTTTTGAACAATGGTTCACATATATTAGAGCTTATGGCAGTACAACAGACTTGCATGTACTCCCTTTGCATGTCTCTGAAAAACTATTAGCCAGAGAAATAGCTCATCAAACTGCTGGGAAGGGCTTGACCAAGACCTTGAAAGATATCAAAAAATCATTATGGCCACCCTTTCCCATCTAGTGTGGTTATTTTTCATTGAAAAACTTCAACCATGCAAACAAAGAATTACTAAACTTAGAGAGCCTTAGGCTCCATACTCTGCCAAAAAGGCAATTTGACCCAGAAAAAGTAGCACAAAATGTTACTACAACACTAAAGGTCAAACCTTATGTCCACGAATCTCATGAATTCGAAGATCTTTTAAAATCAACTGAATCATTCGAACAAGCATTTGATTGGGTGAAGATGAATTTGAATCCTGATGACTTTTAAAGGTTTCAGGAATTTAAAAATCAGAGGCTCGAAACAATCCCATTGCATTTGTTAAGAGATGATGACAAACCTACGCCCAGTGTAACTATTAACAACGAAGGACCAAATTCTCGTATAGAATCTCAGGTGAATACAACCCATGATACAGGGAAGACACGAGAAACAGAGACTACAACGGAATCCAAAAGAAGGTCAATTGAAAAACAGGTCATAAATGACCTAACTAAGGATATCAGTCCCAAAGGCAAAAGCGTCGATTTGGAGCAGGAATGGGACCAGTTTAATAAAAATGTCCAAGATACTCCCAAGACAACAGATGTCCCAAAAACCACAAAATATCATACTCCACAACAAACTCAATTTTTTTTAGAGTTGGATCCAATGAATGAGTAGAATACATAAATCATTCCTACATTTCCGACATATGAAATAATTCTAAAGGTCATAGAAATACCTCCTTTAGATGTATTCTACAGCCCACTACATTAGGCTGTAGTAAGAAGACAAAGGAAAAGAAGGAGAGAAGAAACACCTGAAATCCCACTTGGAAATGAACCAATGGATATATTCTGGAGGGATATCCCTTCAAATCCAGCTGAAAATTTAACCAGATTGTTGCAATTTACAGGGGCGTATGCTACTGCCACCATGGATAAAGCCACAAAGGTATCTATTTTTTTAAGGGAAAGGGAAGAAAGGATAGCGAAACTCGAGCAACAACTGGAAATTGAGAAAGCAAATGTGAACAAGCAAGTCGTTGAACAAATAGTCCATTTGCAGCAGAGTATGGAAGTATTAAAGATAAGCCATGAAGCAAACATCTCTACAAAGAACATGCAAATCCAAGAGTTGCAAGATGCCATGGAAAAATATGAAGATGTACCTACTGTTGATGAATTCATCAAAGAGTGATTGGAGCTAAACTTCATTCTGTCAAAACAACAAGATTTATTCTACTAGAGAATGATATCACACCTTATCTGATTACCATTGACCAATTAACAGATAAGGCAATTGATTAGAGAACCGAGTTTAATGATTTAAATACTAAGATCTTTGACTTCATTGAATGGCAAGAATCTAAAGAAGGAAGAAGCGCTAATCTGCCAGAAATAGAAGAAACACATAAAGACATATTGTTCACTGATTGGGATGCGCGGATCAAGCCGGTAGAATTCGCAGTAGCAAGAGAAGCAGGGGTGGAAAAAAATATTATAAAAGTAGTCAATCACACTTTGCACACCACCAACTTGATAAAAGAAGGTAACCCAAAGTCACTGCCAGATTTGAATCACTTGGATAAAATCTAGAAGGCAAAGGTGAAAATACAAAGGGAGGCGATCACAAAATTATCAAAGACTGTCTGGGAGGCATATTGGAAATTCCTCGTCAAACCTCGCAGCCAAATTATGACGTTGAATTATTCACTCAATTGAACACAAAGGATGATGCCACCTCTTACAGATGCCATCTTCGCAGGACAGGTCAGAACGCAATTCAGGGCACCTCCTCAAGTGAAACCAATGGCCGATATATGCAACCTAAAGGAAAAGCTGACAGACAACAAGACATCTTTATAACCTCTGGTCATCAAATCACTTTTATTTTTAGAGTTAGTTGCTAGTTAAGAGGAAGGTTGTTTGAAAAGTCCTCAGATATTTTGTATAATCTATTTTTGAACTTTAGTTAGATAATATTTATACCCTTCTCATGCATTTAGAGAAGGGTCCAAAATTTTATCAAAAACATTTGCAAAGAATGAACTTCTGTAAGTTTGTGAATGCCTTGATGAAATTATGGAACATGGTCATTACTTTTGAACATCAAACTACTTTCCTTTGTTGAAGCACTAGCGTATGCTTGGAGGATAATTTGATTTGAAGAAAGGAGCTGATCTATGTCACTAGTCAGATGAGCAGAACCTCACACATATGGTACTTTTATCTTGTATGATTAGTTATGTTTTGTTAAATTAGTGATAAAATTTCGTTTTCATGAATTATATATGGAGCATGTTCTTTGTGTTATGTGTTAATTACACTACTGTATGATTCCTAGCTGAAAGTATTTATTTTCATATATGATCATTAAATATATGTGATATAGTTTATACATTTCTTTGACTAACTATTTAGTCAAAGAAATTATTTTTACATGTTATCATCTCTGTTTAGTACGTGAATGATATTTATTATCACATACCAAACATATATCTTTTTAGTTGCATATTGCACATAATACCCCAGGTTTATATTAGATTAAGTTAACTAGAGATTTGCATGTTAGAATAGGTCATTTAGTTATCATTATTCTTATTGCAATCGCTTGGAAAACACCCATTCTCATTTTCAAACCTGTTCTGGGAAACTGGTCCCATCATCCCCAGTCGGAGCCACCACATCAAACGGAAAATGAGTTGTCTTCAAGGTTCAGACCGGGTGGTTATCCCCCATGTTGGAGCAGCAGAATTCTGAGGCTTCAACATTTTGGCGCTAGAAGGAAGACCATCTGACTTTGAATGGCATATAAATCTAAAGATCAATTGAAAAACGTTCATAAGAGTCAAAACCCCTCCACAACTTCTACTTTTTCTAGATATCGTTCAAAATCTCTAGATCAAAAATATGAAGTTGTAGAAACATCTCCCTCGTCTCCTGAAGTATCAAGACAACCACCTTCTTCAGATTACACTCTTGAGTCTCCCAAAGTTCACTCCTTAATAGAAAAATTGGAACAGATATCCATTTCTGCTGAGAAAATTTAAAAGACCTAAGCTTCTGAAGAAAGTGTCACTTCCCTATTACGAGATAATGGTGTATTAAATCGACTACAAAGTGAAAAGCTTGGAGTAACTGCTTTTCAGTTTCCCATTCATTCACGACGTAAGAAATTTAACACATCAAAATCTGAATCAGATACCAACAAGATCACATCACCTTTCCATCCATTTACTTCCCCATTCACTTCTACTCAATCCGCCTCTTCTCAACAATCCATTTTTTTTACTCAGACAATTAGTGTTGCTACCAGTAGTACTAGTCTAGTAGTAAGTTCTTCACCATCACCATCTACTTCTGGATCTGCTTCCTCATCTTCGCAACCTTCAACATAAGTTATGGCCAATCAACCTGCTCAACCTTGGGAAAACCCTGGTGTTGTACTGGTTGCTAATCCAAATGCTCTCCCAGCAAACCCAGAAAAATGGTTACCTAAGTATAATCCCGATGATGGTCTTCCTCCTGAAGAACATCTAAATAAATTTATCTTGGCCATGAATCTTAATGGAGTTGCACATGAAGATGTTGTTATCAAATTGTTTCCTTATACTTTCCAGGGATATGTAGGATCTTGGTATTTTTCCCTTCCAGTAGGATGAATAATAAATTGGGACACTTTTGAAGAAATATTTCTCGCAAAATTTGGTGATGATAGAACCATGGCATCTTTAATCAATGATCTTTCCAACCTAAAAGCAAGTTCAGACAAAAGGATCAAAGAATTCAACTCTAGGTTTAACAAGTTGCTAAACAAAATCCCAGCTGCCTCTAGACCTGTAGTAGATGTGCAAATTGAATGGTACATATAATCCCTTCCCTCTAATATCACAATTTATGTAGATAGAGCTAATAAGGTTAGCCTCGTAGAAAACATGAAAGAAGCATTGTCTATAGAAAGAAGAATTATTGCCTTCGAAAAGAGATTGTAGATTGAAGAAAGGAAATCAAAGAAAGTGACATTCAAGGAAGATTCAAAAAAGAAAGCTCCAAAGGACCCTTTCGACCTTGAAGGCCTTCAAAAGGTGTTAAAGACCATGTCAAATGAAATGGTCGAAATCAAGAAACAAGTTGCAGAATCATCTACTCCCAAGAAAGATTTTCGCCCATTCAAGAGAAATCCTTCTTCTACATCCCAACCACCAAATACTATTTCAAATGTTGAATCCGATCAAGAACCGGAAGAAGACTCAACAACTGAAGAAGAAGCAGAAACTAAAGAAGAAGTTGAGTTAAATGGAATGTGGGACTTCATTCTTCCAACTGAAGAGGAAGCACAAGCTATGCCAGTAACTACAAGAAGTAAAAACTCTACTGATACGTCTACAACAAATCAAAAACAGAAAGTTGCTACTCCTGTAAAGGAGAAGACAGTAAGTAAGAAATCTAAGACTACTCAAACTGATTCTATTCCATTAGATCCTCCAACTGCTTCCAAAACTTTAGTAATCTCGGATACAGTGGAATATAATATAGTCAAAGATATGAAAAAGATGAGAGAAAATATTTCATTGCATGAATTGACTAAACTCAAACAACAATAGAAAATCTTACTTAGAGAATTAAAAGCAATTCTTGTGGCTCCTTTACCATCCGCTATAGTTACCCAAGCTGCTAAAGATATGGGAAAACCTCCGTCTTCTTCAAACAAAGTAAATCCCATAAACCTAGTTTTGATAAGTGATAGATCTATTTCTCATACTCCTCCATTTCGTCTTACCTATGAGATTTTCAACAAAAACGTTCATAATTTCCTTGTCGATTCAGGAGCCTCTTCAAAAATCATGCCAAGAACTATGTGCACCAAATTAAATATTACACCTCAAAAATATGTTGTACACATAGTTCAACTAGACAAGACAAAAGTAGAGGTACTTGGAGAAATGGTATCAGTTTTAATCAGGCTTTCCTCTAATCCAAAAGTTTCACAGATAATCGATATTCTAGTAGTTGATATCCCTGAATTTTATGGTTTAATTGGGATTGGTTCGAAAAGTTACACGAATACTTTGCAACTGATTGGTCTCATATGTGGTTACCATACAATGGTAAGCCTAACCAAATTAGAGTAGACCGTGAGAAATTCATGAAGTACACAGTCACTGATCTCGAGGGAAGCAATGAACATGTAGCTTTCACCAATAATATCATTGGAAATTACTCAGTTGAGTCATTCTTGGGATCCTTTAATGCACAAATATCTCCCTTTCCGGATAATGCTATAGTATCTCAGATAGAAAATTTTTCGCAAACAGATGCTTCCAAGTGTATAGATGTAGTTGATAAACTTGTAGATAATTCATTATTCTGGACTCTTTATTTTGATGGTTCCAAGTCTGAAGATGGTGCAGGTGCTGGATGTATCTTAATCAGCCCGCAAGGAGAGAAAACCATGTTAGCCTGCAGGCTTGAATTTCAATGCACTAATAATACTGCAGAATATGAAGCATTGATTCAAGGGTTGTACAAAGCCATTGGCCTTGATGTCAAGTATTTGCAAGTATATGGAGACTCTGAAATAGTCATTAAACAGGTAAGAAACACAATCCATTATGTGTCTGGGCATCTCAAACATTATCAATCCCTAGCCTAGAATCTTACTTCTCACTTCACTGCTTTTAACATTTCTTCAGTCCATAGATTACAAAATGCAAGTGCTTACTTACTGCCAATGTAGCATCTAAGATTATACCTTCAGAGGAATTTAGTCCAGATAGATTTTCTATAGAGTTAATTTTTAGACCATCCATCCCTGATAATGTAACAAATTGGAGAGTGTTTAATAATGATGCTGATATAATCGATTTCCTTACATCAGAAGGATCTTATGAGGAACAAATCATAGATGAACATGAACATGACTTGAAAATCAACCATAAACAAGATCAAAACCCAATTCCAAAGTTTGTAGTCAAAATGGAAGATCTCTATGATTTGAAAGACAGATTTAAAAAGATTACCAACTCCAACACTCAAAGTTCTACTTTGAGATTTGAAGTGGTAAACTTAGGCACAACCTCAAAACCTCAAAACGTCAACCTAGGTCTTAGTTTATCATCTGAAGAAAGGATATCATTCATCAAGTTGTTGAAAACATATAAAGGTGTCTTTGCCTAGGATTATTCAGATCTCAAGACCTATGATACCTCTGTAATTCAACATACTATATCGATGACCTCTAATGAGAAA